>QRFJ01000668.1:1030192-1052692 GCA_006176705.1 Cocos nucifera | reverse complement strand
ATAATTTGACAGCCTGACAATCTGGTGGATTTGATTTCGAATCAAGTTGACGATGCCACGTGTTGCATTGCTACTAGCTGTTGATTGCTATCGCAGATCATGTTGTCATGGCGCAATCTAAACGAAGGTGCATCGAAGGGTCCGAACATCTAAAGATCCAGATTTTATCATGTGTCAAGAATCCTGATAGTCTTATTTTTACTGGAGTAATCTTGATCGTTGGTAGTTCCTATATATAGAACCACTGTTACTCTTCTTGAACTTTTATGGTGATTTTGTCTTCTGTTGGTGTTGGAGCTCTGAGTCTTTTTCCTCTTCTTGTTCTCACTGTTCTTTCGAGTTTTTTTCTCATTTTTCAGGTTGGGTTCTCTGTTCTTTCTTCTCCCAATCTCTAATTTCTTCTGTAATGGCTAGTAGAGGTAGAGGTAGATCCATAGGTGGTGGTAGCCGATAATTTGGTTCAGCAACCATTTTCTCTGTCGGTCCGGGAGCAGAGATTTCTTCATTGTTGGACTCCATTGTTAGTCGGCTCCGAAAATAATATCATGTTTCAGAGCAATTTTAGCTCTTTGCCCCTAGTCTAAAAGGTCGGGTATCTTTCCCACCGATCGGTCAGATGGCATTTTATGTAGAAAATCTTAGGTCGGATCTTCGATTTTGAATTTCAAAGTTCATTCGGAACATCTTGAATTATTATCGAATTTGTCCGGTACAGCTTGCACCGAATTTCATTCAGATTCTAGTTTCTTTTGCTATTCTTTATCATTCAATTTTGATCATTCCTCGTCTCTCCTTATTTCGTCCTTTCTTCATCCTTCGTCCTCATCCCAAAGCTGATGGCTGATGGATGTTTGCCTCGAGAAAGGGGCTTTTTTTTTATTTCGGATCTTCCATCGTCCATCCACAATTGGAAGATCCAGTTCTTTTTTGCATCATCTATTCTTTCTTGGGGTTTTTCGTTTATTTGGGGGACTCCAAACACCAACCCGAATGACAACAATCAAGTTGATCCGGCTGATTGGGATGACTTCCTGAAGTTGAAGGACATGAAAGTCCCGACGTAAAAATATTTGCTGACCGATCACGACTTATATCAGGCCGGTCTTGGTCCAACATCGATTGTTGGTATAATTCGATGTATATTTTTACTTTGTTTCTGGCTCTTCTTTCATTTGACCAACTTCTATTTTTATTCTCAATCATGCATCCTTCATCGACTCTTTTGACGGCTGATATTCACCAACTTATGGAAAAGCATAAATCAACTGCTGGCGAAGGATCGTCGAGAGCGGCCAAAAAATAAAAAGCTGATGTTTCAGTGGCAGCAGTAGTTCCCTCATTCGACATTCCATCGGTCGAATCCGTTCCAATCGACATTCGATCGGTTGAAACATCTTGCATGGCTGGAGAAGCAATCATCACGTCGGCCCCAATCCAATATGTGTCAGTTCTAGTGCTAGTTGGAGATACGTCGATGGGAGTTGTGCCAACCATCGAAGAAACGATTGCTGACGTGGAGATCGTTGAGCCCCTAGTGGCACCTATGGAGCCAGCAACTTCTCGGGCACCATCAATGCCTGAGGTTGAATCAGAGGGGCAGAGGCTGGTTGCTTCTTCAGAACCAGCCACTCTTGACTGGATATCGGATCTGCTCAATCAGTCGGTGGCTCATTGGTCGGAAAAGGCTCCTGCATCTTCGACTGCTAGTGAAACTTCGATGGATTTAGAATCCGTCAACGTTCACATTCTGCTAGAAGAGTTGGCTTTGACAAATCCGATACTGGTGAAGCGACTGATCGAAGCCATTCTTCTTTCATTTGATAGAAAAATTTGGAAAGGTCATACTCTGAACGATATGTTTTCGTTGTTCCGCACTTCATTTATCGGGATAAGTTATTTTCTTTTCTTTCTTTTCCTTATATCTTCTTTTCATTGCTTATCTTCTTCTTTTTTTCAGGCGGCACATGACATGGTGGAACTGGACAGGTTCATGCGCAACTTCACCAAAGTATACCTCGATTGAAAGAATAAGACGATGACAATCGTTAGAGAGAAGAATGTTGCCCTTCAGCATCTCCAGGCTCACTACAAGAAATAGGGATTTTGCCGATGCAATATTTACCTACGCAAAATTGGATAGCTACGCAAAAAGATAAATATCGATAAAATTGGTATAATTAGCTACGTTACAAATTAAACATCACAAAATATAATTAGCCACATAAAAGTAGCATCGGTATTTAAATAATAGCATCGATAATGGATGGTCTTAATTTTTTAATATTTGATAAATATTTATCAATGATAAATTAGCGTAGGTAATAAGACTAATTGCTTACGTTAAATTATTTCATAGGTAATTAGGCTTATTGCCTACATTTATTTAATGTCGGCCAATATTTTTTTTCTTATTTTTTTTTATTTTTATAAATAATTTATCGATGCTAGATTAACGTAGGCAATAAGGCCAATTGCCTACTGTTAGACTTTATGTAGGTAATTAATTTTATTTTCTATGATAAATTGACATCAAAAAATATATTTTTTAATTTTTTATTTTTATAAATAATTTATGGATGATAAGTTAACATAGGTAATAAGGCTAATTACCCACTCGTAATTCTTCTATAGGTAATTAGGCTTATTATCGATGATTATTTAACGTCGGTAAATATTTTTTTGATTAATTTATTTTATTTTTATAAATAATTTATCGACGTAAAACTAACGTAGGCAATAAGGCCAATTGCCTAAGGTTATATCTTACGTAGGTAATTAGCCTTATTTCCTACACTACTTTAACGTTGATAAATATTTTTATTTTTTATTAATTTTTTTATTTTTATAAATAATTTATCAATGATAAATTAGCGTAGGTAATAAGACTAATTATTATTAGTTTTTATAGATAATTTTCTTATTTGTAGCATTGATTATCTACGCAATTAAGAGCGTAGGCAAATATTGAGTCATTTTAATAATTTTTTTTATAAATAATTTATCGATATAATTTTAAAATTTAAAATTTATCCTCACCATTTATTATCTAAATAATTATTATTAGATTATCATTACAAAAGTCTATCTCGATCATATTGTCCTAGCTATGTCGATCAATAAAATTTGATTTCGACGATCATGAATGACCGTATGATGATCTGATAGATAGAGATCACTGATGATCCAAAAACTTATAAAGATGATCTTAATGATATTTATAGCATACTATCAAAATTTTATCTCAATCGGACATCATTATCATAATTAATTTAGTACGAAATGATTTCAGCTGTTAAATAAAAAACTAGTGATCAAAAGGCCAAACGCATTCGATTATAAGATAATTTTTTATATTAATGATCTTTGCTAATACTTTGATTGCTTGTACATTGATGATCATAAAATTTAAATTGCATATATATGAACAATCCAAAATTTTATATCTCTTGATACTAATTCTTGAGATCGTTAGATAAATATACTTATATTTTTATAAGATCTACTTAACATGGATGGTTCATATACGTATGGTTTAAATTTTATGATCAAGATCGTATAAATGATAAAAGTAGTAGTAAAGATTACTTATCTAAAAACTCATCTAAATCGAATGTCGTTTGGCTTTTTGATCATTTATTTTTTATTTGATAGTCGAAATCATTCCTTACTAAATTGACGATGATAATAATGTCCGATTGAAGTAAAATTTTGATAGTATATTATAAATATTGCTAAAATTATTACTATAAATTTTTAAATTCATTGATGATTTCTATTTATCAGATCATCATGCGGTCGTTCATGACCATCGAGATGAATTTTATTGATCGACATAGCTAGGACAATCTGATCGATATAGACTTTTGTAATGATAATCTAATAATAATTATTTAGATAATGAATAATGAAGATGGGCTTTAAATTTAATAATTATATCTATAAATTATTTATAAAAATATAAAAAATTAATTTAAAAATTAATGAAAGATAATTAAGTTATTATCGACGTAAAATAATCATCGAAAAATAAACTTTTAGCGATGTTAAAAAATGTTAGCAAATAGAATAATTACCTATGTTAAAGATTAACATAGAAAATTTACTTATTTCCAACATTTAGTTTTCATCAAAAATTATTTTTTAATTTTTTTTAATTTTTAAATTTTAATTATATATTTTATGAACCTAATTTTAATTTTAAATAAACTTTTTACAATATTTACTTATCATCAATAAATGATTATGTTGCGACGAAAATATTGCATCGATAATAATTTTTATTAAATTTTTTCAATGTTGCATCGACGTCGATAATATTTTTATTACCTATGTTTTTCTTAAACGTAGCTAAGTTCAGATTTGCCGACATTACTTTGCATCGATAAAATATTAATTTTTTGTTAAACATTTTTTGATGTTGTTTATTCATAAATTTGCGTCGGTAAATTTCTTTAGAAATTTACCATCCCGCCCTCTGCACGTTTGGTCTCCCGCCCTCGCCCTCCTATTTCCCCCGTCCGAACCCTCTTCATCGGCTACCTCTTTTTTTCTCCTTCTCTCTTTCGATCTTTCTCGCCGTCAGTGGTCCCCGCCTCCACCTTCGCTGCTGCCACCGCCGCCTCTGCCGCCACCCCAGAAAAGGTAAAATTCTTCTCTTTTTTGCTTTTGCATCCTCAGGGAAGGGAGGGGATGGATTTGGTTACTTGGGAATGAAGGTAGGAGAGGAGGAGGGGTGGGGTGGGGCAGAGGGAGTCGCGGGTCGAGGGTGGGGCCGGGTCAGGGTGTGGAGGTGGAGGTGGTGCTGGGGTTTTACGAGGAGGGAGGGCGGTGGGGGCATTCGTGGGGAGGGAGGAGGGGTGGTTCGCGAGGGGGGAGGGAGGCGGAGGGGGGAGGGGGGTTTTGTGAGGGAGGGAGGATCGGGGAGGGTGGGGGGTGGTTTCACGAGGGAGGGAGGGCGAAGGGGGGATTCACGACCGCGGGGGATCGGGGTAGGGTGGAAGAGTGGAGAGAGGGTGGGGGGAGGGGGTGTTGTTTTGGACTATAATCGAACCCGGGCTCAGGTCGGGCTTAGGCTGGATCAAAGATAGGTCCGAGCTCGGTCCGAAAATAATGGGCTCTATTCTTTCGACCTAAACCCGGTCTGAATAGTCTTGGGCCGAGCCCGAAGCCCGACCCAAAGTCAGCCTGGCCTGATGGGCCTCAGGCCGATCTGAGCCCACTTCCAACCCTATTAATAGATTATAATTTATTATATGTATTGATGAAAATGCCTCTTATCTTTAAATAAGATAGCATACCAATTGAAGGTTCTTGATCTAGAATTTTACAGATAGATCTTGAAACTTTTTTAAGATCTTACAGGGAAAGACTTAAATAAATTAGATATTTATTTAAATAAATATGTAAATACTTAGATCTCAAATCTATTATATGATCAAGACATGATATTAAATCAAAAATTAAAATTAAATAAAAAAAGGTTGATCAAATCAATCTAGATCTATACTACATCAAATGTAGGTATGAAGTTTATAGATCATATCTATTATCTGAGCAAGTTAGATATTCTAACTTATTAATTCAGGCTTGAGGATGAAGTCATGAGCCGCACACGCATCCGACATATAGGAGTCATCCACACGAGCCTACGATCTCTAATCTGAAGTTCGATGTAGAAAATTAGCACAGCATGCTAGTACTATGCTGATCCTTCTTCAACGATCGATCCGATGCTTCCTTCTTCAAAATTTGGACTCTCCAAAATATATAAAAAAAAATGAGAGTTTACTGATCCGAGACTCTCTCAGAAAAAACTCAAAAAAAAAGAAGAGATTGAAAATAAAACAGTCCTAGAAGAAGACTCTCTTCTTCTTCTCTTTTCTCTCACCTAGACACCTAGTTTGGTGCCTATGGAACCCCCATGCCTAAGGACCCTCTTCCTCTGATTTTTGCACATTCCAAACCTCTTCTAAATCTCTATATTTTATGAAAAAATTAAAATAAAATTTATCCAATAAATAGAAAAAAAAAAGAGAGTCCAAGTTAGATCAAAATTTTAGACTAGGAATATCCAAATATGGGAAGTTGTTGGGGCGCCCAACTCTTGGACGCCTCCTCCATAATTATTGACGTGGACTAATAAGGGAGGGTGTACAAAAAAAAAAGATTATTTTCATGAAATAAGAGAAGAATTAATTAAAAGAGGGGGCGGCACTTAAGGAAAGGTGTTTTGGTCAATAAGGATTCTATCTCATAGAATCCTAAGCAAAACTAACTCCTCTTTCGACTTGGTCTTTCAATAAATTATCTTATGAGAAAAGAAGGAGAGAAAGAGGGCATGAGAAGCCATGGGAGTGAAGAATTTTCACGTAAGAAATAAAACAAAAAGGGCATGGGGCGTGAGGATTAAGTGGCGCAGGTGATAGAGAGTCCTAGTCATACTAGGACTCCTATTTTGACTTGGTCAAACAAGATCTTTAAACCAAATAAAATTAAGATTAAAACAATCTAATTAAATAAGATTCTAAACCAATTAAATAAGTCCTAACCCATTTAAGAACTTAATTAAATCAGATTAAATTAGATTTAATTTTAATTTATTTTTTAATCAAATTAAAAAATTAGATTAATCCGAGTCTTAATTAGACTAGGACTAGTTCTTCACTATACTTGGCTTATCCAATAAAATAATTGAACTTGATCCAATTAAGTCCAAACTAAATTTAATTAAATCATATTTAATTAGACTTAATCTCAGTCTATTGGCTTAATCAAATTAAGTCAATTAGCAATCTAATTGCTAATCAATCCTTCTGCAACACTTGCACTAGGTTAAATACCAATCGTATTGATAATTTAATCTTAGAATGATTCCTAATCGTTCATCAACCATCTGATTAGATCGTAAGCTCTAATACGTGTGACCTCATAGGTCCGAACCTAAGTCAGTAGTATAGGAATAAATTTTTGTACTAATCGAAGTGACTATCTAGCAATGATTACCGATGGTTGGATAGGTCGAATGTGTAGAACACCATCCTTAGAACCCATGCAGATATAGTTTTCATATAATTCATCACCTTGACTATAATGTTCGTAGGACATCTCAAAGTTTAACTGTCAACTATGATCAGATTGTCCACATTATATTTCAAAATATCAAATCCATCTGATGGATTATCCTGACCAAGATTTTGCTATATTGAAATACAGTGATACATTCTTCTCCAACTCTTGGAGTGGTCAATTTTATTTTGATTACACTCCGACTTCGCAAGTACTTGACTATGCCCAGAAGCCTTTCATTGCTGAATTAGAAATTCAGTTAGTCCGATCCCAATTATAGTGAGTTGCTTGCAAGTCACCGAGGTGATCTCAGATCTAAGGGATACTTATATCTATATCCCATCAGAGACATTCTCGATAATAAAATGCTCTGGAGTTGGTCATGTTCAATGACGATGTATCCATATATCTCACCTGTATGCCATATTAGTGTCTTCACACTCCTTGGTTAAGAGGACAACCAATCTATATGGCATATAGCAACCTATGCTCGATAGATGCTGTTCTCCTAATTAACAACCTATCATTTGATCGTGAATAAATTTAAGAACTAATCGATAAATCCTTTCTTTATCGAAACTAAACAGTCTTAAGAACTTCATCACAATAATGAAGTTCATTAGAAGATGTAAACTTATAATGAAAAAGATGCCAAAATATTTTACTAATTAATAAATCAATTATAATTACAAAATAGCTCAACCATCAACAGACTGATGATTGACTTTGGAATATAATTTTTAATAACTCTCACTTATCCTAAAGCCACTCGGCATAGTATCTAATACCCATCTTCGACTTATGGTTGTCGAACTTCTTGATTGCCAAGGCTTTAGTGAAGGGGTCGGCTAGGTTCTTCTTTTTATCGATCTTTTAAAGATCGATGCCACCACGATCCACAATCTCATGGACCAAATGAAAGTGGCATAGAATGTGCTTTGTCCGCTAGTGTGCTTTCGATTTTTTTGCTTAAGCTATGGCACCAGTGCTGTCGTAGTAGAGCAGGACTGGACATTAATGGAGGATGCTACTCCGAGCTTGGTGATGAACTTTCTTAGCCACAGCTTTCTTTGCTGCATCTAATGCTGCCATAAATTCTGCTTCGCAAACAAAGTCAGCCACTATATACTGCTTGAAATTTTTTCAGTAGATGGCTCCATCATTTAGAGTAAAAATATATTCCAACACACTTTTACTGTCATCATGGTCAGATTGAAAGCTGAAGTTTGTAAACCCCATAAACTTTAGATCTGACTCATCATAAACCAACCATTGATCCTTAGTATTTGTCAAAGACTTAAGGATGATTTTAACAATCTTTCAATGATTTTTTTCAGAGTTAGATTGGTATCTACTCAACACTCCTAGTGAGTATGCCACGTCTGATTTCATACATGTCATTGTATACATAATAGATCCTACTACTGAAGCATTTGGGATTCTACTTATACGCTCTCTCTTCAGGAGTTGTTGAATAATCCTTCTTAAAGAGAAAAATTACTTGGCCTATCGAAAGATGGTCATTTTTGGAATTCTTTATGCTGAACCTCTTCAACATAGTTTCTATATATGTGAACTGGGATATACCAAGCATCCTTTTAGATCTATCCCTATAGATCTTCATCCCTAAGATGTAGGATGCTTCACCCAAGTCCTTCATGGAGAACTGTGATGACAATCAGACTTTTATTTCTTATAGTATGGGGATATCATTTTTGATTAAGAGAATGTCATCCACGTACAAAATAAGAAATACCACTGCTGGACTATTTACCCATTTATAAATGCAGAATTTTTCTTCATTCTTAACGAAGCCATGCATTTTGTTTATTTTATCAAAATGCATGTTCCAACTCCGAGATGCCTGCTTCAATCTATAAATGGATCTTTAAAGCTTGCACACCTTGGACTCATCTATGGATGTGAATCCTTCAGATTGTATCATATACACCTCTTCGATCAGCTTTTCATTTAGAAAAGCTATCTTCACATCTATCTGCCAGATCTCATAGTCCAGATGGACAGCAATGGTAAGCATGATCCGAATGGATTAGAGCATTGCCATAGAAAAGAACATCTCATCATAGTCAATACCATAATATTGATGATATTTTTTGGCAATCAGATGGGCTTTACAGGTCTCCACCTTTCTGTCTACTCCATTCTTTCTTTTGAAGATCCATTTATATCCAATGGATTTAACCCCTTCAGGTGGATCAACTAATGTCCATACATCATTGACCTTTATGAAATTCATTTTGGATCTCATGGCTTCTAGCCATTTCTCAGAGTTGGATCTCTGCATCGCATCCATATAAGTGATCAAATTCTCATCGTTCTCATTGAGTTCGATGGGATCATCATCTTGAATCAAGAATCCGTAGTATCTATTCGGATAGTGCGGTACTCTATCGGATTGCCTTAATGATGTGGGTTCACTAGGCTTCAAATTTGATTTGATCAAATCCGATTTAGGTTCAACATTATGTGTCAAACTTTCTACCTATTGAATTTCATCAAGTTCAACCTTAGAGGGAATAGTTCCTTCACTAAGAAACTTCTTTTCCAAAAAGGTTGGCCGAAGACTGATGAATACCTTTTGTTCATTAGCATGATAAAAATAGTATCCTTTGGTCTCTTTTGGGTACTTTATGAATGTATACTTGTCAAACCTAAGTCTAAGTTTGTCTGTAACTAATCATTTGATATAAGTCAGGCACCTCCAAATCCTAAGATGTGAAAGTGCTGGCTTACGTCCTATCCATATCTCATATTAGGTTTTAACTATAGACTTATTTGGAATCCTATTTAATAGATAACAAGCCGATTCGAGTGCATATCCCCAGAAGGATATCGACAAATTGACAAATCTCATCATGGATCGGACCAAGTCTAACAAAGTCTAATTTCTTCTTTTAGACACACCATTATGCTGTGGTGTTTCAAGAGGACTCCATTAAAAGAGAATTCCATTCTCTCCTAGATATGTGAGAAACTTACTAGAAAGATATTCTCCTCATCGGTCAGATCGAAAAGTTTTAATACTCTTTCTAGTTTATTTTTCTACTTCACTTCAGAATCGTTTGAATATTTCAAAAAAATCTGACTTATGTTTCATTAGATAGACATATCCATATATGGATAGATCATTTGTGAAAATGATGAAATAGACATATTCACCTATGGCACTTGTGCTCATTGGTCCACATACATCAGTATGTACTAGACCTAAGAGCTCATTGGCTCTCTCACCTTTTTCAGTAAAAGATGACTTGATTATTTTACCAAGAAGATAGGACTTACAGGTTGAAAGTGATTCATAATTATTGACTTCGAGGATTTTCTCTTGAGTCAACATGTTTGTCCTGTTCTTATTTATATGACCTAGCCTATAATGCCATAAGTAGATATCTGATACACTATCTAATTTAGGATGCTTGCCAGTAGAATAGACTACATTAATAGATTATGATAATATATATACACTATTGTTCAATTGTCCATAGAAAGCAATAATACCATTCACAAAGACATTACAAACTCGTTTCTTTATTAAAATTTCATAATTATTCATGGCCAAAAGGCCTACAAAAATGATATTTAAAAAGAAACTAGGATAGAAATGATAATCACTAAGAACAACGGTATAAGATTCAAATACAAGTTTCAAAATTTCTAAAGCTAGAACTGGAATTGGTCTTCCATCTCCAATGTTTAGAAATCTCTCGCCTTGCTCGAAGCTTCTACTGACCTATAATCCCTGCAATGAATTGCAAATATGGTAAGGGCTACCGGTATCCAATACCTAGTTAGTAATATCATAAATAGAGAAATTATAAGAAGTTATCATATAAATATCTTGCTCAGCAATAGCTTGCTTCTTTCTCTGCTTGTTCGAATTCAGGAAGGCAATATACTGAGGATAGTTTCTCTTTCAGTACCTTCGCTTCTTGCAAAAGAAGCATTCAGCTTGACTCTTATTGGATTTGATCTTTCTGATCTGGTCCTGCACTGATGTCCCAGTCTGAACTTGCACCTTCTTTATTTTCTTTTTTTTATTCTTTTTTTCTTTCTTAAAGGGTCGAGAACGAGAAGATGAACCTCTCACTAAGTTTACCGACTCTTTATGGAGCTGATGATCCTTCTCAAAGTTCTGAAGTAACCCTAATAAGCCATGATAGTTTACTTCAGGCTTTGTCATTCTGTAATGAGTAAGAAAAGGGAGATAGGACTTTGGCAGCGAGTTCAGTATTGCATCTTTTCCAAGTTGTTCATGCAAGAAAAAGTCGAGTTCGCTCAAGCGCTCTTTCAGCTAGGTCATATACAGTACATGATCAATGACAAAGGCTCCATCCCACATTCTGAAATTGAAGATGGTGTAACTAATTTTGTACCTCTCAACATCATCGAGTGTGCCAAAAGAATCCTCCAACACTTGGAGTATTTTATTTGGCTGAGCTATCTTAAACCTATGACTGAACTCATCATTCATCGCAGCTAGCATAATGCAGAGCACCATAGTTCGATCACTGAGCAACTTCTGATAAATATCTCTGACTGTTTTACATGCATTGACAGCCGGCTCCTCAGGTATAGGATCCGTCAGCACATATAGGATCGGTTCATACTCCAGGATAATCTTCAACTTTCGGTACCAGCTATCGAAGTTGGATCCTACTAACTTATTATTATCCAACAATGATCGGAGCGATAGAAAAGTGGCCATATCTGTGCAAAGAAAAATAAAAAATCTAATTAGTAATTGATTCATTAAATCTAAAGATTTGGACTTTAATCAAAAGATTTCTTCCACTATTTTATTCGAATTGATAGCCTCTACCTTCAATTTGAGAAATTATCCTAATTTCTTAGTGGATACTAGAATCTACATAAACTGTACATGAGCCCAACTTTGATTGGCCCACCTAACTTTAATTCTTTCTTATTTGATTTTAATTTTTAATTTAATATCATGCCTTGATCATGTAACAGATTTGAGATCTAGGTATTTACATGTTTATTTAAATAAATATTTAATTTATTTAAGTCTTCTACTATAAAATCTTGAAAAAGTTTCAAGATCTATCTATAAAATTCTAGATCAAGAACCTTCAAGCGAACGACCGTGAGTAGATGATATATCCAGTTGATAGGAACTTAATATTCCATTAGACAAATCCAAATCGATTGAAAGCTATAACTCGAAATCTAGTCTATGTAAACACTATGTATCTCAAGCCTAAAAATTACATTGTCAAGTTTCAAATAATTCTACAATCCATAACATCTCTCCACGCACGAGTATGCGTGCGTCTACCCTGACAGGCATATCTCTCTATGAAGGAAAGTGATCTAAAGGATTTTATGTCATCCTCTCAATTCTTTTTCATGTACAATTATATCTAATTAAATCAGCAGCCATTTGTTTAAGTAGGTTCCACTAATTAATAGTATGCACTTTGTTTTTTTTGGTACAAATCAATATATTGGGCATTTTACACGGCGAAAATGAATGGAAACAGAACTAGAGAGGCTAGAATTGGACCAAGAGTTCAAATCCTCTCCAATTATAGTCATCAAAGTTTCTTTAAAATAAGGCTTTTAATAGGTTTTACTTGGTAGGTTGAGTGTCATGTATTGTCAACTTCATTTGTTGAGCTTAGGTTGAATAGATTTCAAAATGATTGCAATTTTTATTTACTGGACCAAGTTAAGTATCAACCTCATCCTGCTTGATAGGTATGTTGAAAAACGTTAACTAATCCAACCTAACCTAAGAATAAACTATATGAATAAAAATAAATTTAATCGAGGTCTAAACAACTTAAACTAATTGAAAATGAAAGGGAAATAGAAATTTAATTCTTGTTTGAGATGACTAAATTTTGAGAGATTTTTCATCCTTTAAAATAAAACAAAATCAAATGATTGTAATTTATTAAAAAATAAATGCAATTGAGCTTCGTAATATTATGGAGAAAAAAAGGTAATCATAATTATAGTAAAATGGAAAACATGTAATAGAAATGCAATCAACTATGATTTATTTTATTTTAGCTATGAATTAATTAGTCAATTTTATATTTTATTTGCATATGCTTTGAGTTCATTATAATTTTAAGAGTAAAAAAATTAAAATAATAATTTTATTCACATCTGCCAGAGTACTTCATTATTTTTATCAAGCACTTGAGTTTCTTTTATTGATGTTTGTCTTGGAACACACATTTCTATTTCTTACACTATCCTTTAATTATCATAATATTTTTTGGAGTTAATTTTATTAAGTATTTCTCTCTGATGCTCTTTTCAATGGTAGATCTAGCTTGTTAAGACTATATTCATAATTATTTACTTTTAGTTATTAGTTATATAAATAATTTTTTATTTATAAAATTTATTATATAAAATATAAAAAATATCTATATTTTAGAGAAAACTCTATAGAAATATAGAGTTATCCCTTTTTGATAAATTAGGATACCATTTTTGAATGTATATTCAGAGATGGACCTGAAATTGTATGCATTAAGTCATAAATTCTCATTCAAGAGTCGATCAAGATCGACTCTTGGATGCCCCAATTTTGAGCATTTTAGAAAAGCTTTAATCTTTTTATTATTATTAATTGATATTTTATTTTATTATGTGGTGTTCAGTAGTTATCTCTCATATATTCTTTGGGTATATATTGGATAGGGTGCATAGGCACTGTATTCACATCGTATACTTGGAGAACCATGAGAAGATGCTGCCAAAATTTTCACAATAATAGAATAAAATATCGACTAATAACAATAATAAGATTATTTTTTTCTGAAAGGAATAGGGTATACCTGTTAGAAATGGATAGGATTATGCATTCTTAAAATCTTACTAATAACACATACTTTAATAATGAACATTTTTCGTAGATAGATGAAAAATATCGATAAGAGTTGGATGAATGCTCGCTCTATCATCTTACCTGAATATTGATAAGGTATTAGAGATTTTATAAAATTTGCACGTTCAAGAATCGATGATCCTAATAGAATCAAATGTTCTTGTTGGAGATGTCACAACAATTACGTCCAGCCTATAGATACAGTATTGGAGCACTTGTTGAATTGGGGTATGGATAGAAAGTATACTATTTAGAATTTTCATGAAAAAAGTAGACTTACTAACATAAGAGACCAAAATACGAATCAACAGGTAGAACCAATTGGAATCAATGAGATGTTAGATGATTTATATGAGGGAACATATTTTGACAACTCTTCAGGGAGTACGGATAATCCAAATGGTGGACATTTTGAAAAACTCATGAGAGATGCCAAGGAGTCATTGTATCCAAATTGTAAGAAGTTCTCGATGCTTGAGTACTTGATAAAACTGCTCCACGATAAAATCATGTTTGGTTGGAGTCAAAAGTCATTTGACTTTATATTAAACTTAATCAAGGAGGCATTATCGGATTGTGAAAAACTTTTAAAATCATATTCAGAGATAGAAAGGTATATTTGTGAACTTAGACTGGGTTATACACCAATACATACATGCAAGAATGATTGTGCATTATTTTATAAAGAGCATTAATACTTGGATTGTTGCCCAGAATGTGGTGAGTCAAGGTATACTGAAGATTCTGAAAGAGGTAAGAAGCGGCCTCAAAAGATTTTGAGATACTTTTCATTAACACCAAGACTTCAGAGACTTTATCAGTCATCGAAGACCCCTGAGGTGATAAGATGGCATCATGAGATACGAATTCCTGAGGATAACATCATTAGTCATCCAGTAGACTCTATAGTTTGGAGAGAATTTGATAAACAATATCCTCAATTTGCTAGTGATCCACGCAACATTCGTCTTGGCCTAGCATCTGATGGTTTCAATCCATTCGAAAGCTTGAGCAATGCTTACAGTTTGTGGCCGATTATGCTAATATTGTATAATGTTGCACCATGAAAATATATGAAAGAGCATTTTTATTTTTATCATTATTTATTTTTGGACCTAGAGCTCCTGGTAATGAGATAGATGTTTATCTGCGATCCTTAATCGATGAATCGAGAGAACTTTAGGAGATTGATGTTAAAACATATGATTTAGTTAGTAAAAGAAACTTTCAATTGCATGCGATGATAATATGGATAACTAATGATTTTTTGGCATATGATAATCTATCTGGATGGAGCACAAAAGGACACTTGGCATGTCCAATTTGCAATGATGATAGCTGCTCCATTAGACTGAAGCATGGAAGAAAAATTGCCTATAGGATCATCGTAGGTTTTTACCATCTAATCATTTTTGGAGAACCCGTCAGAATCGATGCTTCAATAAAAAGTCAGAGATGCATGAGCCACCTTGTATGATGAGCGGAGATGACATATTGGCACAACTAGAGGTCATTCACAGTGTTAAATTCGATAAAGTTTTTGGTAGTCGCAAGCGAAAGCGTAATCAATCAGAGTTGAACTAGACGAAGTGGAGCATATTTTTTGAATTATCTTATTAGCAACATGTCCTACATCGTCATAATTTGGATAAACATCAAGAAAAAAATGAAAGATAATCTGAATTTTGAATTTTTGGCTAGACCTGAAAAGAATGCGAATACAGCATGAGTTGCACTTGGTGCCCCGTGATGGTGAAAAATTCTTAATACCAATTGCAAGTTATACGTTGCACGGCAATGAGAAAAGAAATTTCTATGAGTGATTAAAAATCATAAAATTTTTTGATGGCTTTGCCTCCAATATTTTAAGCCGTGTGAACTTGAAAGATAGCAGTATCTCGGATATGAAGAGTCATGACTCTCATATAATGTTACAGCATCTTATACCTATTGTGATGCATAGCTTCTCCACCGTAGAGGTATAGAATGAACTTATTGAATTGGATATTTTCTTTTGAGAATTATATTGTAGGAAACTCCAAGTTAATATACTTGAGAAGCTTCAATCAGATATTGCTCTATTCCTGTGTAAGCTAAAAAAAATTTTTCCACCATCATTTTTTGATATTATGGTACACTTGGCTATTCACCTTTCGAAGGAGGCTTTGCTTGTTGGGCTAGTTCAGTATCGATGGATATATCCTATTGAATGATAATAATATTATAAAAAATTTACTTTTTTTACTTAATTTATAATCATAATAAAAAAATAATTATATATTTTTTTATTATTTTGCATGTACAGATTCTTATATAAATTGAAATAATATATATGAAATAAAGCACGTCCAGAAGGATCAATTGCGGAAGCATATATCTCCATAGAGTATCTTACATTCTATTCGATGTACCTCGATGATATTAAAATATGATTCAATCATGAAGAGTGCAATGCAGATAAGGAGTGGGCCGACATTGAATCAATATTATCTATTTTCAGGGTTAATGTTCGTCCCATTTGTGAAAGAAAGTACAAACATATGGACATTGAAGAATGCAAGCTGATGCATTTCTATGTACTAAATAATTACAAAAAAATCTATCATTTTATGGAGTAAGTATCTTTACATAATCAATATTATATATTTTTCATGAGGTAAATTAAATAATAAGCATGTATTTATTATAGAGAGCATAGAGATGTATTATTGCAACAAAATAATAGAGATATCAAGGGACGACATTGAAGAAAGTTTGCAGCTTGGTTCAGACAACGTGTAAGCATAATAATAATTTTCTTTAACTTTTTATTACATATAATGTGTACATAGTCTAATTTATTTATTGTAGATGATGTTAATGTATCATAATAAAGAAGATGGTGCAACCAAAAATTATATAATTTGGCATGCCACCTCGATCCTAGGGTTTCATGTTATAGCTCATGTATTGTTGGTGGTATGAGATTTCATATAAGAAAACTTGATATGCAGTGGCGGACTCAAAATAGTGGAATTTTGACATTGAAAACTAATAGAGATAATGAGATTGAATATTAGGATATCCTTTCCGACATTATACAGTTAAGATATGGGTCAAAATAATTTGTTTACCTATTTAAATGCCAATGATGGGATATCAACAATAATAGGATAGGTATTCATAAAGATGCATACTTCACAAACATCAACTTTGCGAGAATATGGTATCAATCGGATTCTTTCATACTCGCTAGTTAGGTAAAATAGGTATTATACCTAAAAGATATGAGATATAAGGGTGAATGGCATATTATACAAAAGATTGCACCAAGGGGTGTTTATGACATAGATGTTCATTTTGAAATAGAAACAAATGAGGATTTCTTTCAAAAAGAATAGAATACAACTGACTTGGAATAGTATAGTATCGACATTGAAAGCACATCTCCTCTGACTAGAGATGATGTGCAACCTAATAATATTGATGTTAGCAAATTAAATTTGAACGTGTCGGAGGATCATGATAATAATGATGACAACTTCATAAATGATGAAGAAGAAGATTATACATTGATGGATTATGATGATGAAAATGTTGATAGTCCTCCTGATGAAGATATAGACATTGATTGATAATATGCAATTTTTTAAAAAACTCATGTCTTACATTTTATATATTATTTAGTATTGATATAATTTTTATTAAATATTATATTATCTCTAATATATTATTTGATACAGATATGGCACTAGAAGGACGATCCCGGAGGCTTGCACGAGGAGATGTTGGTGCATCGGCTTCTCCTGATAACCAGATGGTCATGCTAGCTAGTCCAGGTTGATTTTACATATTATAGTTTTTTATATTTAATTTATTTTAATTTTTTATCATTTATAAATAATTAATTTTAAGTTATGCCACTAGGAAGACGATCTAATGGGGGGACCGACATGAAGATGTCGGTATCTCTTCATCATCTCAGCTGCACACTACTGGTGAGGCAGGCACATCATCTCTTGTTATAGATTATTTTTTTATATTATATTTATTTTAAATTTTTATCATATATAAATAACTGATTTTAAGCTTTATATTTTGTTGAGCTACTGATACTGTGACTAGGCGGACACGCGGAGCCACTAGGAACGAGAAGCTGGAAGAATGGAGGAGGGCACATCTCGGGGAGAGGATGAGAATTGTCATCCCATCAGGATATATCATGCCAGTAGAGCGCCATGTCAGGGATCCATACGTGTGCAAAGTAGGTATTATTATCCATTCGTACGCTCTTCTGACATTGATTGATTGGTGCAGAGTTACGAGACCACAACAGCAGGTCCTTCTCGATCATTTACAGGTAACTAAATATAATTTTTGATAATTATGATATTTTTATTTTTTTGATAAATCTCATATATTGTATATTATTTTTGTAGCATGATTTTGATATTCAGAAGATTGATACCCTGCATGTGCGAGAGGCTATCCTTCGGCATATGGGGCGATTGCTCAGAAAATTCAGATATGAGCTCCATACCTACTGGAAGGAGGTCATCCAGGCACGTGGGATGGCGGCAGCATGTAAGACACCGTATAGGAGTGTATCATGCCCCGATTGAGATCTCTTCTGCATCAGATATAAGAATCCTATATATCGGATATAATTATTATGTATAATAAAAATATTAATTATTAAATTGATATGTTATTGTAATATGTTCACTAATATCTTCATTGCATTTGTTTATTAGGCCTACTGCGATAAGACCTCACAGAGCAGGTCGAGGCTCATGGTGATGCATTATGGTGAATCAAAACTATTTGCATAATATCAGTATGAGCTGGTAAGTACATATACATACATCTTTAATGATTTGTTAGAGTATATCTATGTCAATATACTTACATTCATAAATTTTAGAGAGACATCGAGATAGGATAGCTGTCCAGATAGATTGACGTCTACCAGAGGATCCATCACCGAACGATGGGTGAGTGGCTTTCCGAGACTAGGGAGAGACATGTGAGTATTAAGTGATTAAGTTCTATTTCAATTTTATTATAAAGTAAAGACTTTTGGTTATATTTACTTTTTTCTTTAATTAGGACCGTATGATGGAAATGCGATCCCAGACCCCAGTTGAGGGCTCTATCCTATCTACAGATGATGATATCTATGATAAGGTGCTCAATAGGAGATCTAGCTATGTTACGGGATTGGGATATGAAGTTGCAGCACATATTTCGTATGATGCTCGTCTGCATGAGACGGAGAGTAGACATGCTGAGATCGAGAGGAGACATCAGGAGGAGATAGTGGATCTACGGTGGGCCAATGCCGAGCTTTTATCCCAGCTTCAGATATTTGGGGCGAAGCTCGATGAGTTATGTCACTGTATGCCTTTTCCACCGACTTTCGATGTTCCTGCTGATGCTTATGATCAGAACTCTGCTGATGATGATGACGATGCCTTCCCTATCGGTATTATTTTATATTCTTTTTAATTAATATATTTTTATTTATATTAGATAATTAATTTGCTAACTTAATTTTTTAATTTAATATAGGTTTATGATATGTCACCGTCGATATGAAATTTTATTTTATTTTATTATATTTTTTTTAAAGGACATGTAGTATGTACGATATTTTATATATGTACATATTTTTTTATATGGATGTTATATGGATATTTTAAAGTGAATGAATTTGATTTTGGGATGTATTTATTTATTATGTGGTTGTTATATCTTATGTTATTTATTATGTGGATATCTATAGGTTTTAAAAAATTTATATAAATAAAATTATTATTATTATTTTTTTAAAAATATTTATCGATGCAAAAAAAGCATAGGTAAAGATAAATAGCGACAATACTTAGCATCGACAAATAAGGATAATCATCACTAATTATCATGCCAGCGTACCATTTTTAGCCATGCTTAATAATTATCGACGTAATTAAACATCACTAAATATTTACCGACATAAATTAACATAGCAAAATTCAATATAAATGGTTGCCAAAAAGTATCCCAGTATGCTACCTTTGGCCACACTTTACAATTACCAACGTAAATTTACGTCGCCAAATATTTTCCAACGTAATATAAGCATGGATAAAAATATTTTTGCTGACGTAAATTTACGTCGATAAAAATATTTTTTATCGATGTTTATTTTACGTGGATAAAATATTGATGATGATAAATTAACATCGATAAATATTTTCTCGATGACTATTTTGCATAGGTAATTAAATGTCGACATTTAATAAATATCGATGAATATTTTTTTGCCGACGAAAATTCTTAAATGTTGGCAAATGGAATTAACGATGGCACTTTTGTCGATGTTTTTTTTTCGACGTATTTTACATCGATAGATGTATTTAGCAACGCTTTTGCAATATTTAGCTACATTTTGTTTGCATAGCTAATTACTCTTTTTCTTGTAGTGGCTTCCACCGTCAAAATAAAGAAGATGGAGGAAATGGAGAAGAAGAAGGATGCAGAAATCTCCCGCCTGAAGATCGAACTAGAGTCGGCACAAGCTAGTCTCGAATCGACTCAAGCTGATTTAGAGTCGGCTTTGAGCGACTTGGATGCGGTGCGTGTAGAGTTGGGGGCCGTATGCCTTGAAGTTCTGTCGCTCCGGGAGGAGGAAGAGATGATTGAGTGGATCATTGAAACTCAGGAGTCTCACATCCGAAAGAAAAAGCGTGAAGCAAGTCGGTTTCACAAGGAGCATGACGACTATGCTTCGGAGTTGGAGGAAGAAAAGAAGAAGTGGCGGTCTTTTGAAGAAGAGATTGCCTCACTAAGAGTGGCCTTTGATCGAGCGAAAGAGCAAGCATTGGAAAAGTTCTGAGGGTCAGAGGACTTCAAGGAGGAACTTGTTGCAGCCAATCATCTTGCTTATAAGATCAGATATAAAGACGGTTGAGATGTGGTCGGCCAATTATATCCAGACTTAGATTTGACTCAGGTGTTCCCTCCTGATTCTAACAAAGTTGGATCAGCTGATGATGTCCTGATCGATCAAGCGGCTCCAAAGGCATTGACAAAAGAGCCTGTTGTAGCTTTAGAACCTCCTTCGACTTAGAAAAATGGCGTCGGCGATGGCAATTATGAATACAGTCATGGTCGACAATTGATCTTCTTTATCTTTTTCTTTTTATTTGTTGGATGAATCCGACTTTTGTATTTTAGGTTTAACCAATATTTGTGTAAAAATTCTTATATGAATAGAATGAAAGATTTTTTCAAACTCTATTTTTCTGTATTGAATGTTGAAAATTTTCTAAGTGTTGAAATTTTTTTTCAAAGTGTTGAAGAATTTTCTTTTTCTGTAGTTCAATCACCGAATATCAAGCTGACTAACCGATAGATATGTCATCTGACCAAACATCCATCGGTATGATTTTTGGCACAAAATTATTGTGTTCAAAAAAATAGGGGCAGGCCAAATATCTTTTGACCGATCGAAGTATGGTCGATAAATTTTCATCAAGTGGACATAGAATTTCGCCCAACTGTGGTTGAGTCTGTGATAAACGATGGTAAGCCGAATATTCTTTGATTGATCTAAGTCAAATTGATATTGTTTCCATCAAGTGGGCATAGAATTTTGCTCAACCGTGGTTAAGTCTGTGATAAATGGTGGTAAGCCGAATATCATTCGATTGACCTGAGTCAAATCGGTATTATTTCCATCAAATGGGCGTTGACTCCCACTCAAACTTGGTTGAGTTGGAATAGCCTTTCATCTAGCCATAGCTAAACTGTAGTAATTTGAATTATCCAAAAATAAGTTGGTAAGTTATAGAAAGTTGATAAATAGTCGAATCTAAATCATTTTATTTCATTACAAATACTTGGACATCTTCATTGGTAGTACATCCTTATGTTATTTGCATTTCATGTTTTTGGAATAGTCATCCCGTTGAGAGTTTCAAGTCGGTATGAATCTGGATGGAGTGTCTCGGTAACTCGATTAGATCCTTCCCAATTCGAAGATAGCTTTCCTTAATCCAGAGGTTTTGATACTTTTGCTTTTCTAAGGACTAAGTCTCCAAGAAGAAACATTTTCAATTTGACCTTCGTGTTATAATAGCGGGTAACTCTTTGTCGGTATACAGCCATTCGAATTTGAAAATCTTGCCAAACTTCAAGTAGTAAATCTAAGTCGACTCTTCTTGACTCAAAGTTCTCTGGTTCCATATAATGTTCGACTCTCATTGATGACAGGCTGATTTCAACTGGGATTACTGCTTTGGTTCCATAAGTTAAATTGAACGACGATTCTTTTATCAAAATGTGAGGGGTTGTCCGATATGCCCATAAGATCGAATGTAGTTCTTCTACCCATAGGCCTTTTGCTTCATTCAATCTTGTTTTGAGTCCATATAGAATTATCTGATTCATGACTTCTGCTTCACCATTGGATTGAGGGTGATCGATAGATGTTAGTTTGTGCGTGATATGAAACTTTGCACAAAAGTCTTTGAAATTCTGATTATCAAACTATCGTCCATTGTTGGTGATGATGGTGTGCGGCAATC
>QRFJ01000668.1:1004808-1029192 GCA_006176705.1 Cocos nucifera | reverse complement strand
CCTCAGCCAAAGTCCAACAGCCGACCGAACTCTCCAACGGCCAAGCTTCGGATTCTCCTCGACCGAACTCTTCAGCGGACGAGCCTTAGCTGCATACCTCTAGCCAGACGCTTGTGGGAGTCGGACTCCCTCCAATCTTCCTCTTCAGGAGCCCGAACTCCTCCGAAATGGGCACACGACGAAGGCCTTCAACCCTTCATTCGGCTATCTGCAGCCATCACCATCAGTGCGCCGCAGGCGACAGCGACCCACTGTCAGGCGGCGATGGCTATCACCATCAATCCGCCGCACATGGCACCATCCCGTGAGACTGACTCCGCCGAACCTCGAGCGGCTCGCCAGCACGCGGCTGCAGTTGTCACCATCAAGCTCCGCTATAAAAAGGACCCTCCCGATACGCTAAGGCTAAGCTCTCTGACCTCTAATCTCTCTGAGCTCTCCTCTTCTTCTCTAAGCTCTGGAACTCATTCCGAGCACTCCATTCCTGTTGGCCGAAAACTGACTTGACCGTCGGAGGGTCCTACCGGAGCCACCCCCATCGGTTCCGGATGGGACTTTATTTTGCAGATCCCCGACGGCGATCTCAGCGGCCTCGACTCTGGCGACCTCCGACGACGATGAGTTTCTGCACCAACAAATTGGCGCTAGAGAAAGAGCCGACTTCTCTGTTGAGAGAAAGCCGAAGTCCCCTCGTTCTTAAAGGAGTGCTCGGCAACGTTTTCCCCCCTTTCCACTCCAAAGATTTTTGTTCTTCCTCTTTTCTGAAAAAAAAAAAGAAGAGATGCCCCTAAGAGAGCCTCGACTCAGCGGTCGGCGGCCTCCACGGCCGAATCCCAACCGGATCCGGCCGCTCCTGCTCCAGCCCCGACGACCTAGGCTCACTCTATAGCCGCGGTGGATGCGGAGCAATTCAACTTGCTCGTCAAGCAGGTCCGCGATCTCACGGAGGCAGTGCAGGCCGTGCACCAGCAAGCCCCAGTGCCAGCCCAACCGGCGCGGGACTCTCCGAAGCTGAGTGATCCGGTCCAAGAGCGACCGACTTGGACAGCCCGACCTTCGATCCCCGGATTGGAGAGGCAGAGGGAGAGCCCTTGCTCGGATCATGGATCGGCCAAGGGTGAAGCCTCGCGCCCGTTCCACAAGAGAGCCTTGGAGATCAAAAATCGTGAAGATCTCCTGGATCAAAGGCTCTTAGAAATGAGCCGGCGAATCGAAGAACTTCGTCACACTCCCCCCTCACGTGGCAATGACGTTTGCACTGACCCCCCTTTTTCACAGAAAATCATGCAGGAATCGGTCCCGCCGAACTTTAAGCTCCCACAGTTCGACAGCTACGATGGGACCATCGATCCGATCGACCACTTGGAAGCCTTCCGGATGACGATGCTGCTCTATGGCGCTCCAGATGCTATATTATGCCGGGCTTTCCCCTCTACCCTGAAAGAAGCTGCCACAAGCTGGTACTCGGCGCTCAAGCCGAGTACCATCTTATCATTTGGTCAGATGAGTCAACAGTTCGCGGCCCACTTTATGAGTAGTAGGCGGCCGCGCCGAGGTTCGGATTCCTTGATGGCCATCAAGCAGAAGGCGGGGGAACCCATCCAGGCCTACGTCATCCGGTTTAATACTGCCGTGCTAGAAGTTCGGAACCTGGACCAATCAGTCGCCATGGCCGCCCTCAAGGGCGGTCTTCAAAAAAATAACTTGCTGTTCTCCCTGAAGAAAAGGTACCCTAGGGACCTCGCCGATTTGCTGGCTCGAGCCGAGAGATATGCCCGCGCGGAAGAAGCCTTCAAGTCGAAGGATGAAGAAGGCTTAAGGGAGCGGCTGGCAGGCAATGGGAAGCCGAATGAAGTTCGGCCGCGCTCACGGACTCCCTCTGGTAGCAGACGGGCCCGGACTCATCGAGCTTACAGAGAAGCGTGAAGAAGCCCTCCTCCCAAAAGATTCCACGACTATGCCCCCCTCAACGCTCCTCGAACTCAGATCTTCACCGAAGTTAAGAACCAACTGTCAAGACCCAAAGAATTACGGTCTCCCTCAAACAAGCGTGATCAAAGCAAGTACTACCTCTACCATCGCGACCACGGCCACGACACTGAGGAGTGCATCCAGCTCCGAGATGAGATCGAGGAGCTCGTTAGAAAGCAGCGGCTGGGTAAATTCATTCGACGCGAGCCTGAAGATCGGCGAAGGGCGCTACCGTAACAAGAAACGATAAGGTCGGCTGCCTCATTATGTCGTCAACGTTACCCCAGGACCCAGCATGGAAGCCAAGAGAGGCATGCTTCAAAGTGAGAAAGCCAGCATGAGGTAGAAAAGGACGTCCTGAATCACAGAGAATTCGGAAAAACATTGCCAGTAACTTCCTTTCGATGAAGTTCTTCCCTTTCAACAGTGCATTATTTTTCGGCGCCAAAACTATGTAATCACAGGGAAAGAAGCAGTCAACAATCGCTGTGTTAGGAAGGAAGACCTCGTCCTAACACAAGCAGGTCAAAGAGCAGTTCGGCCAGAGATAAGATCTCTCCCGAAAAGCGACGTCGGCCAGGGATAAGATCTCTCCCAAAAAATCACCTCGACTAGAGATAAGATCTCTCCCGAGCAAGTTCGGCCAGAGATAAGATCTCTCCCGAAAAGCAAACGCCGGCCAGAGATAAGATCTCTTCCGAGCAGTTCGGCCAGAGATAAGATCTCTTCCAAAAGCGACATCGGCCAGAGATAAGATCTCTCCCGAAAAATCACCTCGACTAGAGATAAGATCTCTCCTGAGCAGTTCGGCTAGAGATAAGATCTCTTCCGAAAAGCAACGCCGGCCAGAGATAAGATCTCACCCGAAAAGCGACGTCGTCAGAGATAAAGATCTCTCCCAAAAAAATCACCTCGGCTAGAGATAAGATCTCTCCCGAGCAGTTCGGCCAGAGATAAGATCTCTTTCGAAAAGCAACATCGGTCAGAGATAAGATCTCTCCCGAGCGACAACTTCGACCAGAGATAAGATCTTTTCCGAGTGAAGGCCTCGTTCACAAAGGACTAGATGGAGGGAGAGGCTCGGACGACGATCCGTATGTGCCCCCACAGTTCGTTAGGAACAGGAGGGGGACCTCATCCTAACGCGAGCAAGGTCTAACGCGAGCATCAACCTCGGTTAGAGATAAGATCTCTCCCAAGCGATCGAGCCAGCCTCGGCTAGGAACAGGAGGAGAACCTCATCCTAACGCGAGCATCAACCTCGGCTAGAGAAAGCTATCATGTCAACCTCGGCCGAAGAGCTTCAACATCGACCTTGGCTAGAGAAAGCAACCGTGTCAGCCCCGGCTGGAAATGGGATCTTCCCCGGACTTCAACTTCGATATCAACTTCAAGCTGGAGATGAGATCTCCCCCGAGCTTCGATCTAGATCAGCACAGAGCTCAGAGGAAGACTTCGGCAGTCGTCTTTCCTGCACTCCCTTCCTTCGATTTTCGAACTTGGGAGTGGGGGGGCTAATGTTGGGGATAAATTCTGCTCCAGTCGAAATCTAGCTCGATACCCAGCCTAATGCAACCAGTAGCCGCAGAAGAGCTTCGGCAGACGAACTTCAGTCGAACTTCCATCGCCCGAGCTTCTTCCAGACTCCCAGCGTCAAGACCAAACCAGTTAGCTGCCGAGCTCCCGGCGTCAAGACTGAACCCCTTCAGTCGGCCAAACTACTTAGCGACCGAGCTCCTTGGACTCCAAGCGGTCGGGCTTTAACGAAATCCCCCAGCACCTGAACTCCTCAGCGGTCGCCCCCTCGGCCGAACTCCCCAAGCAGTCGCCCCTCGGCCGAACTCCCTCAGCGGTCGCCCCCTCGGCCGAACTCCCCAAGCAGTCGCCCCTCGATCGAACTCCCTCAGCGGTCGCCCCCTCAGCCGAACTCCTCAAGCAGTCGTCACTCGGTCGAACTCTTCACGATCGTCCTTGCCGAACTTCGGCCGACCGAGCTCCTACCAAACTCTCAAGCATCCAAGCCTCAGCCGAAGTCCAACAGCCGGCTGAATTCTCCAACGGCTGAGCTTTGGATTCCCCTCGGTCGAACTCTTCAGCGGACGAGCCTTAGCTGCATACCTCTAACCAGACGCCTGTGGGAGCCGGACTCCCTCCAATCTCCCTCTTCAGGAGTCCGAACTCCTCCGAAATGGGCATACGACGAAGGCCTTCAACCCTTCATTCGACTATCTGCAGCCATCACCATCAGTCCGCCGCAAGCTCTGCAGCCATCACCATCAGTCCGCCGCAGACGATAGCGACCCACTATCAGATGGCGATGGCTATCACCATCAATCCGCCGCACACGGCACCATCCCATGAGACTGACTCCGTCGAACCTCCAGCGGCCCGCCAGCACGCGACTGCAGTTATCACCATCAAGCTCCGCTATAAAAAGGACCCTCCCGATACGCTAAGGCTAAGCTCTCTGACCTCTAATCTCTCTGAGCTCTCCTCTTCTTCTCTAAGCTCCGGAACTCATTCCGAGCACTCCATCCTGTTGGCCGAAAACTGACTTGACCGTCGGAGGGTCCTGCCGGAGCCACCCTCCACCGGTTCCAGATGGGACTTTATTTTGTATGTCCCCGACGGCGACCTCAGCGGCCTCGACTCCGGCGACCTCCAGCGACGACGAGTTTCTGCACCAACACATGTTATCTTTAAAACTTTATAAATCAAATATGATATGAAACACATAAGTATCATTAAGGATGTTTCTAATAACAACTAGTAAACTAAATCCATTGCATTTTGTGTCCATTCCAAAATTAACTTCCGGGACACTAAGTAGTTATAGAGCTAATTTTTCAAAAATTATTAAGATCATTGTACCAAAAAATTATCTTTTAGTAAAAAATAATATATTTATTTTAATAAATAAATATAATATTAAAAAATATATTATAACTTTATCATGATATAGTGAATAACATTGATTGTACTAAAAGGTATCATCATAAATTTTTACTATAACCTACAACTATAACATACTGTATAACACCAATCATAGGAGGGGTCAATTAATTTTAAATTTTACATATAAATTTCACTACTTAAAAAATAATAAAATAATTTATTTTTTTGGTATATGTAAGTTATTGGATACAAAATATTATTGCATGGTTGAAATATTATCAACTTAATCCTAAATTGACCTCTAATTAAACCAACAATGTACACAAACCTAATATGAAAAAAGATAAACAAACTCCATATTTTAATCCAATCTTAACCACTGATTTTTTCAAGCCCAACCTGTAGGATGACACTAAAATGATCCGACTCAACATGTCTTGAGCAGACCCAATTTCGGATGGATTATTTATTATTGATATTAAATCTTAAAATCAATTAGCAAATATAATATATAATTTAAATTTTATTTTTTTATTTATCAATTTTTTTTAAATCAAATATATATTATAATTTTATACATTCGAAGCTATCAACTTTATTTATGCTGATCTTTGGATATTTTTTGGATCATATATAATAAATTTAAATATTTTTATATGTTTTAATATAGAATCTTGAAATTAATCTTAAAACTCCAAAAAAAATTGACGGGTTAGTGTCATCTAATTAACACAATCAACTTTATTTTTTTAATCTTCCAATATTCTATCACCTACGTATAATAAACCCTAGTATTTTATACATTGCAATATAAATTCTTAAAGTTCATCTAAAAGATCTTTAAAACTCATGTTAAAGTACAACACATGAGCCCATAAATGTGATGGACCAATCCCACATCTAATGCTGTAGTAGGCTTAGAGATGGCAGATGAACATTTTTGGATACCCAGTCAATCCTAAATCTTAATAGGATCCATTTTAGCAATACTCTATAGAGTTTGGAATAGATTTAAGATTTAAAATTAAAATCTATTCAACCTTAGAATGAATTTTATATCTTGAATATTCGCTATCCGAATTCGATTATATATATGATTATAGGATGAGTGGATTTGAATTCTAAATACTTGGATGACCTAACCACCTTAACCAATAAAGCACAATTCATGTATATTTTTAAATTGATTCATAATATATTCATACGCTTTAAACTTTTATATATAAGTATCAAGAGACTTCTGAGAATGAAAAAAAATTAAAAAAATTAAAAAATATATAAAAAAATTAATAAAAATAAAAAATAAAGATAAGACATTTTTTTTCCACAGATTGATTTTTTATTTTATTTTATTTTATTTTTTAGATATCTATGGAAAGGAGAGCACCTGAGGGAGACCGAAGGGGCTTCTAAGGTTCTGGTTGGGGTTTTATCTAAAGTGTATGGGATTTCGTGCGAGTTGTGGTGATGTGGGTTGGTCCCTTGAGGTTTCGAGAAGATATTTTGTAGGATTTGGGGATTTTTCATTAAAAAGATTCTTCTTTGGCTATAATTTTTTTCATTTATGGGGCTTTATTTCTCATGATGGTTAAGCACTCTATATTTGCTAAAGAAAAAAAATCAATCCTATCCACCATCTAAATAACGCAGCCATTGTACACCTTTTTTTTCTATTTTCTTATTTTTATTTTTATTTTTTTAATATATAAGGAGAGTTCAGAACCTCTAAATAGGAGCCACATGTTGCTAAAAGGGGGCTTTGAACTTCAGTTTCATACCTTGTATAGATACAGATATTTTACTCTTTAACGAAAACCAACTAATTTAATTTGCTACTTTTCTATTTGATTTGACCATAAGCCTAAGGATGCAAATGGATCAGATTCAGCTTATGAGTAACTCTGACCCAACCTAATTTTTTGATCGGATTCTAATATTGGATCCATACCCAATCCAATAGAACATCGAGGTTGCATTGGATCAAATCCATTGATAAAAAATTTGCCCTAGTGATCTATGTATAATCCAATCCCAATCCAAAAAATTTAGATTAAGCTGAGGCCCGATTTGATCCAGATCTATTATCCTAAAATACTATTACACCCACTTCTTAATCATGTTAGCGATTTATGATTCCATCTACTTCTTCCTATTAAACTTCATTTTTTCATCTCTCTAAGTTCTTGTGTTTAACTGGGAGAAGATACCTTTCCAAATGCCTTCTCTCTCAGTTCTTCGGCAACAAAACAGAGCTTTTAAACAGTTTAATATAGAAGAAATATATATCTTGTAGATGTTGTTAATAATTTAAAATAGTTGAAAATATATTACCAGATCCTCTAACATTTCAATATTGCATGCATTATATTCATCAAAAGATATACCAAATGGAATTCACCGTGCTTGGATTTATAATTTACATGAAAAAAGAGTGGAGTCTTCAGGCTAAAAATCAGTATAGCACCACGTAGCGCATTAACTACAATCAAATATATCTCCACCATCTTGCTAAAAAAATAAAAAAAAAAAAAGACCCACTTGAAGCTCCAGAAAAAAGACAAACTTAATATTGATACATGAATTCAATTATATAATCATCCAAAGCATTATGATAAAATGTACAAGCTACAAATCAAAATGAGTTTGGATCAATCAAGTTATTAAGCATAAGATCTAAATCAATTAATAAAACTAAGCAGAATAGGTTAGGTTAGATTGGGTCCAAATATGCTTAACCTAGATTCGATCCAAAAAATGAAATAGGTCCAAATATTGAATCCGACATAATCCCATGAGTCCTTTAATGTGGGTTGGATTAGATCTTAATAGGTTGGATCAGGTCTCTTCATAGGTCAACCTGATTCATTTGCAGTCCTGCATAAGCCTATGGCTAATATGGTATAGTTTGCCAAATGAAAGGTATAGAAACGAAACTTAATTTTTCCAACCCAATATTTTAGAAGGGGTCAAAATATAGTGAAATTCAAGATTATGTGATGATGGTGTATAGAACTCTATTCTTTTGTATTGACTCAAGAAGGACACTCTAATAATTTTTTGATTCAAGCTCATACGTCGATCTATCTTTATTACTGAAAGCATTAGGCCATCTCGACTAATTGAGCTAACTTTTTTCTTTTTCCAAGTTTTTTGTTCCGACATGTATAAGAATCTGGTATCTAGCTAATATCTTCCTTTTTCAATCCTTTTATTTTACAATTTTTGTATTATCTATAATCACTTTTTTAAAAAAAATAAAATGGTGGCAATTGTATATTCCTATTACCTTTTTAAAAAAAAAAAAAAAAAAAAAAAAAATCTATTCAGTCACTACTAGGGTCAGGCTTGTGATGCGCCCGAGAGACCATGTGATATTGAAGACAAAATGGACTCAATCCTCCACGAGAAACGACGAGGCCAACATGTGATGGACTTGACGGAGTATCGCATTCCATGCCGCCAAGGCCCAAACAGAGTCTTGCTTCGCAGGCGACCATGGCCCGCGCAGAGGTGTACCGAGAGTTTACTTTATTTTATTTTTTTGGGCGGTAAAAAGGTGTACTAGGAGTAGTTTGCCAATACAAAACAGAGCCACGTTCGAGTTATGTTCAACGGTCATTGATGTGCGTAATTTCCATTGGATAGCTAATTACCTACGTCTCGTTTTTAGGGAGTTTAAAAAAATTCATAACTTCAAAAAAAATATCCTCGGCTTTGTAACAACAAATCAAAAGAAAAATGACATATAGTGCATAATTGAAATGTTATAGTAGTGGGAATGATAAAATAGATTCTTTATTTTTCCTTGTACCATTTTAACAAATGCACGTCATTGCCAAAGCGCCATTGTCACGATGTAACGGTTAGACGCCATGACTGCATCATTACCTAACCCTTGAGCTTGTAGGATTATCTAGAAGCCATTCAAGTTGCTGGCCTTCCCTCAACATGTGTTACCACCGAACTCTGAGGTCAGACTTAGGTTGGTATGGTTGAGGTGGCCACCAGTTCGATAATCTCCCAATGCGCTATGTGGGCTCAAGGACATGGCTGTTGTTACTCTGAGATGGAAGTTGGATATGAAATAAAGTCCTTTTATTAAAATTTTATTGGTATGGGATCCTCTAACATTTAAGTCTGTCAGAATTTAGAGAAAAAAAAGAGTTAAGGTAGAATAGAGTCTGTCAAATGACTTACTTGACGGTCCTGCTCCCCTTATAGAGGTAGTTCAGTAACCAATACTGAGATGAGTGAGGTATGCAATAACTATACAGTAACAATTTAGTGATACAAACCTGTATTATAATGGTTTCTTGCATTATCTAGCAATTATAGCTGCTTTGATCATACGATCATGATAGGATGAGCATAACTACTATTGATATTCACCGATTCGCATGATCGTGCTTTGAGTTCGTTCTTATCTAAGGTGAATAAGATTGGATATTTACTAGCAAGATGGTTCTACTTCAGTCATTATAGAGGACCAATGAATTATCTACCACATCAATATGCATACATATATGATATATTATCTATAATTTTTTAAATGCATGGGTTGTTTATTATATAGAAGTCAAATAAAATATCACACATCACAACCTCTTAAAGAACGAAAAGAGTATTAATAGGTCTAATCTTCCACATGTCAAGATGATCCCTTTAAAAAAAACAAACATTTTAAACTATATATGTAATTAGCCTTCTTTACTTGAAAAGAAAATTCAATTCTCTATCGTAACACCGTCCGAGTTAGAACTAATATTTTTGATCAAATTTAAATAACTTAAACCACTATATTTTCACTACATACTTTGATCTAGATCTATTAAATTTCTCAAATTTTTCTAAATAATTTTTAAATTAATAAAATCATAGATTGTCAATTCTTCGAATTACAATCCGAGATACAAATTATCCATCGAAATCCAAAACCACCTCTGCCACAATCCCTAGTAATCATAACCCTAAGTTTCGATATTGCTTATGCCATGCCCTAGTCACTTATGTTATGGTTCCAATTGATCATGGCTAAAGCTCTGATACCACTTTTGTTATACCCCGAACCCATCACTTAGGTTGACAATGTGACATAGCTGCATAAACTTTAGGACAAGCTTTAGATATCATGCAAGGCCTATAACATTACTCCATCAATCAAACTCCATACTCAAGCCCATCCAATGCTATGCATCCAACAATTCTAAAAGGAAAGAAAGAATTGAGTTTACAATCTAGTAAGAATCTCATCACATATATACCAATATAATAATATAATTTAAAAATAATAAATGAGCAGTATCAAAAAAAATTATAAATCATAAAATCTCATAGCAGACATCCAATATAACTCAACAATTATATAAACATATATTATAAATTATGTATGGTTATAAATCCACCATAAATATCACATGTATGTTTATATGACTTATCATTTTTACTTCATTAATATATTTCAAATTAATAGTAATCTTTCAATTTTAAACTAATTCAGCCCATGGTGGCAATCCATAATAACCTGCTTCAAACTGTGGTAGCAAACCAAGATATCCATCTTCGGCATACGGTGGCAAATCAGAATATCCGCACTTTGGCCTGCAATGGCAAACTAAAGTATTATGATTCGGTCCATGACTAGCAATCTAGAATATCATGATTCGGCCCATAACCAGTAATTCACATTATGGCTAGTTCAAATCATTCAATATGGCTAGTTCAAATCACATTATGGCTAGTTCAAATCCTCTAAACAATTAACGAACTTTTATAATGATTTCGTATCATGTTTCTTCCTTAATTTCAAAACATTCAATATTTCATACTTAAAAACTAAGGTAGATAATATATAATACATATATAATAAAGAATCATATATCCAAAAAAAAATCATGTATGGTATAAAATTATATGTATATATGATTATGTAAAAAGATTCTTATTTTTACTATTCTCAGCGTAATAATTGATCTACTCTTCGATCTACGAACTTACGATTAAGGTGTTCTGCTCAATATGTTCTTATGCAAACAATTGCACCTCTATATAATCATGATTAAATAAAAAAATCATATGTGATTAAGGATGAAGAAATTACGAAAAATATCCTAATATCATAGATCCAGGACCCCTCCTAGGGTCAATCAATTCATCTGAGTTTATCTAGATATTTGGACCCTCTATTGGTCCATGAAATTTCTAGAGAGAGAAAAAATTATGAAAAGAGAGAAATAGTATAGAGAGAGAATAGATAGAAAATAGAGAGAGAAATTGATAGAGAAAAAAAATGGAGTGAGAAGGTATAGAGAGGAGAGAGAAAAAAGAGAAAATCCTCGCTCTCTTTTTATTTTTTTCTTTCTTCCTCCTCGTTTTCTCTTGGCGGAATAGGGGACTTCTTGTTCCCTTCTTTCTTGGAATATGGGAGATCTTCTCCGCAGTGGTTGGGACCACCAAAAATGATGGAAAACTAAAATAAATAGAAGAATCAATAGAGTCCCTTTTTCAATAAAATCCGATGGTTCACCGGCCAGAATCAAACCTCCATGGTCTTAGAAGGATGGGGTGGAAGATTAGCTTAAGTATTAAGAGATTTTTATCTTGTCTATGATTCAAGCGAGCATGGGATGAACTTTCAATAAAAAAAAATAAGAAGAAAAAGCTCCAACGACGGACTTTAGATTTTCCGGCATAAAATGGTAGGGGAGGTCGGAGTCCCTAGATAGAGCGGAGGGGAGGCCAAATCTATCACTTTAAGATTCGTGTGGAAAGAAAATAAAGGATCCAGGTAGGTCCATGCAGAAACATAACAGAACATCCATTTTGACACCTTACCGAATCTAGGGTGGTGGTCGAAAGAGTACGGTAGCTAGGGGTAGCTCAAGGAGGCTTCAACCAAAGCTCTGACAAGCAAATCGGCTAGGGATGTCCGAAGCCGTTCACCAATGAGATGGACCTTAAAGGAAAGAGGCTGGGGGGTGGGAGCAGCATCCATCGGCCAGCCTCCAGCAGGCGGGTGCCAATGGAGCCAGCTAAATGCCGCACCACTTTGGTGGACCCTAAATAGCTTCTAGCAAAATAGGCTTAACTAAAGCGAGAAAACAAAAAAAGGTGGCTGGCAGGGGAGCCAGGCCACGGTTGTCTCTAGCCGCTGGCAAGAGCGGCTCGGTTGCGATGGAGAATGCTGCAACGCAATTAGGGTGGTAACAAGCGATAAAAAAATAGAGAGGCTGGAGAGCTCGGTAAAATTATTTCATCCCCACCCTGACATAACTTTAACCTAATTGTCTACCTTCCTGACATGCTGATTGGATAAGATTATTCGGGACTTTTTGAGTGGTGTTAGGCAAGTTAGCTGGATAACTTTGTATCATCCACCCTCTAACAAGACCACCTTTTATGGCATAAAAAGAGAAGAAAAAAAGGTGGGGTATCTGCAACCACGCATTGTTCTGCCTTGCAAACGCTAGTTGCGTCTCCGATGGCTATGAGATTAATAATGTCGATCTCAACATATCTCATAATTATACTTGTTATTTAGGAACCTAGAACAGCAAATGGATCGGATGGACCAAAAGCCTGATGACCTGTTGACTTTGACCATTACCAGTTCCTGCCATTCTTAGCGTAGGGCCGTCCTCCTGCTCACCAAAACCCAAAGGCCCTATTCCTCAAGCTTCCATCAATCACTTGACCAAGCAAGCTCATGTCTTGGAATGCATACAAGCAGCTCCCGTCAGAGCTCCTAGTTAGATCATATGATCACCACATATTTTATAGACAAATTGAATGGCCTTTCATGCTACCATCTTATCTAGTCGCAACAAATCAGTCGATCATAAAACAAAAGCCATTTATAAATCGAAGAAAGCATGCAAGTATGACATAGGTACTACAGAAAGTTCTAATTAATACAATTACTCCATCACATGCGTAAAAAATAAGCCTATTTGCCAGGCTTCCCATCAATTACAAGACTTGGACTAGCCCTTATAATGTATATACGCAGCTTCCATCGTCGCTCCTAGCTGTAGGATCGTAATTGGTAGCAGATGGATCGGTGCAACCTTCAGGAACTGGCACATGGACTTGTTGGGCCGCTTGACCTGCACCCAGGTAACAAAAAGATAATTAAGCCATGAGCCTAATTTTATTTGTTATGTGCGTGCGTGTGTACGTTAAGGAAAAAAGTAAAAAAAAAATAAAAATAAAAGCGTTGTAGCCTTAGGACTGGTCTAGAAGCGAGATGCAAACCTCCCATCAAGGTCTCTGGGATTAGAGTGCTAACCATAGTAATTTCCAGTCTTCATAGCATCCTCATTGGCTTCTCCAAGTGCAGCCTCGCTCAAGTACTTGTCAGCCAACTGCACCCTCTTCACATTCTCCTGCTCCTTCACCAGCATGTTACCATACTCCATGAGCTTGTCCAGGGTCATCGTTGGCTGCTCAAATGTTGGTGGTCCTTCACGTGAGTTAACAAGTCTCTTTCCAACCTTGTCAACTCCAATATCTGAAATCCACTTCCTCACTTCATCATCATAGACTCTGGCACGGAGAGCACCGAAGAAGTCTGCATACAAATACAAGATTACAATCGATCCCATCTATCATTCTTATCATGATTCTACCATTTCAGTGCAGTGAATAAACAATTTACTCAAACCCAATGCGATGGCTGTTGGTTATTCAGATCATAGAAGAGCTCCTCCAATATGTCAGCACGATAAAAACTTTCGAGTCATAAGCACCAGCAAACTTCTACTCAAGAAAAAAGTGGGCCAGCAAACCAAGAGCTATAAATGCATATCAAATTTCCAGGTTCCTTCCAACATGTTCATGAAGATTAGTGTAGTTTTGAATGTTTTGGGGGGCCTTACCAATAGACTGGCCCGGGAAGGCATCAACAAGCTTGACGATATCTTCCTTGGGAACGTTGTCGGTCCTGAATATACCCTGGCAAACACCAATACGGTCCTCTCTGGTTGGTGCCCAGTAGAACTTTTCCATACGACCATCACGAATGAGAGGGGCATACAGAGTGGAGAAGTCGTTTCCAGTAACTATAATGGGAACACGAGCATTCTCCTGCTTATTGTACATGCCAGGGAGCTGCACATTGGTTGGGTTATCAGCGATGTTCATAAGCGTGGCATTCACCATCTGATTGTTGACGGTATACTGGGTGGTGCCACCCATCCTTCCTGCTCCTGCATCAAGATCATTGATGAAGAGGCAGCACATCTTTCCCTTACTAATCATGTCTGCCGCCTCGCGGTACCTTTGCCTGATCAACTTTGCAGGTTCTCCTGCATTCCCACTCTCCAATTCTCCAGCGCTCATCATGATAGGGCTAAAGAAGAAGCAAACATCCAGATAAATATTGTGAATGGAAAGCAACAACCAGAATATAAGCATTAGGGAGCTTTGATTCTGTAGATGAAGATATCTGAAAGGAATTCATTCACTATGCCACCCATTTGATCAAAGTAACACCCAAGGGGATGCAAATGTTGCGTGCATGCATGCATCGCTCTTGCTGTCCAAACCGATGACTTGTGTGGTTATTTGACTCCTGGTTTTTCCCCCCTCTATTTTTGAATTTTACATGCTTGGTATAACATAAAGCTTCGAGCAATTGTCTGGGATTGCATCGTGTAGGGTGATGTCAAGCATGAACTTGAATCTACATCATGATTCAGCAATTGAAGGAGGGAATCGGGTTGACTCTGTTGGGATATGAAGCGGTGTTAGATTCTAATAGACCATGTTGGTCATCGAGCAACTTAAGGAACAAACTTTATCCTATGCTCTAATCGCTCGAGGAGATGATGAATGATCAAGCAGAGGGATAACTTTGACCTTGATCAAAGGAGATGGGAATCAAGGGGCACAATTTAATACAATCTGAATTACTGACTGTAAATGCTTCATCTGGTCGGGCGACGAGAGAAACCAGAACGTGGATCAGGTAGAAATTTTCTGCTTGATAGAAAGAGATTCTAGATGGTTCCCAGATTCCCGGTGCTAGAATTGAAATTAAAATGGATAATACGGTATAGGACCAGATGATAATATGATAATGAAGAGGAATTGGATAGAGAGAGACGGCGACACAGGTTAGAGGAATAAGACATCCGATGTTACATAGAACTGGAATAAAATATTAATGAACTTAGCTCAAAGAGAATAGCGGTAGATCTTGTTCAGTGTTGTCATCAGGCGAAGATGCTATAGATGCAAAACAGAGTTACCACCCAGTTTCAGCATATGACTAAATCAAGTGACTGGTTGATTGATCTCCATAATTAGTTTCATGGATTTAAGAAATGAATCTTTGCACATTTCAATGGTGCAGCAATAATTTAAACAAAAGTCCAGAAACAAACAAGAATAAGTGAGATCAACCATTCGGAAAGAGATCAAAAACAAGAAACAAAATTCTAATTTCTTGCAACTTGAAACTTAAACTAGAATCACCGAAGCACGATACCAATTCATATAAAAAGAGTAATCCTACGGGCTGAGACATAATATGGATGAAAGACCAGTGCCAAGCACTTATCAAAAGAGGCAGAAAGAAAAGCAAATAGATGTAAAACATAAGCAGGAAGAAAAAACTCACTTGATCCCCATCTTGGCAAAGACAAGTTCACATTGGAAAGATTTCCCTTGACCCTTGCCTCCCCAGATACCCAAAATGAGGGGAACCTGTTGAAAAACCACCAAAAACATTTAGGTCCAACCAACAACTACCAAAACATGACCAACAGAAACCTTTTAAAGTTGCTGTTTGGGGATACCTTAATGTTAGGCAACGTCATGAAGTTCTTGGAGATGTGAACCACAAGCTTGTCCATGAAAGCCGGGGCTATGTAGAACCCATCCACGGTGTTGTCCAAGTTGTATCTGGAAACCATTACCACCATAATACCAAGATCAGATAAATATTCCACTCTACATTAATGAACCATACGACATGTAAAATATAAAACTAAAATTTATTAGAGCTCTTTCAGTTCCCTTACTGGCGAAGGCCCTGGCTGAGATACTCATAGGAGGTCATGACGGGGATGTGGGTGCCATCACCCATGGGTGCTTGGAAGAGGGAATCAACCAAACCCTTCCCTCTGGTGATATCTTGCTGGTCATCAGATGTATCAAATGCAAGTCCAGACCATCTGTCCTTGTCAGTCTGCTTCGACTCATCGAGATCGGCAGCCAAGACCTTGAATGTGCCGGTGGACACCTTTCCATGGCTCACGCTGGAGCTCACCTTCTTCAAGCTGCTCCCGAAGAAGGCCGAGCTTGGAACCGAAGCTCCCGAGCCAGAGCCATGCAAGCTCAGCTGCACCAAGAATACCAAGACCAGTTCAATTCAATAAGGTAATGACAGAAACCATCTATCTACATGCAATGTTCAATCTAAACAGGCAGTGAACAGATCCCATTAAAAACAGTACCGGTATTCTATTGACAGCTCCAACGGTCGAGACAGCGGTAGCCATCTGGGAGGCGAGGGATGGAAGTGGAGGACGAGACCTCTGATCTAAACCACGGAGAGCTCTGCCACTGGTTTGCTCGAGGTTGAGGAAGTGGGAGGCTTGTATATATAAGAAGAATATTTGGCTCTGGATTTTTAGTGGCGGTGTGGTGAGGGGAAGGTCTGAAATTTCCATAGCTTAGGCGCCTGTGGAGCGGCTTTCCAACTCCTAACGGCCACACGCTGGAGATTGGGCAAGGTGACGCGTGGCAGCAACAGAGCCTACCGTTGCAAGTCCGATAAGTTGCGTTCCAGATGGTGTTACCGCAGGTGGGACCTTTGTTGGAACGAAGGGGTGGTATTGGTGCTAGGAAATATCTTCACCACCAATTTATTCTCTTCGGGTGTTTCTTAACCAGGTAAAATAAAAAATGATTCCGTTTTATTTTTCTCTGATGTTACATCTCAAAAAATGAATAAATGGGTACAGATTTTTTTATCTTCTAATCTGAATTGGGCTTTCTTTTCTCCGTCTTTTTTTTCTAATTTTATTTTTATTTTGTGCACGCACGCACGCTCGCTCGTGCGCACGCACGCATTTGATCTCAGAATGATGGATATGTCACCTAACACCATGGAAACTCGAGTGTTTCTTCACACTTGGCATGCTACATTTTGATAAACACCGAAATATTCAACCCCCATGTAGGCCAAGAGTACATACCCCAAAAAATTCATATAAATTACCACTACCGGAATGCAGTAGTGGAAGAAATGCCTTCTAGTTGACATAAACAAGCTGCCGCGCACAAATATGTACCAAATATTAGAGTAAATACATGTAGTTTCTAACTCCGTGTACTCCCTAAAAGTGATAATTTTGCGTCCAAGTTCATGCATGCATTTGTATCATCAATGTGTTCATCTCCCACCAACTCTAATCTTATTGAGCTGCTCCCATTACCGCCCTTCTCAGCTACACCAGTTCTCACTTGACCGCATGCATCTCCACTAATAGCAGGGAGGAACCACATCCGTGAACTGACTGAATTCAAAATATGGAAGAGCTAGAACATGGTTATATTAACTGCACGAATTGCTCTCATTTTGGTAAGCACAAATTGCTCTCATAGAACTCCAAAAGCCAGAATGGGAGGAAATCTCAGTTATCCATCAAACTATATAAATTTTAAGCAGAAGAAAAGCTCCAAAGCAATCGCCACATAAAGAGTCAGACTAAAATCCCAGATTCTAGGGCCATGCCAAACAAATTCTTCCATGGCCACTTATTATAGTTGAAGCAATTCCATCCATCATCAGATCAAGCTACCGATCTTTTCTCATAATCACTTTGGGGAATAAACGCCGCATGAGCAAGTATAATTATAACTGAAGCAATTTCCAATTCCATCAAGATCAAGCTACCAGACCACTCTCATAGTTGCCATGCCGAATAAACTTAGCATGAGCGATTATATTTAAATAAAACAACCAGAAAGGTTTTCATATACAACACATACCGTCAAATACTTCACCAAATACATAGCCATCGCACTGGATGCAAACAAACAATTGCATGACATCGACCGCAGAATCTCTATAGCAGAATTCTGGCTGGTGAGCCTAGAGACCTCTTTCATGAGAAGCCTGGCTAATGAGACAAGCAACATCTGTTCGGTGGTTCATGCTCAGCCACGTGGCAAAAGGATAATCCTATCATTTTAGAAATAGCATTGGAAATGAAACCTGGCATCTCGCTTACAAGCCAACAATATTGCTTGAATTTATGCAGTTCAGGCACATTACCAGTGGGAAAATCCTAACCCAGAAAAGAATCATCAGAGGTTGGATGGTTAGTACATAAATCTATCGTTTTTATATCAAACTCACCAGTTTAAGTAACAATTTCAAGCATACAGCCCAAAGAGGCCTAGCGAATCATGGCAACTAAATCAGGTTACATGACCAGTGCTTACGCTGCTGTTTAGACTGAATCAAGGCTGACTGTCACATTGAAAGGGCCAGAACACCAATATTAAAGCTCATGTAACCTGAAAGAAGGAAATTAAATCAAGCAAAAGAGCAATGCCACAGCTTTGGCCTTTCAATAGCACCTGAGCTCCAAAATCTGTTGCTGCTTATAAATCTCCTAGACATGTATATAGAGGAGAATCGACTTGTTATCCTCATTGCCAACTAGAAGTTTTTGCAGCTTCAAGAGCAAGCATATGATAGTCTCCAACAAAGGAATCTTTCAGGTACTTCAACATATAAAAGACCTGATAGCTCGGTTCCCAGTTTTTCATGTCTGAAATTAATTCTATCAAGACAAAGAAATACAATACTGCTAATAGAAGAAACTGTATGGCTAACACTTGCCAAAAAGGACTTCACTTATAAGAAGAAGAGGGAAAGAAGGAAAAATATAACTATAACTGATGAATTCATCCATCAATTTGATTGTTTGGTTCCATTAAGACAACCTCTGTTTTTTCTTTCTTTAAGAGACGAAGGAAAAATATAGCCATAGTTAGCAAGTTTCTTACCTGAATTATCCAAGTTTTGTAAATCTTTCTTCACTGTTCATTCACATTATGGACTACAGCTGTCCTTCAAATCCTTTCTCGTGACTTAAAAGGATTGTTTTTGTAGGTTTCTGTCCCTTTCTCTTGAAAGCACTTAACTAGAAAGCCCCTCCTAGAAGGCCACTTAAAATAACTTATTATAGATTAAATTATTTGTCACCTACGAATCACTAAATTTACACAATAATGTCATGCCTAATACACACATTTCTCAAGCATTGACCTTCTTCTCACATAAACACCAAAAGCACATTCAGTTCTATTTCTACTAGATGTCTTTTTATCTCTCCAATCTTTGGTGATAATACATCCACGATACTAAGAGAAATTTTCAGTAGGATGCTAAACTAAAAGATAATAATTAATAACAAATTCATGGCAAGTGATTTTTATGCCTTGCAACATAAAATACATGGATAAATTAGTCATTTTGGCAAATCAATGATACAAAAACTACTTAAATGCATGACTAATAGAAATATCATCTCTGAGAATGATGGTATAAGAGTGATACATCATGTCATTGTGATAGAACAATCAATAAGCCTCACCCACACGACAACAAAGGGAGCTCTTTCACGAAGTCAACTAAACAAAAAGATTATGTTAAGAAAAGTACTCATAATGAAATTGTTAAACATGGAAGATAATCAGATATGGACCCCATGTCAATTCATTTCAGAAAGAGAATGGAATGAATATGGAGTTTAAAGTATTACCTGAATTAGAACTGTCAGATCTTTCTAATCTTTAGTTCTTTTTATCTCGCTGAACCACACCCATCTACCATACACATCACCCAGTTCTAAGATGGCGATGATGAATCTGGGCATGTAGAGAGGAGGAATTTGGGTCGATCGGAAGGGCTTCCTCTTCTTGATGGCCGGAGAAGGTCGCGAACTAGAGCGGAGGTGGTGGTAGTGGAGGCCACTGGAGTAGACAAGGAGGAGGAGTTGGTGGTGGCGGGCTTTGGTGGGTACCGGTAGAGATGGGAGCAGAGACGTGGAAGAAGAAAAAAGGACCAATACCCTCGCCATTCGATCCCATGCTTTGGAGTAAGAAAATAAAAGGAAACAGGAAACCTCACTCAATTTAAATTCCCAGAAAGGTGACCACCCACCGGGCCCGTGCCTCCTCGCATGATTCTAGTTCTGAGCTCAATGGTAAACCGTTGATGTGTACCAATTTTATTGGAGTAATTCCATGCCGCTACTTGTAAGCTCAAAAAGTTCTCTATAACAAGAAGGAGAGGATCGGTGCAACTCTGATGTCAGAACTAGTTCCATTAACAGCAGCAATCTTGAATGCTGAGTTACCCATTAATTTTTGTGAGCTCACTTTCATATGCACAAAATAAACGTCCTGAAGCATTTTCTTTCATTGTTTATTGGCAATTATGATTCTAGTTAATCAGCACTTGAACAGAAAGGTTACTCTTTGCTGTACGAGTTGCATATGCTTAAATTGCGATATGTTGCAATATTAATGATATCTTGACACAACTGCAATATGCTGGCATCAAAGTTGGTTATGCAAGATTTATGCCTCATCAAAGCAAGTTATAAAGTATAATGTTAGGCAGTACTAATGTAACATGAAAATCTTTCAGAAATAAAAAAAATTGTCTTGTTGCTTGTCAATTTGGACTTCAGTGAGTTATTGTGCCAGTCATGAACGTAGCAATATAGGTAACCTACATATCATCTATGCAAGTTTTACTTTTCTACGCATTTTTATGATTCTAAATCATATCATTTTATATACATATCTGTGTGTATCCCACTGCAGCCTTCATCTTTGAAAGGGCTACAGTGGTTAGCAAGGAAACTGGCTCAGCTTGTAGGAGGATATGGACATGAGTGAGGTGTAGCCTAGCAGTTTTGATTTGAATATGGTTATTAAAGTCGTTTACATTTCAACAATCAACCATTCTCTTTACCTCACATTTTGGAGTTTCATGATCAGAACCATAAGAATCGGAGGCTGACTACCTCCTCCCTCCAGGCCAAATTCCCCCCTGTTATAAAACTCTCAAACGACTTGTACTTCCACATGTCAGAAAACCTGGAAGCTGCTATCATGGAAAGCAAAATCCCACAAGGAGGCAAATCAACAAGACTAAAGGAGGAAGCCTCCAAGCAGGCTACAGAAACAAACTGCGATGTTCCTCCAGCTCAAGCCTGCCACCAAGGCCTTCCCTTAGGAAAGCATTCCTTCTTCTTACGCTTTGATCCCTTTGCTGTCACCACTCATCCTTTCTCCCACTCCATTGCCAATCATCATGAAGAGAGTGGCAAAGGAGGACAAAGCTGATGTTGAAGATGAGGGTGAGAAGAGAATGGGGTTGCCACTGCAACCGTCTGGTGGATGGCATCACCCTGCATTGCCCATGGTGATGATGGAACCTGTCACTCTCACTCCTTTGTTTCATTTGCAGTGCAAGTAGGTGGATTATCTCCAGCAAGCATCCTATTCAGATTTGTTTCTTGTGTATTTAATCACTAATGTGTTATTTAAGATGAAACGATCTCTAATATTCCAAAATTGTTGTAAAGGGTAAAGCACCTGAATGTACAAGTTTATTGATCATTCTCTGCCATCGCTTCCGAAAAAAGTGACGACCAGGGAAGGTGAAAGTTATTACAGATACTAGAATTAAATAGGACCTCAAGTTCCCCTTGAAATTACTATTCCATTCTTATTCTGGAAAAAAGAAATCTGAAAATATAACGGGAGCATTCTCCTCTTGGTTTTGTTATAACAGAAACTATCCTCTGTTTTTTCTTAGTTGGCACTTGGGACAGAAAATATAAACATCAACTTCAGAATGTCAGAATATTTAGCAAGAAAATGGATGAAAATTTATTGGTAGTTAGTGCGGTAAGGGCAAGCAAAATGTTTTGCTGACATGAGCACGTAAGGAACAGGGGAAGAGAAGTCTTGATGCTGTTCCAAACAAAACAACTAGCATGTTTATCAGGGAAAAAAAAATCTTTTGCGTATACATGAGATGTGGAAATGCTCAAAGATCCTTTTTCTTATTCTTTTCTTTTTTCGGTTGAGCTGAGGGAATGTATACACACACATAATCATTTGATTCTTTGATTTAGTGTCTTACTAAGTGCTGAACATAATCATTTGATTCTGTGATTAGTGCCTTAACTAAGAGCTCATGATCAGCAAAACATATCAAATGTAATTCACCACTCAGAGCTCCCCCATAAACACATACAATTGCATTTGGGGAACATGGATCATGAAACCACAGCAGATTGAAATCAAAAGAGATTACATGAGAAATCAAAAGACTGGTGGAGGGAAGATAAAAGAACCAATAGCTTATCAGGAAGATACTTGTTGGTGCAGCCAGTAACCTATAGCCACGTGGCAGGAAGGTCATTGATCTGATAATATTTTAATAGTAAAATAGTATAATGACTGTGGATTAAGATCGGTTGAATACTGACCTAGAGTAGTGGCCGTCTACTCAGTTTGCAGGGAACATTATGGTATGCTGAAAAGGAACATGCCAAAGCACATTAACAAGACGTCGGCTGTTTACCGCCCTGCTTGTGGAATATTGCCATATCACATTAGCTAGTCCGAGAGCTCACCAGCATTTGTCTAAATCGAGATTGGTTTACGACTATCATGCCACCAGCACTTGCTTGGGTTGAGATCGGTTTACGACCATCCTGCCCATCAATGCTGGCTTGGGTCGAGATCGGGTTTTACACCGTCTGCCCCGTTTCGAGATCGGGTTTATGTCGACACACCCATGAGCACTAATTTTATTGCGATCGGTCTTTCGCCAATCTACCTATATGACATTACAAAAAGATGTCAATTACTCTCCAACCATGCTACAGCTATTATCTAGCAATGCTACAACTAATCTCCGCATTCTGTTATAACAAACTGATGACCTAACAAATTTCTAATAGATTCTGAACGGACTAACAAACACTTTTAGCAGCCTAACAGCTTGAGCGAACCCTTTTCTATAAATGAAGGGGCAAGGCATCCTCCCGAAAAGCACTCATGGAGCCTAAACTCCATTGAAATCTCTCCTCAACTTCCCTACTATAGGAAGTCGAGCCTCCATTCTCTCTGCTCACAAACCATTCATTTTGTCTTCTATCTCATAATTTTCCATTATCCATTCTCAAGACCCCAACTGACTTAAACATCAGAGATTTCTAAATCGGACAATCCACGGTCTATATGGACTTGGTTTAAATAGCTCTCCGGTGCGGTTCTACCCCAACCTCCAGAGTCTTGCAGCAACAATACTAATAACATAAAATCACAGCAAATTGAAGAAACTTAGCTTTTTTCTGGAAATAAAAAGGTAGCGTATGCATATATTAAACCAAAAGATGCTAGGAAAAGGGGATAAAAATGACATTTTAGCTTCTTTGACTGCAATTGCTTGCGAGAGGACAACTAAAACCCTTAAAGCAGATCGGATTGATAAATTTAGTCTTTTCCTGGGTGTTGGTGCAGAATTTGGTTGACGCCGGATCAAGCTGGAGTTGAGGAAAACGAGGTCGCCACCGGTGACCTGCAAAACAAAATCCTCTCCGGAGTCGGTGTTGGTGGCTCCGGTAGGACCCTCCGACGGTCAAGTTAGCTCTGGCCAACAGAAATGGAGTGCTCTAGCCAACAGAAATGGAGTGCTCAGTGTGGAGTTCGGCAGAATTTCGGGAAGGAGAAGAAAGCCTAGAGAAAACGTATCTGAAGGATCCCTTTTTATAGGCGGAGCTTGTTGTAACTGCCTTGATTAATAACTGTCGTAATCGTCCTTGATAAATAACAATCGTGATTGTCATTTATGGTGTGGAGGCTTTCTTCTCCTTTCCGAAACTCTGTGGAACTCCACACTGAGCATTCCATTTCTATTGGCTAAAGCTAACTTGACCGTCGGAGGATCCTACCGGAGCCACCAACACCGACTCCGGAGAGGACTTTGTTTTGCAGGTCACCGGTGGCGACCTCATTTTTCTTGACTCCAGCTTGATCCAGCGTCAACCAAATTCTACACCAACAGAATTGGCGCTAGAGGAAGGACCCTTTGTTCTTGAGGTTCCCTTGAACTTAAAGGAGTGCACAGCAGCGATGTAGAGTTCTTTCCAGAAAAAAATGCCTCCTATGAAAGCTTCGACCCGGTGATCAACGGCCTCTGCAGCCAGATCCCGGCCAGATACATCAGTTCCCATTCCAGCTCCAGTAACTCAAGCCCCACCTGCAGCCATAGTAGATCCGGAGCAGTTTAACCTACTGATGCAGCGGATTCAGAGCCTTACCGAGATGGTACAGGCCATGCGGCAGCCTTCGACGATGACTCCACCAAGAAATCCGCCGTCAGGATGTTAGGAACCGATCCCAAGGAAGAGCATTTGGGCTAACATGCATGTCACCGTTAGAAAAGAGAAACAGAGAGTAGAGGATCCAAGT
>QRFJ01000668.1:657308-997308 GCA_006176705.1 Cocos nucifera | reverse complement strand
TTGATTTTATAACAAATAAAAAGAGGTAGCCATGACGAATCAATAATTGAACTCATGTGATTCTCCAATTCTGCATACCGGCTTTACTTTTGATGGGGATTGAATTCAATTTTCCTATTAGTTAAGCATCCATAATCACGCCAATCTTTCTCAAATATTCAATCATCTTTCAAGGTATCAGAATTTCAAGAAAAAAAAAAAAAAAAGAAGAAGGAGAGCTCACTTTTTTTCTGAAATAAAAAAAAGAAAAATCATCTGTAATAAAGAGTTCGTCATGTAAAATAATCATGCATTTGATCAATTCTATCAATCAGCCATATCTTATGAAATATATAAAGCATTTACGCAATGATGTTGGTTGGCAGCGCGCCGCTTTCTTTCGGGATGCAAACAGAGTCAACGGTCTGGAGCAAACGTCAAATATGAATAGGGAAACTCTAACTTATATTTGAATCAAGACACGGGTTTTATCTTATCGCACGAAAGAAAGATTCACCTTCCTTTGTGTGAATACATCGTTGGATCACCCACCGCGCAGATCTCAAAAGCAATCAAAACTCCATCACTCACCTACCTGCACAGATTTAAAGCGACCGGTGGACGATCCAAAGGTGGATTCCTGCGAAGGAACGCGGATCCTTCTTTTGCCTGAAATATACAACCCGACCCCTTTGAATAAAACTGTAACGTACAATCCATCCCCAACCCCCCCCCCCACACACCAAAAAGAAACCCGAACGAACGAATGAATAAATCAGCGTAGGCTTACAGGCAACCATGATCATCCCTTCTATCAAAATTACAAGCGAGCAAAGCAACGCTAATTTGGTACTCAAACTTCAGCAAACCTTTGTTCGTTGACATCGAGACTGGAACCTGATATTGGTAAAGGTTTTAGCCTCCTGCAAGGCCTGGGCTTCCGTCCAGATGTCAAGCCAGCCCTATGTTTTGCATCAGAACCTCGAGGGCCCACGGCAACGCTCCTCGTACCAACACGCACAGCTCAACCCCACCAGAACCTCGACAATCGCCGCCTCCGTCTTCTCCCGGTCGGAGAAGTGCAATGTCTGAAGCATCAGCACCCTCGGCCTCTGGTCGAATCGCTGCCTCCGGTCCATGTGCCGCCCTTCATACCAGTGAATCGTGTCATTCGCCACCGGCCCCAGCCATGCCAGTATTCTCTCCACCGCCTCCTTCCACCCTTGGGCCAACCTAATGTCCATCGGCCCCCGCTCCTTCCAGCAATCCCTCAGCTTCGACCTTACCATAGCCCGGAGCCCAGCTGGAAGCATTTCGTATAGCTCCTCCCTCGCCGCCGCCTCGCCTTTTTCCGGTTCTCCGGAGTCAGACCTTGTCATTAACCCCTTCTCAGCCAGTGCAATCGCATTAGCGTATCGTAACGCTAGCCCGGCACCACCCACAGTGTTCGGTGCCGGTTGCAGTAACCTGCTCCAGTGTTTCGGCTCCGATTCTTTGGTGCTGAAAATGGGGTAGGAATTGGTGATGATTACGTGCTCTACCATTGGTCTCTCAAGCGGACCGGACGAATGCTTGGCTGGGAACCGGGGGTAGAGTCGTAACTTGGGAGGGGCCGGAAAGAAACTGGCCCGAGATGTGCCGCGCGAAACGAGGAGCGGTGGCAACCCCGGTACGAAAGGGCCGAAGACGACGCAGATTCGAGCGAAAATGTCGAAGACGGCTTCGGCCATGAGGCAGACAGCCTCGTCGAAGCTCTGGTTCCACAGCGACGACTCCTTCAGCCGCCGAACCTTCTGGCGCTGCCACTTCAGCTCGAGCTTTACCGTCTCCGCTTTGCTCGGCTTCTGTAACGGTATCGGTCCGCTGTATCGGTCCCACCTCCGCTTGGACGCCTCCAGCATGGCCAGGACCTCCATCTCCGCGTATAATCTCGCCGTCGCCGCGACGTGTCGCTCCATTCTCCTCATCCTTTTTTCGACTCCTTTAAGGCTCAAACCGAGCCGGTCGAGACAGGCGGAGCCGGCCTTGAGGTCGGCGTAGAGCCGGCCGAACCCTTGGGCGAGGGCTCCCTGGCACCGGAACACGAGGCGGGAGACGGCGGCGGCGGCACGGTCCAGATCGGCGACGAATTCGGCGCAGGCGAGGTGGAGGAGGACGGCTTGGTCGGTGGAGTTGAGATAGGCCACGCCCCGGGAGCGCATCGTATCGGATCGGAGTTTAAGGATTTCGGTATCGGAGAGGGACCTATGTAGCGACACGAGGCGGCACATGGTGGCCGCGGCCTCGAAGGCGAGGATCCCGATACCGGAGGCCTTCCCCCCGCCGGCCGGTTCGTCGAGCCGGAGGTCGAGGCACTCGCGGTCCGGACCGTTCCGCCATGGCTTCGTCACGACCATGGACGTGGATATGTTATTCCGGGATATGCGGTTGTTTCGGGATCTGTTACCGCTAAGTTGGTGGCGACGAGAGGGTAGGCGTGGGGTATAAGAGGGGGGGAGGGAGTGAGGTTGCCGTTTTCTGAGAGGCTTCCGTTGGACGCGGTTTGAGACAGTTGGACGTGGACGTCGAATGGGAAACAGAGAGGCGAAGGTCGGCCAGATACCGACTGCTTGGCGATTACCGCCACGTCGCTAATCACTATGAAATGCTTCTTATTATTGTTATTATTGAGCAGTGTAATCAGGCAGCGCCATGTGGTACGTGGTGGATGATCTGTTGAGAAGATAATTTAATTTATTCTAGATTTTTATCTTTGCCAAACCTTTGACTCTCTTGAATTTTAGCGAAGTTTATGCGGTAGCCTCAAATTGCTTTGGAACGTCATCTATTAGAAAATGAAATGGCAGAAACCGGTGATGGACTCTCTTTTCTTTTCAAACAAAGAAAGATAACCAGGTACAGAAATAGCAAAAATCAATCAATCATCTGATGGAATTTTTTTTTTTTGGTAAACAATCATCTGATGGACTTTCTTAAAACCTTTTTGACTTATTCATGAAGCAAGGGACTACCACATTTTCTTGCATACACATTACATGCAACACTGGCCTGGAAATTGGGTGGGTATGACTCACTCTCTTTGGTTGATGTTAGAAGGGAATGGGAGGATGGAGTGGCTCGGCATGTACTCTGCGTGTGGGTTCCATGGTTGATGGGATAGGTAGGTACTTCGGTCAACCCAAGCTTTGCTTGATTTCTAGCTTTTTATCGTGGGATTTGTAGCTGATAGAGATGGTTATTTTGGGAACCAATTCAAACGGTCTTCATTTCATAATCCATAGTTGACAGGGGACATTGCGATGGTATGAATTCGTCAAATTATAATCGTATCGATCAGAGTCATCGATCAAGCTATTGATCAAAGAAATCGACCGAGTTGCCAAACTGAACAGAGGACCATAATAGCCAATCGAAACATTTGACCAAAATATCCGGTCAGACCGACCGACCGACCGGCATCGAACCATACGTCCCAAAATGTATTTAAGACATCGGTGAATCAGACGGACGGGTTTGACGTGTGGAAGTATGGCCACGTCTACATGTAAACAATGCACGTAAATGTTTGTTTGTCGACATATACTTTTTCTCTTCTCTCTCTCTCTCTCTCTCTCTCTCTCTCTCTCTCTCTCTCTCTCTCTCTCTCTCTCTCTCTATATATATATATATATATATATATATATATATATATATATATATATATATATAGCGGATGGATAAATTTGCGGTAGAAATTATGGCTGTTTGATTTTTGATGTTGTTTGTTTTCTGATGGGTGAGGGTGATGCTGGGATTTTGAAGAAAAATATTTCACCCATCCGTGAAGCTATGAAAAATATTTTATGCATCATATACGGTACAATAAAATTGATATGAAGCATAGTGCAATTAATAATGAGATAGACATTTAGTGTAGCTCAGCTTTTTATTTATATCATACTTTTGGTTGATGAAAATATTCTTTTTTTACATAGAATAAAAAAATATTATAAGAAAAAGGATAATTAGCTATGTAAAAAAAGCGTAACTAAATCTTAAAAAATATCGCTAGTTAGATCTATCGACGTAAAATTCATCGAAAAAAATACGTCAGCAAAAATACAGTCATTGATTTCATTTACCGATATTTCTTCAATTTCATCGATAAAAATACGTTCTATCGATGTTAAAGTAAACGTCGGTGTTTGATTTTAGCTATGCTAAAAAGGCGATGAAAAATAGGTATTTATCAATGTAAAATAATTATCAATAATATCGACTTTTATCCACATAAAATAAATATCAAAAAAAATATTTTTACTATAAAAACTTACGTCGGTAAATAAATATTTACCCATGCTAAATAATCAAAAATAATAGTTTTTGCGATGTAATATAGACATCGTAAAGTATTAGCGACAAAAGATTTCTGTCGATAAAAAATAATTTAGCTAGGCTTATTTTATGTCCATAAATAATTTACGACGTAAATTATATCGATAATTATTAAGTATGGCCAAAGGTGACACACTGGCATACTTTTTGGTGACTTAACCATTGGATTTGACTATGTTTATTTGCATCGGTAAATATTTTGTGATGTTAATTTACGTCGGTAATTATAAAGCATGACTAAAAGTGGCATGATGGCATGCTATTTGATGACGGTTATTTAGATTTACCAATGCTTTGTTACGTCACTATAACTATTTACCTACATTTTTTTTGCATCGCTGATTGTTTTTACAAAAAAAAATTAGATAATTTTACTTGTGCCAATTTTTTAAAACCTATAGACATCCATATAACATCCATAAAATAAATAACATAATATATAACATCCATATAATAAATAAACACATGCTAAAATCAAATTCATTCACTTTAAAACATCCATTAACATCTATATAAAAAAATCATGTACATATATAAAATGTCGTACATACTACATGTCCTTTTAAAAAAAAATATACATCAAAACAAAATAAAACTTCATATCAATGGCAACATATCATAGACCTACATTAAATTAAAAAATTAAGTTAGCAAACTAATTATCTAATATAAATGCTAAAAATATATTAATTAAAAATAATATAAAATAATATCGATAGGGGAGGCAGCATCATCGTCATCGATGGAGTTCTAATCATAAGCATCAGCAGGAACATCGAAAGTTAGTGGGGGAAGCATACGGCATCATAACTCGTCAAGCTTCGTCCCAAATACCTAAAGTTGGGACGAAAGCTCGGCATTGGCCCATTGTAAGTCTGCTATCTTCTTCTGATGTCTCCTCTCAGTCTCAGCATGTCTTCTTTCCATCTCATGCAGACGAGCATCATAAGAAACATGCGCTGCTCGAGAGGAGCTAGGGGCCACAACTCTATATCCCAACCCCGTAACATAGCTAGGTCTCCTATCGAGCATCTCATCACAGATATCATCATCTATGGGTGGGGTAGAGCCCTGAGCTGGGGGCTGGGATCATATCTCCATCATGCGATCCTAATTAAAAAAAAATAAATATAATAAAAAATTTAAATTTTATAATAAAATTAAAACAGAACTTAATCAATTAATACGCACATATCTCTCTCTACTCCTGGAAAGCCACTCACCCGTCGTCCGACGATGGGTCCTCTGGTTGACGTCAATTCGCTTGAGCAGCTGTCCTGTCTCGATGTTCCTCTAAAATTTATGAGTGTAAGTATACTAACATGGACATATTCTAACAAATCATTAAAGATGTATGCATGTGTACTTACCAGCTCATACCGATACTATGCAAATGACTTTGATCCACTGTAATGTATCATCGTGAGCCTCCACATGCTCTGTGAGGCCTTATCACAGTAGGCCTAATATAAACAAATACAATGAAAATATTAGTGAACATATTACAATACCATATTAATTCAATAATCAATATTTTTATTATACATAATAGTGATACCCGATATGTAGGATCCTCGTATTTGGTGCAGAGGAGATTTCAGTAGGGGCATGATACACTCCTGTGCAGTGTCTCATGTGTCGCCGCCGCCCCACATGCTTAAAATACCTCTTTCCAGTGGATTTGGAGCTCATATCTGAATTCTCTAAGCAATCGCCCCATATACCGAAGAATAGCCTCTCGCACACGTGGGGTATCAATATCCTGAATATCAAAATCATGCTATAAAATAATGTACAATATATGAGATTTATAAAAAAAATAAATAATTATTAAAAATTATATTTAGTTACCTACAAATGATCAAGAAGTATCTATTACTCTGGCCTCGTAACTCTACGCCAATCAGTCAGCATCAGAAGAGCATACAAATGAATAATAATATCTACCTCGGAAACATACGGATCTCTAATATGGTGCTCTACTGGTATGACATATCCTGGTGGGATGACAACCCTCATCCTCCTTCCGGGATGTGCCCTCCTCCACTTCTCCAGCTTCTTATTTCTGGCGGCTCTACTTGTCCGCCTAATAATAGTATCTGTAGCCGCAGCAAAATATAAAGCTTAAAATCAGTTATTTATACATGATAAAAATTTAAAATAAATATAATATAAAAAATATAATATATAAAAATAATCTATGGTAGGAGATGATATGTCTATCTCATCAATAGTATGTTGTTGAGATGAAGAGGAGATACCGAAATCTCCATATCGATCCCCTTCATCAGATCATCCTCCTAGTGGCATAGCTTAAAATCAGTTATTTATAAATGATAAAAAATTAAAATAAATTAAATATATAAAATTATAATATATAAAATTAATCTGGACTGGCTAATGTGAACGTCTGGTCATCAGGAGATTGCTGCTGAGAAGCCGATGCACCGGCATCTCCTCGTGTAAGCCTCCGGGGTCGTCCTTCTGATGTCATGTCTATATCAAACAATATATTAGAGATAATATAATATTAATAAAAATTATATTAATACTAAATGATATATGAAATTTAAGATATATGAGTTTTTTGAAAAATTATATATTATCAATCAATGTCTGTATCTTCATTAGAAGGATTATCGATATCTTCATCATCATAATCCATCAATGTATAATCTTCCTCATCATCATTTATGAAGTTGTCATCATAATCCTCCGACACGTTCGGATTTAATTGACTAACATCAATATTATCGAATTGCACATCATCCCTAATCAGAGGAGATGTGCTTCCAATATTGGCACTGTACTGTCTCAAGTTAGTTGTATTCTGTTCCTCCTGAAAAAAATCCTCATATATTTCTATTTCAGAATGAACATCTATGTCATAAACATCCCTTGGTACAATCTTTTATACAATATGCCATTCACCCTTATATCTTATATCATTTAGGTATAACACATGCTTTGCCTGACTAGCGAGTATAAAAGGATTTAATTGGTACCATATTCTCACAAAGTTGACGCTTGTGAAGCATACATCTTTATAAATACCCATCATATTATTGCTGATATCCCTCCATTGGCATTTAAACATGTAAATAAATCATTTTGATCTATATCTTAACTGTAAAATGTCAGAAAGGATACCATAATATTCAATCTCATTATCTTCATCGATTTTCAATGTCAAAATTTTACTATTTTGAGTCTGCCGCTACAAATCAAGCTTGCTTGTATAAAATCGCATACCATCAACAATACATGAGCTATAATATAAAACCCTAGGATCGAGGTGGCATGCCAAATCATATAATTCCTCGGTTGCACCATCTTCTTTTTTATGATACATTAACATCATCTACAATAACATACACATAAGTTAAACTAAATCGAGCTCTATATACATTACATGTAATAAAAGATTGAATAAAACTATTATTATACTTACAAGTTGTCTGAACCAAGCTGCGAACTCTCTTCGATGCCGTTCCTCGATATTTTTATTATTTTATTACAATAATACATATCTATGCTCTCTATAATAAATAAATGCTTATAATTTATTTTACCTCATAAAAAGTATATAACGTTGATTATGTAAAGATACTTGTTCCATAAAATGATAGATTTCTTCGCAATAATTTAGTATATAAAAATGAGCCAACTTGCGTTCTTCTATATTTATATCTTTATATTTTCTTTCACTAATAGGATGAACATTAACCTTAAAAATAGATAATATAGATTCAATGTCCGTCCACTCCCTACCTGCATTGCGCTCTTCATGATTGGATCGTGTTTCCACATCATTAAGGTACATTAAACAGAATGTAAGATATCCTGTGAAGATATATGCTTCCATAATTAATCATTCTGGACGTGCCTTATTTCGCATATATTATTTCAACTTATACAAGAATCTACACATATAAAATGATAAAAAAATATGTAATTATTTTTTTGTTATGATTGTAAATTAAGTAAAGAAATCAGCTTTTTTATAATATTATACCATTCAATAGGATACATCCATCGGTACCGAACTGGCCCAACAAGCAAAGCTTCTTTTGGAAGGTGTTGACGTAGAATCTGGTAGTCGTCAGAATTCGTTGGAGTGGAGGTAGATGGGGTTGCCGCCGAGGACCTATAAAATAAAGTTCCATCCGAAGTCGGTGGGGGGTGGCTCCGGCAGGATCCTCCGACGATCAAGTCAGCTCCAATCAACAGGAATGGAGTGCTCAGTGTGAAGTTCGGTAGAGTTTAGAGGAGTAGAGAAGGATTTTCAGAACCTGACGTAAGTATATCCGATGGATTCTTTTTATAGAAGGAGCTTATTGTAACCGTCTTGATTAATGATTATCGTAAATATCCTGATCAATATCGATTGTTATTGACTTGATAAATGCCGATCGTTATTGACTTGATAAATGTCGATCGTTATTATCGTGTAATCATTTAGTAGTAGGATCGCCTGCAGAAATCCATCAACGGTCTGTAAGAAGTTCGACTTTCATAAAAGTTCGGCCATTGAGAAGCCCATCCGCGGAAGAAGTCCGTAGGAAGTTCGGCTTCCATAGAAGCTCGACCATTGGAGGAGTTTGCAGGGAGTCCGGCATCCGTAGAAGCCTGGCCGCTGGAGAATTCCGCAGAGAGTTCGGCTTTCGTAGAAGCTCGATCGTTGGAGGAGTTCGCAGAAAGTCTGGCTTCCATAGAAGCTCGGTCGCTGGAGGTTCGGCTGAAGTCCATCTGCTGAAGCTCTTCTGCGGCTACTGGTTGCATTAGGCTGAGCATTGAACTAGACTTCGGCGGGAGTGGGGTTTATCCCCAATACTAGCCCCCCACTTTCGAGTTCGAAAATCGAAAGAAGAGTGCAAAAAAGGTGACTGTCGAAGTCTTTTTCTGAGCTCCGTGCTGATTCAGGTCAAAGCTCGAGGGAGATCTCATCTCCGACTAAAGTTGATGTTGAAGTTGAAGCTCTCCAATCAAGGTTCATACGGTCGCTCGGGAGAGATCCTATCTCTCGCCAAGGTCGAAGTCGACGCTCTCCAGCCGAGGTTGGCCCGGTCGCTCGGGAGAGACCTTATTTGACCGAGGTTGATAGGATCGCTCGGGGAAGATCTCATCTCCTTCGGTCAAGGTTGATGTGGGCGCTCGCGTTAGGACGAGATTCTCCTCCTATTCCTAATGGGCTATGGGGGCACATTCGGACCATCGTCCGTCTTCCTCCGTCTCGTCTAAGGTGAACAAGGCCTTCGACTTTGCTCGCGTTAGGACGAGATCCTCCTCCTATTCCTAACGGGCTATGGGCGCACACTCAGATCGTCGTCCGTCTCCTCCCATCTCGTCTAAGGTGAACGAGGCCTTCGACTTTGTCCGAGCCTTTTCCCCTGTCTCGTTCTTTATGAACGAGGCCTTCGACTTTGCTCGCGTTAGGACGAGATCCTCCTCCTGTTCCTAACGGGACTGTAGGAGCACATGCGGACCATCGTCCGAGCCTCTCCCTCTATCTCATTCTTTGTGAATGAGGCCTTCGACTTTGCTCACGTTAGGACGAGGTCCTCCTCCTATTCCTAACGGGATGTGGGGGCACATGCGGAACCATCGTCCGAGCCTCTCCCCCCATCTCGTCCTTTATGAACGAGGCCTTTGACTTTGCTCGCGTTAGGATGAGATCCTTCCTCCTGTTCCTAATGGGCTGTGGGGGCACATGCGGACCATCGTCCGAGCCTCTCCCCCATCTCGTCCTTTGTGAACGAGGCCTTCGACTTTGCTTGCGTTAGGACGAGGTCCTCCTCCTATTCCTAACGGGCAATGGGGGCACATACGGACCGTCGTCCGCGCCTCTCCCCCCGTCTCGTCCTTCATGAATGAGGCCTTCAATCTTGGGAAGGTCTTATTTTCCACGGCCGATGTTAACCCAGGGGAGATCTTATCTCCTACAGTCGAGATTTAGAGTTCTTTGACCTGCTCTCGTTAGGACGAGGTTCTCCTCCTGTTCCTAACGGACTATTTTTGCTCATTTCTTTCCTACCATCACATAATCCTTGTGTCAGAAATCAATAATGCAGAGCAAAGAAGTTTTTAAAGGACGTCTACTGATAATACATCCTCAATTTTTTTGAGTTTCATGGTCGGGGAAGCACTATCCCTCCGAGTTTCTTCAGGCGATAAGTTTCAGGATGGACGATCTCCTCATGCTGGCCTTCTCAATTTGGTGCAAGCTCTTATCACCGGGAGACGATGAATCGCAGATGCACCAAGCTCCTCCCAGGAGCAATATGGATGAGGCCGTAAGATGGCCGACCTCCTTACGGTCTCTAGCTATGGTAGTGCCGAGCTCCTTGCCGTCTCTAGCTATGGCAGCACCCTTGGTCGATCTTCTTTTTCCTCAGACCGTCTTCACAGAAATCGGCTAAGTCTGTCTCATCTGACAAACTCTTCGATCTCATCTTGGAGTTGGATGCACTCCTCAGTGTCGTGGCTGTGGTTGTGATGGTAGAGGCAGTACTTATTTCAATCGCATTTGTTTGGGATGGGAACGCATTCTCTTCGATCTTGAAAGTCGTTCCTGGATCTCCATCAATACTTGAGTCTTCGGGACGTTAAGGGGGCATAGTTGTGAAATCATCATCGTCGGGGAGAACTTCGATGCTGGGGGAATCTCGACGTGCCCTTCCGTCAGGGCTTCCCCGCCTTCAAGCTTGAGGGAGAGTTTGGGCTCGCCCGCGATCAGGAAGATTCTGGAAATGCGGTCGAACTTCAGTCCTCTTTCTTTCTTCAGCGGATCTGCCTGGCCCACCGATTCGCTGCTTGCCGCCGACTTCGTCGTCCTTAGCCTCGAAGGCCTTCTCTGCTCGGGCATAACTTTCGATCCGAGCCAGCATGTCGGCAAAGTCCCTTGGATACATCTTTTTCAGGGAGAACAGTAGATCGTTCTTCTGAAGGCCGCCTTTGAGAGCGGCCATGGCGACTGACTGATCCAGATCCCGGACCTCTAGTGTAGCAGTATTAAAATGGGTGACGTAAGTCCATATAGGTTTCCCCTCCTACTGCCTGATGGCCATTAAAGAATCCGAACCTCGACGCGGACGTCGACTACTGATAAAGTGGGCCGCGAATTATTGACTCATCTCATCAAACGATAAGATGGTATTCGGCTTGAGCACTGAGTACCAGTTTCTGACAGTCCCTTTAAGGGTAGAGGGGAAAGCCCAGCATAGGATAGAGTCTGGCGCGCCATGAAGCAGCATCATTGTCCGGAAGGCTTTCAGATGGTTGACCGGATCAGTGGTCCCATCATAGCTCTCGAATTATGGGAGCTTGAAGTTCGGCGGGACCGATTTCTGCATGATTTTCTATGAAAAAGGAGGATCAATGCAGATGTCATTACCATGTGAGGAGGGAGTGTGACGGAGTTCTTCAATTCGTCGGCTTATTTCTAAGAGCCTTTGATCCAGAAGGTCTTCGTGGCCTTTGATCTCCAGGGTCTTCTTGCCGAACGGATGCAAAGCTTCACCCTAGGTCGAGCCACGGTCCGAGCACGGGCTCTCCCTTCGTTGCCTCCCTCTTCTAGGGATTGGAGGTTGGGTAGTCCATGTCGGTTGCCCTTGGACTGAGTCACATGGCTCTGGAGAATCCTGCACCGGTTGAGTTGGTACTGAGGCCTGCTGGTGCAAGGTCTGCACCGCCTGAACTGCCTCAGTAAGGCCACGAACCTACTGGACGAGAAGGTTGAACTGCTCAGCGTCTACCGCGGCTATAGAGTGAGCCTGGGTCATCGGGGCTAGAGCAGGAGCGGACGGATCCGAATGAAATCGGACCACGGAGGCCGTCGATCGTCGGGTGGAGGCTCTCCTGGGGAGCATCTTTTCTTTTTGGAAAGAAATTCGAAAGAAAAAAAGAGATTTCTGGAGTGGGAAGAGAGAAATCATTGTCGAGCACTCCTTTAAGAATAAGAAAACCCCGACTTTCTTTAAGAAAGAAATCATTATCGGGCCCTTTCTCTAGCACCAATCTATTGACGTAGAATCTGGTAGTCGTCGAAATTCACTAGAGCGGAGGCAGATGGGATCGCCGTCGGGGATCCGCAAAATAAAGTTCCGTCCGAGGTCGGTGGGGGGTGGCTCCGACAGGATCCTTCGACGATCAAGTCAGCTCCAGTCAACAGGAATGGAGTGCTCAGTGTAGAGTTCGGTAGAGTTTAGAGGAGGAGAGAAGGGTTTTCAGAACCTGACGTAAGTATATTCGGAGGGTCCTTTTTATAGAGAGAGCTTGTTGTAACCGTCTTGATTAATGATTGTCGTAACTGTCCTGATCAATGTCGATCGTTATTGACTTGATAAATGTCGATCGTTATTGACTTGATAAATGTCGATCGTTATTATCGTGTAACCATTTAGTAGTGGGATCGTCTGCAGAAATCCATCAACGGTCCGTAAGAAGTTTGGCTTTCATAGAAGTTCGGCCATTGAGAAGCCCGTCTGCTGAAGAAGTCCGTAGGGAGTCCGGCTTCCGTAGAAGCTTGGCCGCTGGAGGAGTTCGCAGGAAGTTCGGCTTCCATAGAAGCCCGACCGCTGGAGAAGTCCGTAGGAAGTCCGACTTTCGTAGAAGCTCGACCGCTGAAGGAGTTCGCAGGAAGTCCGACTTTCGTAGAAGCTCGACCACTGAAGGTTTGACTGAAGTCCATCTGCTGAAGCTCTTCTGCGGCTACTGGTTACATTAGGCTGAGCATCGAACTAGACTTCGACGGGAGCGAGGTTTATCCCCAACAGAAGGTGAACCACCAAGTATACCATAATATCGAAAAATAATGGTGGAAAAATTTTTTTCAACTTACACAGCAAAATGATAATATCTGATTGAAGCTTCTCAAGCATATCAACTTAGAGTTGCCGACAACATAATTCTTGAAAGAAAATATCCAATTCAATAAGTGCATTCTACATCTCTACGATGGAGAAATCATACATCACAATAGGTATAAGATGCTGCAACATAACATGAGAGTCGTAACTCTTCATATTCGAGATACTACCATCTTTTAAGTTCACTCGACTTAAAATATTGGAGGTAAAACCATCAGAAAACTTTACGATTTTTAATCATTCACAAAAAAATTTTTCTCATCACCATGCAATGTATAACTTGCAGTTGGCATTAAAAATTTTCCACCATTACGGGGCACCAAGTGCAACTCATACCGTATTTCCATTCTTTTCAAGTCTAGCCGACAATTTGGATTATCTTTTATTTTTTTCTTGATGTTAGGAAGTATCCTGATAACATTATCATAAATATTTTTTTCAATGTGCATGACATCCAAATTATGATGATGTAGGAGATGTTGCCAATAAGGTAATTTAAAAAATATGCTCCACTTCATTCAGTTCAACTTTGATTCATTATGCTTTTGCTTGTAACCCTCAGAAACTTTACCGAATTTAACACTATCAATGGCTTCTAGTTGTGCCAATATGTCATCTCCACTCATCATACAAGGTAGCCCATGTATCTCTAACTTTTCATTGAAGTATCGATTCTGACAGGTTCTCCAAGAATGATTAGATGGTAAAAACCTGCGATGACCCATATAGGCAATTTTCCTTCCATGCTTTAATCTAACAGAGCAGCTATCATCATTGCAAATTAGACATGCCAAATATCTTTTTGTGCTCCATCTAGATAAGTTGCCACATACCGAAAAATCATTAATTATCCATATTATCATCGCATGCAATTAAAAAAATTTTTTACTAACTGAATTGTATGTTACAATACAAATCTCCTAAAGTTCTCTCAATTCATCGATTAAGGATCATAGATAAACATCTATTTTATTACTAGGAGCTCTAGGTCTAGAAATAAGTAATGATAAAAATATAAATGGCTCTTTTATATATTTTCATGATGCAACATTATATGGTATTAACATAATCAATCACATACTGTAAGCATTGCTCATACTCCCGAATGGATTGAAATAATCAGATGCTAGGCCAATACAAATGTTGCATGGGTCACTAGCAAATTAAGGATATTATTTATCAAATTATTTTCAAACTATAAAATCTGCTGGATGACTAATGATGTTATCTTCAGGAATTCTCATCTCATAATGCCATCTCATCGCCTCGACTATCTTCGATAATTGATAAAGTCTTTGTATTAATGGAAAGTATCTCAAAATCTTGTAAGGTCGCTTCTTACCTCTTTCAGAATCTTCAGCATACCTTGACTCACCACATTCTGGGCAATAATCCAAGTATTGATGCTCTTTATAAAATAATGCACAATCATTTTTGCATGCATGTATTGGTGTATAACTCAGTCCAAGCTCACGCATATACTTTTTTGCCTCTGAATATGATTTTGAAAGTTTTTCACCATCCAATAATGCCTCCTTGATTAATTTCAATATAAGGTCAAACGACTTTTGACTCCAACCAAACATGATTTTACTATAGAGAAGTTTTATCAAATACTTAAACATCGAGAACTTCTTACAATTTAGATACAATGGCTCCTTGGCATCTCTCATGAGTTTTTCAAAATGTCCATCAGTTGCATTATCCATACTCTTAGAAGAGTTGTCAAAATATGTTCCTTCATATAAATCATCTAACATCTCATTGATATCAATAGGTTTAGACTGTTGACCCGTATTTTGGTCTCTTATGTTACTAGTTCTATTTTTTTCATGAAAATCTCAAATAGTATACTTTCTATCCATACCCCAATTCAACAAATGCTATAATGTTGTATCTATTCTAGAAGTAATTGTTATGACATCTTCGATAAGGACATTTAATTCTATTGGGATCATCGATTCTTTCTTATGCAAATCTTATAAAATTTCTAACATCTGAATACTAAGATGTTAAAGTGAGCATTCATCCAACTCTTGTCGATATTTTTCATCGATCCACGAAAAATGTTCACCATTAAAATATGTATTAGTAGTAAGGTTTTAAGAATGCATAATTCTATACATTTCAAACAAGTATGGTCCTATCTCTTTCAGAAGAGTAATAATCTTATTATTATTATTAGTCGATATCTTGTTTCATTATTGTGAAAATTTTGGTAGCATCTCCTCATGGTTCTCCAAATATACGATGTGAATACGGTGCATATGCATCCTATCCAATATACACCCAGATAATAGATGAGAGATAACTACTGAGCACCACATAATGAAATAAAATATTGATTATTAATAATAATAAGATTAAGGTTTTTTAAAATATCCAAAATTGGGGCATCCAAGAGTCGATCTCGATCGAAATCGACTCTTCAATGAGAATCCATGGCTTATTACAATTTAGCGTCCATTTCTGAATATACATTCAGAAATGGTATCCTAATTTATCAAAAAAGATAACTCTATATTTTAGTAGAGTTTTTTCTAAAATATGGATATTTTTCATATTTTATTCAATAAATTTTATAAATAAAAAATTGATTTATATAACTAATAACTAAAAGCAAGTAATCATAAAGATAATAGTCTTAACAAGCTAGATCTATCATAGAAAAGAGCATCAGAGAGAAATACTTCATAAAATTAATAACATGAGATTCAATGCAAATTAGAGACTATAATTTTAGTTGAATCATAAATTATTTTTATTAATTATGGATTCTTTATAAAATTTAAAGCTATATTTCAATAAATTTTTTAGCAAATTTCATATGTCTCTTATATTTTTTCATCCCATTATAGCTATTTACCAACTATTCATGCAATTACTTGAATTATAAAATAAATTTTAAATAATTATTTTGGTACTTGCACTATATTATATGTGATTATTTTTTATTATTTTTCTCTTTATTTTTAAAATTACTTATTTTCACTCTCTTTTTAAAAATATATAATATATAAAATAATTACAAAATATATAGTCCTATAAAATAATAAATAATCCTATATAAAATATCTATATAATTTCATATAACATACATAAAATACATAATTATTAATTATATAAATTACTATAATTTTTTCTCTTCCTTCTTTTTTAAAAAATATTTAAAAATTTATTTTTTTTTAAAATATTTTATTTTAATTTCAAAAATATAATTAAATATTTTATATTATATTATATTTTATTTACTTTATTTACTTTTTATTTTTTATTTTTTTCTTATTTTTAAGCATTAAAAATAAATAAATAAATTATATGTATATAAAAAAAGAAAACTCCATCCTCCCTTCCCTCCGTGCCTATGCCCCCTTTCACTATCACCACCACCCCCTGCACCCCCTCCCCCTCCGTCGGCACCTCCCTCCCCTCTACCCCCATGCCATCCTCGGGTCCTCTCGACATCACCACCCCCACATCCTGATCGGATCCCCACCATCGGTCACCACTGCCAACCGCGCCCTCCTCCCTCTCCATCTACACCTTCCTCTCCTCTGCCCCCATCCCACCACCGAAATACTCGTCGCCACCGCCACCCCCATGTTGAAAAATGTATCCTTAAGTCAATCATCTAGATTGTAGATGGTTAAGCTAAATATAATTATACTTGAATTATTAATAAATAAAATTATTCTTTAGGCTTTTTTATCATTTTGTGCATCTTTCTGAAATAAACTCTTCTGAGATGAAATTCTTAGGACTATTTAGACTCGACAACAGAGGATTTATTGTTTAGTCCTCAAACATGTTCGCGACCAAATGACTCATTGTTGCCCAGGACGACAATGAATCGAATGTAGGTCATTGTGTACTATAAGTATTGATTATCCTCTTAATCAAGAAGTATGAAGATTCTATTATGGCATGCAGATGAAGTGTAGGGATATATTTCACTGAATGTGATTCAACTATAGAGCTCTCTACTATCAGAAGTTGCTTCCAAAGGATATGGGTATAAGTGTTTCTTAGATCTGAGATCACCATGATAACTTACAAGCAACTTACTGCACTTAAGTATCGAACTATCTGAATTTCTAATTCAGTGATGGAAGGCTATTAGGTATAGTCAAGTACTTGTAAAGTCGATGTGTGTGTCAAGATGTGATTGATCTCTTCAAGTATTGAAGTGCATCAATGTATTTTAACTTAGCAAAACCTCGGTCGGGATAGTCCATTCGATGGACACTGTAATTTGAAATACGCTATAGATCATTTTTCAGGATTGACAGTCAAACCTTAGGTCATCTTTTGAGCATTGAGGTCAAGGAGATAAATTATACGGTAATCAAATTTCATAGATTTATCGATATTGCATTACGATAAATTTGACCTATCTAAATATCAAGTACCATTGCTAGATGGTCACATCGATTGGTACAGAAAATTAATTTCTATACTACCGGCTTAGGATTCGAATCTATGGGGTCACAAACATAAGAAGGTTTTGAAGAAAATAGTGCAGAATTTACCATGCTACTTTTAAAAAATATTTTAAAAATAGTAATGGTGTAGTAAAAAATAATTAATCTAATTAATTATTTACTGATCATACCAGATTATTTAATCCTACATATTAGGATCTAAACATAATATGAATTCATACATCAATAGATCTAAAAATAAAATTTTATAATAAATTATTTACTATATCTACATATTCAAAATACAATACCTTTTTATGGATAGTTGATCACCATAATCTGAGTCCATCAGATAATGCTCTGGTATCACGTCATAGCCGCACACATGTTCGGCCTCTATGGTTATTCCACATGGAGCTTCTAATCTCGATTAGCCTCACTGGAGTGCTAGCTCCTCGTCGAAGACTTTGACGACTGATCACAATCAATCCGATCGATCATATATTTTTTATTTTTTAGATATTCTAAAAAATTAGAACATAAATATTAGAAGATGATGAAGATGTGTTTCAAATTTGGTGGCGATCCAATGCTCACAGCACTCGATCTCTCCATCCGAACCTAGATTCTCAAATCTAGGATTTCACTCAGTCCAAAAATCCTGACACACCAAAAATCCTATCACGCCCTCTCTGTGTGAAGTTTTTTCATAAAATAAGTTTTTATAGAAAGAAAACTTTTAGACCTATAATCATTAGAAGATAACAGAATTTATGATAAAAAATATTAAAATAATTTTTATTAATTTATAATTTATATATAATTATAAATATATGACCCAATCGTCAACAGACTAACGATTGGCTTTGGGACACATTTCCAATAGTTTCTACCTGATCTAATGGCTGATATTGAGTCTCGATGATTTTGGACTCTATGATCAAGAGTTTCACTAAACTGAAACTCTATGACCTAGAGTTCCACTAGACTGGGACTCTGAGTCTTTCATATTCGGGACTCTCTGATCGAGAGTCCTGATGATCTAGGACTCTGTGGTCAAGAGTTTCACTAGACTGAGACTCTATGACCAAGAGTTCTAGTGGATTGAGACTCTGAGTCCTACTCATTTGAGACTCTCTGATCAAGAGTCTCACTGATCTAAGATTCTATGATCATGAGTTCGATTCATTTGGAATACTGGGTTTAAGAGTTCCACTGGTTTGGAACTCTTTAGGAGTTTCATATTGATGGAAGTCTATTATCTAAACTTTCATCCAATTGAAACTCTATATTTATTAAAGAATTAATTAGTAATTTGATTATTGATTAGCTTAATTAGATTGAGCGATGAGGATTTGATCAAGTTTGATCGAATTGGATTCGATTGGATTTGATCCGATCAGGTCATGAGATGACCTAATCTCTAAGAAAGATTCGATTCTAATTTAATCAGGATCTGAATATAATTAATTTTTAATTTGATTAAAATTTTATTGGATTAGGTTAAGTCTAATTTGGTTGGGTTTAACCTGATCTAATTGGGTCTAGAAAATTAGTTTGGTTGAAACCAATTTAGATCAAGTCAAAATGAGTTTGAATTTCAAACTTGTTTTTTTTCCTGCACCACTTCACATTTTTCCACGCCCCTCATGATTCTACATGAATTTTTCTCAAGTAGATGAGAAGTATCTGTGCCCCCTTCTTATCTCTCTTTGATCTAGTCCAAGGGTTGACAAGTTCAAACTAAGTAGAATTTTGAATTCAACTTGGTTGGTTAAGAAGTTGAAACCATCTATCCCTCTCACACTTATCCACTTGCTACGCCCCATGGTGATTTTTCATGCACATTTTTGTGCATTCTCAGTATGGGCACGCAGAAGGAGAGTCCTTCTATGCGTCAAACACCCTACAGAGGGTGCTGGAAGTGGATGAGGCTTCCACTTGAATTTTGAATTCAAGTGGAAACCACTTAACCACCTTATCTCATCCACACGATTTTCACACTAATTGTCACCCATTTAAATATGAATTTTAAATGGGGAATGCATGAGTTTTTGTGAAGGATCAGAGAGGAGCGTGGGGTGTCTTTCTTAGGAAAAAAAAGTTTGGGTGCACTTTCCTGGGGCGTGAGGAATTCCAACGTAAGAGAAAAGTTCTCTTACACACATACTTTCCCTCATGCCATCTTTTATTTTTCTTTCTTCACTCATCTAATTAAAAATTATTTTGAAGTGGGTGAGCGATAAGAGAGTCTCTCCTCCATCCATGAAAATTTGTTTCACAAAAAAATTCTTTCGAGAGAAGGCGTGAGAGAGTTTTCGGTGCATCAAAGTTTTTTTGGGAGAGTGAAACCCTAGAATTGGGTTTCTGAGTTCGAGTGGAGAGATCGAGTGCTGTGAGCATCGAATCACCACCAAATTTTATACACCATCTCATCGTCCTTCAAAAAATAAGTTTTGATTTTTTGAAGCATCCAAAAAATCAAAAAGTGGATGATCGATCGGATCGATCGTGATCAACCATCGAAGGTCCTTTCGAGGAGCTAGCACTCTAGTGGGGCTAATCGGGACCAGAAGCTCATGGACCAACCATAAAGATCGGACATGTGTGCAGCTATGGTGTAACATCAAAACATTATCCAGTGGATTCAGATTATGGTGATCAGCTATCCACGAAAAGATATTATATTCTGAACAGATAATTATGGTAAAGAGTTTGCTGTATAGTTTTATTTTTCAGATTTATATGAATGCATGCATATTATGTTTAGATCCTTATTGTAGAACTTAATATTTTGATATCATCAATAATTAATTAATTAGATTAATTAATTTTTTCTATATTTTATCTATTTTCAAAAAAAAATCGAAAGTAGTACTGCAAATCCTATACTACATCCTTCAAATGGTATCAAAGCGGGTTCGCTAAACATGATATGCTTGCATGTTTAGATTGATAATTTAGATTTGATCTAAATATTAATCTAATAATTTAATTAAATAAATTTAAAAATTAAAATCAAGATCACATGGATTGCAGGTTGTCCTGCTGTAAGGTTTATCCTCTACAGTACAAAGGTTGTCCTTATACGTGCTTGATCTTGGAGTTCATCATAAAATTTTAGATTAGATCTAAATTTTTTATGATATATTAAATAAGACTTTAATCTGATTTTTGATTATGAATGCATGTTTAGATAGGATTTGAAGTTTGATTCATGATTTAGTATTATGTAGTGTACATAATTTTAGATTAAATCCTATAAATAGTATTGTTTATGAATTGAGCCATTCAATTTTGAAGTAAGTCGACTCAATTGGTGAAAAATGCTAAGTTATAAAGAATCTTTCAAAATTTTAAAAAATATTTTTAAAATATCGAACCCTAATCCTTAACCCAAAAACTTAATTAAAATTAAGTATAATGATTTAGTGTCTAGAATTATAAATTAAAACTCTAAGTCATTAATAATAAACTTATGGATTATTGGGTTAGATGAATTAGATTCATAAATTAGGTTAGACCTAAGGTTAGTTAAAGAATGAATTAATCTAGAGTAATTGATCAAATCTAATCAAGTATTGAATTAGATTAAGTCAAGGACACTCTAAAATCAACTTCAATAATTATAGTTGGATGAGTCCATGTCTTTAACAAGATCAAGATAGATTTAATTCATGGCTAAGCAGTCTAGCCCAAAATTGCTAGGTTGATTAGATTAAATCTAATTAATCGATTAATGTCTAAGGTAAGTTTGACAGTTTAGACTAGCAATTTTTAATTGAGAGCTACTCGTACTGATTCAATCTTTGATGAGTTAATAGCATATCCTTTTTACTGATCTCACTTACCTAGTCGATATGGTCGATTGAAATTTATTAGATCACTTGGTGATTCAGACTAACCCATGTTATTAGAAATCAGTTTGACTGATTTCTATCAGTAAGACTGAATTAGGTATCTATGGATTTAAATTGATCCTAGTCCTAACTTATTAACTTGGTGAAGTCAGTGGAAGGACTTGACTTGGTAAAGTTCGTAGAAGAAATTTGGTCCGTATCCTTTCTACCCTTAAATCATAAGTAACATAAATTTTCTAAATTATTAGATCTTTAAAATGACTAAGTTATGGAGATAACCGAGTCATAGCCTCCCATTAAGGTGAATAGTAATGAGTATAATTTTCTGAGTAGACATTGGAGATGCCTTACACCTGATGTTTATTTGGATATTGAAATTACTATCTATCATATGATGATTAGGTCGCACTCTCTTAATGATGATCAGGTTAGCCAGAGCTTTCCTCAAGCCTGATTATCATTGGTTTGATGCACCAAAGTCAATCATGTTAATGGTTGGACCTAACCAGATCTTTTCAGTGGAGGCCATGGCCTACTGAATTGGCTTCTAGGGCAAAACCTAATTACTAAAAATTATTTAAAGAAATAATTAATTATGAATCTATCTGTAGATGCACACGGGTTAGCCAGAACTTTCTTCGGGCCCATTTGTAGTCTATATGGTTTTCAGTATCCATTTAGAAGTTAATGTAATTTTTCGAATTGGAGGTAGAGACTATCAATTTATTAAAAATAGTAGAAGAACCTTTAGACTAAAGTTTAAATCTTTAGAATTAATTAATTCGAGTACTAATAAGTTTTCATATTTTTTTAGATAATTAGAATGGCTAGTATAAGTCCGCTCCGTTCACTGTTGGATAATGGCAAGTGTTTAGGACATAAGAACAAGAAGTCTAGTGTTGACCCTAATAAGACAGACCCTAAGAGAAATTATCCTCTGAACCTGAATAGGCTGAACAGGAGAAATCAGTAAGTAGCTACTGGTCAAGACTGTTATATGATAACACCTTGCAATTTCTTCGTATATGATACATTTACCTAGGTATTAGATGACGGAATTCTGATTCATATATACAATTCATTACATGAACTTCAAATTGATAGAAAGTTTGAGAATGATGATAGATTCCTTAATATTGAGGATGGAAGTAAAGTTCTAATCCTAGCACTACGAACTCATGAGCTGTTCTTCAAAATTAAAAATATTATTTTAAGTGACTGTCACTATTATCCATCTTTTATGATGAACATAATATCCATTAGACTTTTGGCCTAGGATGGTTATAGTTTATCAATAAAAAAAATTATTGTAATATCATTATGAATAATATTACAGTAATGCAAGAACAATTGAGAAATGATATATATATATATTATTATAATTTATTAATGTAATATATACGTCGAATAAATAATCAAAATTAGATAATATCATTAATGCTTATCTTCGGCACTGTAGGCTCGATCATATAAATAAGAATAAGATTAACAAGTTAGTCAAGGAGCGTATCCTTAACATTGATGATTGTGAATCATTGAATACATGTGAGTCCTGTCTTCTTGATAAGATGACCAAATCATCTTTTACTGGAAAGGATAAGTGGGCCACTAAGCTTTTAGGTCTAGTACATACTGATGTATGTGGACCTATAAATACGTATTAGAGATGGATTTTATTACTTCATTACATTTACTGATGACCTATCTAGCTATGGATATGTCTATCTTATGAAGAATAAATTCGATTCATTAAAAATATTCAAATGATATTGAAATAAGATAGAAAAATAACTTGAAAAGAATATTAAAACTCTTCGATCTGATCGAGGAGGTGAATATCTTTTCGATGAATTTTTGATATATCTAGGAGAGAATGGAATTCTCTTACAATAGATCGCTCTTGGAATACCACAGCATAATGATGTATCTTAAAGGAGGAATTGAATCCTATTGGACATGGTTCAGTCTACGATGGGGTTTACAAGTCTGTCAATTTTATTTTGGGATTATGCACTAGAGACTGCCTATTTTATTTTGGATAATATTTTGAGCAAGTTTGTTGCAAAAACTCCATATGAGATATGAACTAGGTGTAAGCTGACACTCTCTCACTTTAGAATTTGGAGATATCCGACTTATGTTAAACATTTACAGCCAAAAAAGTTTGGACCTAGGTCTGATAAATGCTTGTTTATAGGATATCTCAAGAAAACTAGAGGTTATTACTTCTACCTTGCTGAAGAACAAAAGATATTCGTCAGTAATAGAGTAGTATTTATGAAAATGGAGTTTCTTAGTAAAGAAATAGTTGCCTCTAATGTTGACCTTAATGAAGATCGACAGATGGAAGAATCAACACATTCTACTGAATCTATAGAATTGGATTTGATAAGATCAAATCCAGAGTCCATTGAAGTGGCACCAAGAAGATCCGATAGAGTATCGCATCAATCGGACAGATACTATGATTTTTTGATTTAGGATAATAATCCTATTGAACTCAATGAGAACGATGAGGATCCGATCACCTACGTGGATGCTATGTAGAAGTCTGACTCCAATAAGTGGCTAGAAGTCATGAAATTCAAAATGAAGTCCATAAAAATTAACATGACATGAACATTGGTTGATCCACCTAAAGGAGTAAAATTCATTGGGTGTAAGTAGATTTTTAAAAGAAAATGGGATGCAGACAGGAAGATGGAGACCTATAAAGTTCGTCTAATTGCTAAGGGATATCATCAACATTATGATATTGACTATGATGAGATATTTTTTTTTATGGCAATGCTTAAGTTCATTTGAATCATGCTTGCGATAGCGGCATACCTAGATTATGAGATCTGATAAATGGATATAAAAATAGCTTTCCTAAATGGAGAGCTGGATGAAGAGGTGTATATGATATAGCCCGAAACTTTCACATCCATAGATGAGTCTAAGGTGTGCAAGCTTCAAAGATCCATCTATGGATTGAAGCAGGCATCATGGAGTTGGAACATGCATTTTGATAAAATAATCAAAATGTATGACTTCGTTAGAAATGAAGAAGAACCCTATGTGTATAAATGGACTAACGGTTCTGTTGTTGTATTCCTAGTACTGTATATAGATGATATTCTCTTAATCGAAAATGACATTCCTGCATTACAGTGAATAAAGATTTGGTTGTCATCGCAATTCTCCATGAAGAACTTGAAAAAGCATCCTACATCCTAAGGATGAAGATCTATAAAGATAGATCTAAAAGATTGCTTGGATTGTTCCAGTCCACGTGCATTGATACCGTGCTAAAGAGGTTCAGCATGGAGAATTTCAAGAAGGGCTATCTTCCGATAGGTCATGAAATTTTACTCTCGAAGAGGGATTATCCAATAACTCCTCAAAAGAGAGCGTATGAGTACAATATCATATACTTCGATAGTGGATTCTATTATGTATGTCATGATGTGTATGAGATCAGACGTGGCATACTCACTAGGAGTAGTGAGCAAATGCCAGTCTGATTCAGATGAGACTTACTGAAAGGTTGTGAAGATAATCCTAAAGTATTTAAGAAATACCAAGGACCAGTGGCTCATCTATGAAGATACTGACTTAAAACTTATAGGATATATTGATTTTAATTTCTAGTCAGATCACGATGATAGTAAGAGTGTGTCAGGTTATGTGTTTATCCTGAACGATGAAGCAGTCTACTGAAAGAGTTTCAAGCAACACACTATAGCTGACTCTATGTGCGAGGCAGAGTATGATGCGGTATTTGATGCTGCAAAGAAGGCTGTGTGGTTGCGAAAGTTCATCGGCAAGCTGGGAGTGGCACCCTCCTTGGATGGTTCGGTTCTGCTATACTGTGACAGCACTATAGCCATAGCTCAAGCGAAGAAGCCGAAAGCACATTAGCACACCAAACATATTCTACGTCGCTATCACTTTATACGAGAGATCATGGAGTGAGGTGATGTCAAGCTTCAAAAGATCGACGGAAAGAAGAATGTGGCCAACCCCTTTACTAAAGCTCTCGGAATCAAAGAGTTCGACAATCATAAATGAAAGATGGGTATTCAATACTATTCTGAGTGGCTTTAGTCTAAGTGGGAGTTGTTGAAAAATTTATTCTAAAACAAATTATATAGGTTGTAGATGCTTAAGCTAAATATAATTATACTTAAATTATTAATAAATAAAATTATTTTTTTGACTTTTTTATCATTTTGTGCATCTTTCTGAAATGAATTCTTCTATAATGAAGTTCTTAGGACTATTTAGACTAGACAAAAGAGGATTTATCATTTAGTCCTCAAATATGTTCACGACCAAATGACTCATTGTTATCCAGGACGACAATATATCAAGTGTAGGTCGTTGTGTGCTATAAGTATTGGTTGTCCTCTTAACCAAGAAGTATGGAGATACTGTTATGACATGCAGGTAAAGTGTGGAAAACATTTCACTGAACATGATCCAACTGCAAAATTCTCTACTATCAAGAGTTGCTTCCGAAGGATATGGGTATAAGTGTCTCTTAGATCTAAGATCACCATGGTGACTTACAAGCAACTCACTGTACTTAGGTACCGGACTATCTAAATTTTTAATTCAGTGATGGAAGACTATTAGGTGCAGTCAAGTACTTGTAAAGTGAGTATGTGTGTTAAGATGGGATTGACCCCTTCAAGTATTGGAGTAAGTGCATCAATGCATTTTAATTTAGCAAAACCTCGACTGGGGTAGTCCATTCGATGGACACTGTAATTCAAAATATACTGTAGATGATTTTTCAGGGTTGACAGTTAAATTTTAGATCATCTCTTGAGCATTGAGATCAAGGGGATGAATTATACGGCAACCATATTTCACAGATTCATCGATATTGCATTACGATAAATTTGACATATTCGGACGTCAGGTACCATTGCTAGATGGTCATATCGATTGATACAGAAAATTAGTTTCTGTACTACTAGCTTAGGATTTGAACCTATGGGATCACACATATAAGGAGTTTCTACTTGATCTAATGGCTGATATTGAGTCTCGATGATTTAGGACTCTATGGTCAAGAGTTCCACTGGATTAGGACTCTGTGATCAAGAGTTCCACTGGATTAGGACTCTGAGTCCTTCGTGTCTGGGACTCTCTGATCAAGAGTCCTAATGACCTAGGACTCTATGGTCAAGAGTCCTACTGGATTGGAACTCTATGACCAAGAGTTTTAATAGACTGGGACTCTAAGTTCTACTCATTTGAAACTCTCTGATTAAGAGTCTCATTGGTTTAGGACTCTTCAGAAGTTTCATATTGATGGAACTCTATTATCCAGACTCCCACTCGATTAGAACTCTATGTTTATTGAAGGATTAATTAGCAATTTGATTATTGATTAGCTCAATTTGATTGAGCGATAAGGATTTGATTAAATTTGATCGAATTAAATTCGATTGAATTTAACCCGATCAGGTCATGAGATGACCTCTAATCATTAAGGAAGATTCGATTCTGATTTGATCAGGATCTGGATCTAATTAATTTCTAATTTGATTAGAATTTTATTGGGTTAGGTTAAGCCTAATTCGGTTGGGTTTAACCTGATCTAATTGGATCTAGAAAATTGGTTTGGTTGAAACCAATTTAGACCAAGTCAAATTGAGTTTGAATTTCAAACTTGTTTTTTTCCTATGCCACTTCACATTTTTCCATGCCCCTCATGTTTTGATGTGAATTTTTCTCATGCAGATGAGAAGTATCTGCACCCTCTTCTTATCTCTCTTTGACCTAGTCTAAGGGTTGACCAGTTCAAACTAAGTTGAATTTTGAATTCAACTTGGTTGGTTAAGAAGTTGAAACTATCTATCCCTCTCACCCTTATCCACTTGCTAGGCCCAATGGTGATTTCTCATGCACATTTTTATGCGTACTCAGTGTGCACACACAGAAGGAGAGTCCTTCTACACGTCAAACACCCCGGAGAGGACACTTGAAATGGATGAGGCTTCCACTTGAATTTCGAATTTAACTGGAAACCACTTAACCACCTTATTTCATCCACATGATTTTGAAAGTAGGCAAGTGGTAGGAGAATCTCTCCTCCATCTGTGAAAATTCATTTCATGAAAAAATTCTTTCGAGATAAGGTGTGAGAGAGTTTTCGGTGCATCAAAGTTTTTTGGGTGAGTGAAACCCTAAAACTAGGTTTTTAGGTTCGGATGGAGAGATCGAGTGCTGTGAGCATCGAATCGCCCCCAAATTTTGTACACCATCTCATCATCCTCCAAAGAACGAGTTTTGATTTTCTGAAATATCCAAAAAATCAAAAAATAGATGATCGATTGGATCGATCATGATCAGCCATCAAAGGTTCCGTCGAGGAGCTAGTACTTCAGTGGGGCTAATCGGGACCAAGAGCTCCATGTGGACCAACCATAGAGGTCGGACATATGTGCGGCTGCAGTGCGATATTAGAGCATTATCTGGTGGATTCAGATTGTAATGATCAGCTACTCACGAAAAGATAATATATTCTAAATAGATAGATATAGTAAAGAGTTTGCTGCATAGTTTTATTTTTTAAATTTATATGAATGCATGCATATTATATTTAGATCCTTAGTATAGAACTTAATATTCTGATATGATCAGTAATTAATTAATTAGATTAATTAATTTTTTACTATATTTTAGTTATTTTCAAAAAAATTCGAAAGTAGTACTGTAAACCCTACACTGCATCCTTCACCCCACACCCCGGCCCTAGCCCCACCCCTGGCCCACGGCTCCCCTCTGCCCCTCCTCTCCTTCCTCCCTACTCGGGCAACCAACCCCACCCCCTCCCTTTCCCAAGGATGCAAAAAAAAAAGAGATTTTTTCCTTTTCCAAGGTGGCGACATGGCGGCGACGGTAGCTACGGCGGCACAACGGTGATAGCGATAGAGATAGAGATCAAAAGAGAAAAGGGGAAGAATAGGCCTGGTTGCCGATGAAGAGGGTTCAAACGAAAGAAATAGAAGGGTGGGGGCAGTAGATGAAATGCACGGAGGGGCGGGATTGTAAATTTCTAAAAAATTTATCGATGCAAACTTACATCAATAATTCCTCTAATTAGCTATGTTAAAAAGAAACGTAGGTAATCAAATTATTAACAATATTTAATAATCATCAAAAATGTTTAACAAAAAATTAAAATATTTAAAGATATTTTTTGATGCAAATTTACATCGATAATAATTATTACTGACGTCTAATAAATGTCAGCAATTATTTGGTAAAAAATAAAATATTTAATAAAAAGTATAAGTTTTAGCAACGTAAAATTAACATCGATAAATATAGTATTTACCTATGAGAAAAATTAATAAAAAAAATTAGTTTATTTTTGATGCATAATATTCATCGCAAAATATATTTTTTATCGACTAATAATTTACGTCGATAAATTTAGATTATTATCAATGATAAAAAAATATCAAAAAATATTTATTTAAAATTAAAACTATTTTCTCATAATATATAATTAAAATTTAAAAATTAAAAAAAATTAAAAAATATTTTTTGACGTAAATTATACATCAAAAATAAATTAAATTTCCTACGTTAGTTTTTATGTAGGTAATTATTTTGGATACCGATGATTATCTTACATCACTAAAAGTGTCAAATATTTTTTGATGATTGTTTTACATCGGCAATAATCTTAATTACCTATGTTAAGGGTTATCGTAGGCAATTTTAATATTTTTCGATGCAATATAAACATCGAGAATAAGTTTTTTAAATTAATATTTATATTTTCATAAATAATTTATGGATATAATTTTTAAATTTAAAGTCTATCTTCATCGTTCATTATTTAAATAATTATCATTAGAATATCGTCATAAAAGTCTGCCTTAATCTCGAAGCCCTAGCTATATCGATTAATAAAATTTAATTTCAATAGTTAAGAACGACTGCATGATGATCTGATCGACAGAGGCCATCAATAGATCCAAAAAATTATAGCAATGATTTCGGAGATATTTGTAACATACTATCAAAATTTTATCTCAATCGGACATCATTATCATGATCAATTTAGTACGAAATGATTTTTACCGTTAAATAAAAAATGAGTGATCAAAAGACCAAACGACATATGATTAAGATAATTTTTTAGATAAGTAATCTTTGGTACTACTTTCATCATTTATATGATGGTGATTATAAAATTCAAATTGTACATATATGAACCATCCACATTAAGCAAATCTTATAAAAGTATAAGTATAATTACTTAAGGATCTTTAGAATTAATATCAAGAGATATAGTTTTGGATTGTTCATATACGTATGGTTTGAATTTTATGATCATCATCATACAAATGATTAAAGTAGTAGCAAAAATCATTTATCTAAAAAAATATCTTATAATCAAACATTATTTGGCCTTTTGATCACTAATTTTTCATTTAACAACCAAAATCATTCCGTGCTTAATTGACCATGATAAAGATGTTCGATTGAGATGAAATTTTGATAGTATGCTACAAATATCACTAAAATTATTGTTGTAAATTTATGAATCCATCAGTGATCTCTATCTATCAGATCATCATATAATCGTTTATGGCCATCAAAATCAAATTTTATGGATTGACATAGCTAGGACTACTTGATCGAGGTAAACTTTTGTAATAATATTTTAATAATAATTATTAAGATAATGAATGATGAAGATAAATTTTAAATTCTAGAATTATATCGATAAATTATTTATTTATATAATTATTTATAAAAATAAAAAATTATGTAAAAAAGGAAAATAATTACCAATGCACGTTAATATTAGGTGATAAGCATAATTACCTACATAACAGATAAGCATAGGTAATTAGGTTGATTACCTATGCTACCGTAACATCGATAAATAATTTAAAATAAATAAATAAGTAAAATATTTATGGATGTTAATTTAGCATAGAAAATAATCCTAATTACCTATGAAAAAATTAATTATAGGTAATTACCATAATTACCTATGCTTGGTAAACATCAAAAAATAGTTTACAAAAATAAAAAAATTATAAAAAAAATATTTACCAATGTAAATTTAATGTAGAAAATAAGCCTATTTGCCTACGTATGATGTAAGCATAGGAAATTATGGTTTTCACCTACGCTAAATTAGTGTCGGCAAATGTTAGTGAAAAATTAAAAAAATAAGAGCAACCATTATCGACACTTTGTGTTAAATGTCGATGCAAATATGATGTCGATAACTATATTTTTCAATGTTTATGCTTTAGCATCGCTAATTGTTCGATTTTTACTGACGTTTAAAGATTTACGTAGCTAATTGTGATCTTTACCTATGCAAAATTTTGTATAAATAAATTTTACATCGATAAAAACTCTTTTTCTTATAGTAAAAAAATTGTATTATGATTTTGTGTAGGTAAATTTTGCGTCGGCAAAGATCCTTTTTCTTGTAGTAAAAGAACACTATTATGACTTTCTGATGCCATATAACGAAATAAGAAGTCATAACAAGATAACAAAAAGTAATATAAAGACACAGAAAGTCATATATATTAGTCAAAATATCATATATATTGATATGGAGTCATATGAGTCATCAAAAAGCCATTTATATTACTCAGGATATCATATATATTCACAAAAAATCATATGTATTATTCATAATATTATATATATTTACAAAAAATTATATATATTGTTCAGGATATCATATAAAGATACAAAAAGTCATTATATTATTCAGGATGTTATATATATTCATAAAAAATTATATATGGTATCAAGAAGCCGTATATATTATTCAGAATATCATATAAAGATATAGAAAGTCATATATATTATTTAAAATATCATATATATTCACAGAAAGTTATACTTATTTTTCAGAATATCATATATATTAACTGAAAGTTATATAAGATATTAGGAAGTCTTGTATATTATTTAGGATATTATATACATATTCATAAGAAGTCTTATATATTATTCATGATATTATATTAAACGAACCAGTTGTGAACGACTTCTCTCATTCCTTTTATGGGATTTCTTCTCATTATATAGAGATAATACAGGTACAATAGATCCCTTGACAATGGGAATTAGCTCAAAGAGAAACTACAAGTTGTTACAAGGGTGAGTTGAAGTTGACTCTATAGCTTTGAGCATATGAATGGAGGGTGCACAGTTGAGGGTCTTATTGCATCCCGAACAGAGGTTGACCTACTAGACATGGAGCATTTATTCTTCTTACTAACTACTACAAGCCTAGGCACTATGTCATGCACGACGATCTAGCCATGGTTGCCATGCACACCATGCACATCGGCTGTGGTTCAATATACCCCCACAAACACAAGAGAGGCTTGACCACCTAAAGCTTATCCCGCAAGAGAGTGAAGAGTTGACATAATAGAGCTTTGGTAAAGATATCCACAATCTGGTCATAAGTGAAAATGTAGGAGATCTGAAGTTGCTTAGCGGCTACCGTTCTTATATAAAGTGATAATTAATTTCAATGTACTTTGTGCGAGCATGAAATACTTGGTTAACAGCTAATTAGTAAGTAACTCCAATATTATCACACCAAAGAGTGGGAGGAGCATGAAGAGGAATGCCTAATTTAGTGAGAAGTGATTGAATCCAAATCAGCTCCACCATGGCATTAGCAACAGCCTTATATTCGGACTTGGTACTTGAATGAGCAATACTTAACTGCTTCTTAGAGCACTAAGAGATTAAGTTCTTGCCAAAGAAGATGGCAAAATCATTGTGGATCGCCAATTTTATGTGCATCCTGCCCAATCAGCATCACTAAATGTATGGAGCTCACGACTGAAATGATAATGGAATGATAAACCATATGTTATGGTGTCCTTTAAGTAGCATAGAATACACTTCACAGTTACCCCGCATAGGTTCGAAGGTACATAAATGTGCTAGCATAATTTGTTAACAACATAAGTGAGGTTTTGGCATGTGATGGTAGTGTATTGCAGCACCCCCACAATCATCCGATATAGCATTGGATCAAAAATTGGTGAGGAGGAGTTGAGATGGTCCTTGCATCCAGCATACTGGCCTTCTGTAGCACATCTTTGATGTATTTTTGCTAGAATAAAAGGCAACCATTTGGTGTGGAGATATCCGTATGCCTAAAAAAAAATAGCAGAACCAAGGTCTCGGACAGGAAACTCATTCTTGAGAGAATCAATGAGTGAGGAAATACCACATGCATCACTGCCAATCATTATTAAATCATCCAAGTAGATTAAAATATAAATAGAAGAGCACCCATGCACACGTTAAAATAGAGAAGTATGATTCCACAAAACTAAACTGAAGTAGATAATTACTAAGCCATTGGAACCAAGCCCTTGGGCCTTACTGGGGGCCACTGAGAGACTTCTTAAGTTGACACACATGTTGAAAAAATTAAGGATGGACAAAACCCAGAGGTTGCACTATAAAAATGGTTTCTTCTAAGTGTCCATGCAAAAATGCATTAGACTCATCAAGCTATCTCATGGGCCAACCAGAAGAGATGGCAAGTGCTAGAAAAAGTCTTATTATGGTGATTTTGAAAACAAGACTGAATGTCTCTATAAAATCAATCCCAAGTTGCTGGCCATATCGCTTTGCCATAATTAGCATGCCTTATACCGCTTAACGGAACCGTTAGGATGTTGTTTAAGTTTGAAAACCCATTTACACTCAACCATATTCATGTGGGAGTTGTGAGGTACAAGTATCCATGTTTCATTGTGCATAAGGGCACCAAATTTGGTTGACATGGCTGCACGCCAATTGGGATCCTTGGAAGCTTGACTATAGCAGGTGGACTCAGAAGGCAATGAAGTGTAAGCTGGCAAACGTAGGAAAGGATCCATATATACCAGTCTTCTATACACTATAGATTTTAGCCAGCCATATGTCATCCTGTGAACACAAAGTGGGTGCATGCCGGCATGGTTGAGCTGGTCTATGGTTATTTGGTGTGGATACCATCGCTAGTGATGATCGATCAAAGCCAACTTAGATATATGGATTGCACTAGAGTACCAAATAGATATCTATTTGGCTCAGTTAATTAAATTGGATCTTGATTTTGTTCTTTATTTTTTCTTTTTTGAGTTTTAGTTATGAGATCTTGTAAATTCAGTCCAATTGAGTCAATTGAGTTGGATCCCGTTAGCTAATTTATTTTTATTTGATTAATTCTGATCTATTTTAGTTAAGCTAGGACTAGTTTAATTTAAATTAAAATTTGGGATAGAGATAAGGAGTCCTAAATGATTTTAGTATTTAGAGGCAGAAGAGTTCAAGGCTTGTTAAAGAGAAAAAGGGGGGATGCAAAAAAAATTTTGAGAATAAAATATTTCACATCTCCTCTTTCTTCTTCCTCTCTCTCTCTAATTTCTCCCTCCCTTCTCTTTTATTCTCCTCTAACTTAAATTCTGCACTACCATTCCATTGCTGAAGTTCTAATCTATGCAACATCCATCGACCTAATTATCTTACGATCCATCCAAAATGCAAACGTTTTTGGTCTCTAAGGGAATTGAATTCGCTCCTCTATGACTTATTTGACATGTCTCTCAAAAGATCTCTTCAATCGGTATTTTTTTAAAAAAATTATTATTGATTTTCTCAATGAGTATGCCAGGTTAGGAATCAGAGGAGGGAATTCAGATATCGTTGTTGGTGTTGTTTGTGTCGCCGCTGGAGAAGGAAGGCACTATGGTGGGCAAGGGGAGCTTCTTTCAATCAACCCAACTAGATCACAGCTTTGAAGTAGAGAAAGACATTGTGCCTTCCACAGTAGAAAGTTATCACTGATGAGTTTGAGAGATGAGAAGTACTGGATGTTGAAGACTAGTGGAGAAGCAATGGTGACCATGTTGTAGGGGGTGGGAAGGAAGGCCATCTCGACTAGATCAAAGGCTTGAGAGCAGAAAAGCTCTAATACCATGAACGAACCAGTCAAAGATGTTGTGAACAATTGCTCCCATTCCTTCTGTAGGATTTCTTCTCGTCATGTAGAGGTGATACGGGTACAACAGATCCCTCGAAAGTGGGGATAAGCTCAAAATGAAACTATAAGTTGTTACAGGGGTGAGCCGGAGTTGACTTTACTACACGAACCAGTCAAGGAGGGTGCACAATTGAGGGTCTTATGGCATCCCGAGCAGAGGTTGACCCGCTGGATTTGGAGCATCTATCCTTTTCGCCAACTGCTGCAAGCCTAGGCACGATGCCATGCACGTCGACCTGGCCATAGTTGCCATGCACACCATGCACGTCCATTATTGCTTTAGTGTGTGTGTGTATATATATATATATATTCATAAAAAGCTATATAAGATATCAGAAAGCTATATATATTATTCAGAATACCATATAAAAATACAGGAAGTCATATATAATATTAAGAATATCATATATATTCATAGAAATTCATATATATTATTTAAGATGTTATATATATTCATAGAAAGTCATATAAAATAACAGAAAGTCATATATATTATTTAAAAAGTCATAATATATACACAGAAAGTCATAATAATCATATAATATCATATAAAAATATAAAAAATTATATATATTATATAGAATGTCATATATACTCACAAGAAATCATATAAAATATCAGAAAGTAATAATACTATTTTTTCTATCATACGAAGAAAAATGATATTTTTGTCAGTAAAAATCTAATGAAAAAAAGTTAAATGGTATTAAATAATATTCTATTATTACTTATGCGATATGATCGAATGTGATTGAATGATGTGTTCCATGTTAATTTCATGTCATTTAGGTTGAAGCCTTGACAGCCAAGTTCAATGGGATGGTAGCCCATCCGCCCCATCCCGTATGGGATTTTCGGCTGGGTAAAGAATATCTTGCACCAACACAAGCCTGGCTTGTTATCCACGTAAAGTCCTAAACCTATTTCCATATACAAATATAAAATAAACCATTAACTTTACGGAATGAGACTTTGGTTTCCAGTGGCTGGTAACAGTTGATAAAAAGTACGGTATAATTTAAATTTGAAATTCAAATGTGAAATATAAGTTGTTACCTTGTTTGTTGAATGGATAAATAGATATGCAATTGTTACCTAATTTGTTGAATAGGTAAATAGATATGCAGTTATTTCTGCCAAGATTTAATCCTATTTTCTTGTAAATCATTTTTTTTTTTTGCACTATAAATAAAGGAGGTGTCTGGTGAAGTACCTTTGAGAAAAAAGTATTCTCTTCCCTTCATCTCTTCTCTTCCCCTATCAAACCAAGATGCTATGAATTTATTTCTAACATTATGGCAGATCGAAGTGTAGACAGTCTGAGCAAAGGAGGAGATCTTCTCCAAAATTGTCAATTAAAGAGAAGAGATTAGGCAATCCAGGAGTTATAAAAGAATTTTAAAAAAAAAAACCCCAAAAAGATGGTAGGTATTGGTGTAAGTCAAATTTTTCTTATTTTCAAAGGTGACAATTACCAGTTTTGGTATATTAAAATGAAAACTTTATTTGTTTCACAAAATCTGTGGAATTTGGTAGAACATAATTTTGTAGAATATAATCTTGAGAATCCAGCAACATCAGAAGACCAAAGAACTCAAATGAAAGAAAACCAAATGAAAGATATGCAAAAGCACTCTTGTATCTACAGCAAGCAATGGATGAGATCATGTTCCCTCACATTATGTCAGCTAAAACATCAAAAGTGGCCTGAGATATCCTAAAAAGTGGATTCAAAGAAACAGACAATGTAATCATTGTTAAGCTTCAGATTCTTCGATGTGAATATGAAACTTTTTCATGAAGGATTCTAAAGCTATCACTGATTTCTTCACCAGAGTTTTTTCTATTATAAATCAAATTAAATCTCTTGGTGAAATTCTAAGAGAACAAATAGTGGTACAAAAAATTTTGAGAAGTTTGATTATAAAATTTGATATTATTGCTACTGCTATTAAAGAGTCTAAAGATTTAAGTACCTTGTCTGTGAATGAATTAATGGGCTCACTTTTAGTTCATGAACAAAGAATTAACAGATCTTCAGGTGAAACATCAGAAGATGCTTTACAAATAAGGACGGAGCAAAAAAAGAAACAACCAAAAAATCAAAAGAACATATCTTAAGGCAAAGGTCAAAATGGCAACAAAGGCCATAGTCAATTTGGCACTCGATGAAGGGGTCAAGGCTGATCAAATGACAGCTAGAGGAATTCTAATGAAGGTAACAAAGAAACTAGACAATATTTTCATTGCAAAAAAGTTGGATACATTGAAAAAGACTGTTGGTACAAAAATAAAAATTCCAATATTCCTTTCTACTCTCACTGTAAAAAAAAAATGGTAATCTTGATAAAAATTGATAGAACAAAAGTCAAGCTAATTACCATGAAGAGAGTAGCAATGAACAAAAAGATGAGGAAAATATTCTTTTCTTAGCTTCTGCTGATGATTGTTTTGGTTTTTGGATAGTGGATACAGTAACCATATGATAGGTGACAGAAAGTTATTTCAAGAGATTGATGCTTCGGTCAGATCCACAGTTCGAATGGGGAATAATAATGAAGTGGAGGTGCAAGAAAAAGGAATGGTTATCGTAGACACAAAGGATGGTAAAAAAAATTATTCATGATGTGATGTTTATTCTTGGTTTAAAATAAAATTTTATTAGTCTTGGACAATTAATGAGAAAAGGTTATTCTACTATTTTTGATGATGATAAATATGAGGTTTATGAAAAGAAAACTAGAAAAATGATAATCATAGTAAAAATGACAAAAAATAAAATATTTTCTTTATAATTTTCTGAATTATCCTGCACGCATTATCTATTTTAGCCTATGATAAATCCATCTTATGGTATAAAAGATATGGTCATTTGAATTATGGAGGATTAGAATTGATGAGTTAAAAAAAACATGGTAGTTGGCTTACCAAAAATTCAAAATGATGGTAGTGTTTGTGAATCCCGTCTTTTTAGATAACAGCATAGAAATTTTTTTTAGATAGAAAATTCTTGGAGAGCCCAAGAGCGCTTGGCACTTGTACATGCAGATATTTATGGACCTATGCAAACAACCTTATAAGGTGGTAGCAAATATTTTTTACGATTTATAGATGACTGCACAAGGATGATGTGGGTGTATTTTTTAAAAACAAAGTCTGATATATTTTCTGCATTTAGAACATTCAAAGCTTTTTGTGGAAAAGAATAGTTGATGATTTATTAAAATATTGCATATTGATAGAGAGGGTGAATTCACTTTCAAAGAATTCTTTATTGTTTGCAAAAATGCAGGTAAAATAGAGTAGCAGAGCGAAAGAACTGAGTTATGGTCAAGATAGCTAGATGTATGCTAAAAGAAAAGGCAATATCAAAGATGTTCTAGACAGAAGCTATGGCTACTGTTGTTCATTTGTTGAACCATTTTTCCATCAAAGCAATACGAGGTAAAACATGTTATAAAGCATGGTATGGAAGAAAGTCTAATGTGAGTTATTTAAAAATATTTGGTTGTGTTGTATATGCTCATGTTCCAACTAAAAAAAGAAGCAAACTAGATGATAAAAGTATTAAATGCATATTTGTGGGGTATGATAATGAAACAAAAGGTTATAGACTATATGATTGTATAACTAAAAAATTGATCATCAATCATGATGTGATTTTCGATGAAAATGGAACTCAAAATTTTAATGTGACTAAAATTCCTATAATTTTAATAGAGGAAGAAGGTAATAAAGTTTTGCCTGATGTCAACATCCCACCTGCATTTTCTGATGAAAATACCTCACATACATCTCCTAGTTTGCATAATATGCTTAGTGATTCTAATGACTCAAATGCTTATGAAAGAAGTGATTCTGACCCACCTCCAACAAAGTTTTAAAGGATTTCATATATTTACCGATCTGTTGATTTTGCATGTTTTTCTTTTGAGCCTACTTGTTTTGAAGATGCAATACAGAAATCAGAATGGATGCAAGGAATAAAAAAAAAATACAAGCCATTGAAAAAAAAGGATATGGAAGCTGATTGATTTGCCCTCAAAAAAGAAGCAATTGAACTCAAATGGATCTACAAGTCTAAGTTCAATGCTAATGGTACATGATAAAAGTATAAAACTTAGCTAGGTTATGCTTAGATTTTAGGTATTGGTTTCTTAGAAATTTTTTCTCCTACTACCAGAATTGATACTATTAGAACAATTTTAGCCCTAGCAGCATAGAAAAAATAGAAGGTTTTTCAATTTGATGTGAAATCCATCTTTTTGAATGAAAAATTACAAGAGAAAGTATATATAAAACAACCTCAAGGATTTGGAGTAAAACACCGAGAAGAAAAAATATACAAATTGGAGAAAGCTTTGTATGGATTGAAACAAGCTCCAAGGGCTTGGTACAGTAGAATCAATAACTATTTTCTCTAGCACAGTTTTAAAAAAAAGTGCAAATGAGCTAACTCTATATGTAAAGACCCAAGATATGAAAATCATCATTATTTATCTATAGGTGGATGATATGATTTATACCAAAAATTTAATGAGTTTGCTTAAAGAGTTTAAAAACAGCATGATGTCAGAATTTGAAATGACAGTTTGAGACTTTTACATTATTTTTTGGACATAGAAATTATTCAAGATTCTAATAGAATTTTTCTGTGCCAAGAAAAATATGCCAAAGATTTATTGAAAAAAATTCATATATCTGCTTGTAAGCCGGTGAACACTCTAATAAATTTAATTGATAAACTTATTTTGAATGATGGTGTTGAAAAAATAGAAGAAAAATAATACAGAAGCCTAATTAGAGGACTAATTTATCTTACTCACTCTAGGCCAAATATTATATTTTCAGTTTGCCTGTTGTCCAGGTTCATGCATAATTCTAGTAAACATCACTTTAGAGCAGCAAAAGGAGTACTTAGATATGTCAAAGGGACTTAATTATGGTAGTTGCTATGGATGGATGGCTATTTTTAAATTATATTCTTATACTGATAGTAATTGGACTGGTTGTGTTGATAGCAGGAAAAGTACTTTTGGTGGTTGTGTTGATAGCAGGAAAAGTACTTTTGGATTTATGCACAATTTCAGCTCTGAAGTAATATCTTAGACGATAAAGAAGTAGGAGTTTGTTGCTCTTTCAAGTTCAGAAACAAAATACATAGTAGCTACAAGTGCAGCAGGTCAAATAATTTGGCTTCAGTGAATTCTAGCGGATCTCCAAGAAAAGCAAGATAGAGCAACCCAAATTTATTGCGATAATAAATCCACCCTTGCAATGACAAAAAATTCTATGTTCAATGATTACACCAAGCATATCGAAGTTCAGCACCATTTCATCCGAGAACCAATAGATAAAGAAGAAATTCAAATGGAGTACTGTAACACCAATGATCAATTGACAGATATCTTCGCTAAAGATGTGGGAAAAGAAAAATTTTGCAACTTTTGAAGATAACTTGGAATTTCACAAATTTAAATTGAGGGGGTGTGATAAAAAGTAGGATATAATTCAAATTTAAAATTTAAATTTGAAATTCAAGTTGTTTTCTTGTTTGTTTAATGGATAAATAGGTATGCAATTGTTATCTAGTTTGTAGAATGGGTAAATGGGTATGTAGTTATTTTCTTTGCACCATAAATAAAGAAGGTATCTGCAATATGGTGAACTACTTTTGAGAAAAAACTTACTTCATCTCTTTTCTTTCTCTATCAAACCATGCTGTGAATTTATTTCAAACATTCCCGTCGATGTCCATGATAAAAGAAAGGGACGGGCTCTTACCCCCCCCCGGAAAAAAAAAAAAAACAAAAGAAGGGGGGGGGGGGGATTCGTATCCCCGCGCTGTGTTAGACAACTCATATGGAAAGATGCGCGCATATGGCATCATTGGTTGCTATTGCAAGTTGCTTTAACCCGAAATGTTAAAGCCAGTCGTAGCTAGCTAGCATTGTTCCCCCCTCCTGTTATTTGATGCAGCCAATGGCAACATGTACAAATTTCCATAGATCTCCAACAATTAATACCAAACATAAGATGTCGATGCAATTACAAAAAACAAGCACGGTGGTTACCTTCGCAATACAGTATTATGTCTTAAGCAATTATGAGAATGATCCTGCAAATTAATCTCCTCCAGAAGTAGTGGGGAAAGTAACAATACAACTATAAGCTATGATAATATAGTTAAATCATATAATAAATTCATAAAAGGACATATTTGCAGAATCATTTTTTTTTCCCACAACAATACCAATCCCATTTGATCAAATCGGTAGGAAGAAGCCAGTTTGTTTGCAGTAACTCAAATAATCTATATGGCCTTGAAATTTCCACACCACTTTGAGTTGTTCTCGAGTCCGTAAAAAATTGAGAGATGCATATATATATATATATATATCCAATGACAGAAATGTCCATTACAAGACTCGTTGTAGCTCCTTTGTTTAATTCCCACCATGCAATCTCTCTCAGCTCAATCCAGAAATTAATCCTTGTAATTAACCTCTCAAGAAGTTGCACCCACCACCAAGCTTCTCATCATCCAGATTGACATCACGTCCTTTCACAGGCCAAATAGAAAAGCCGTATCAATTCAAATCATGGATGCTTGTGAAGCAATTCATCCATTAATTAATTAAGTTGGACATGCAGATCGAGATGGCCCATCACGGCGGAGAAGATGAGAACTTTTTCTACATGGATGGGATGGGAGACGGGACAGGTCACAGGTCACGCAAGTGGGACAACGAGTTCGTCCAGTCCGCACGGCGTCACATTGGTTCATGACCTGTAGCCCACACAACGAACTTACTCCCCCAGAGTGGTAGTACTTATGGGATCGAGAATAATACTTCACGTTCTCACGTCTGCACGCTTCTAGCTGGGGGTGTCGGAAGGGCCATCCAATAATAAATAAAGTATATATGATAGAAGGTTTGGTTGATTGCACGCATGTAGCCATGCAGGGCCATATTATATACGATGAGTTCATTTTCCTGATCAAGCGAAGGCTAAAGACAACTTGCCAAACAAGAATGAAGAAATGGGGAAACCGTGCTTTGATTTCGAAACTAATTATTAGTTGTCTGATGTTGGATTAGATATCACCATCCATCAATACCCAGAGTAGCACCCTTCTTTAATTTTTAGGGAAGTCAAGTAGCCCTTCTGATGATGTAATATATACCCAAAACAGAATTATCCATTAACGGTGAAGACGCTTTATTAAATATCACAGGCCATAAAGCAAGGATCTAAATGTACTGATTTCCCTTACCTAATGGATGATGCTAACTAAGATAAACCCTTGGTACAACATCATTAGATGTGACTACTTGGACAGAGATGTAGATACCAACTAATTTCCTTGTTTGATGCAAGAAACCAACCAATTTATTTTCCACCTACTGGAAGCTATGACGGCCATCTAGAAGAGTCGAACCATTCTAGGAAATGGGACTAATGCTTTAATATTCATCAGGTAGACGAATTTGGAAATCTGATGAACAACATATCCCTTTTTTTTTTTTTTTTTTTTTTTTTGTCTTTCTTTCTTTTTTTCCTTTTTTTTTTTGTGGAGTGAAAGGAGGCGGAAGCCACCTATTTTATTGATGAACAGAATTACAGGATACAGAAATTAAAGTAGAAACTAAAGTAAAAACAAAAGGAAGTTAAAGGAAGCCATATGGAAATTGAGCAATAAAAAAAGAAGCAAACGCTTAAAATATGGTATGACAGAATCTTTTTCCCAAACGTCGTGGTGGAACCGTTGTTGTATTTGAATAACTGCTATCCTAGTCATTCTCGGTATTCCTTGTCTGCAGGATATAAAACAATAGATACCAAGAGACCTATATATACCTGGGAGATATGCGCTTGGGATCCATCGAATTCTTATTTGTAAAGAATGAGAAGCCACCCACAGTGTGGACAAATTTTTGCTAAACAATATATATTCGAAGAGTACTGCACTCCAATGGAAACCAAAGAAGACTAAATCATCCATTGCATATAACTTAATGGCCACTAATAGTTCAAATTACAGAAGAGAATATTATGAGTAACAAAGTTACCACATAAAAGAAAAGCATAATCTGAACTTGCATCTGCTATCATGCTTTGCTTCCAAAATAATTTTTTATTTTTTTTTTTTTTGAAATAGAATATTGATGATGGTAAAGCTAACAAAATATAGTTTTTTTTATATCAAATTGGTTTTAGGTACTCCTCCAAAGAAATAAAAATAAGGTTTTCGGTACTAACTGAAAATGGAGGTTCGATACGTACTATCATGCAATCAAAAGTGCTCAAATAAACAATCTTTTAAATCAAAATAAGGCTTACAGCAACCGAAAAAGGAAGAACAACCATCTGACCTAAGAAATCCACGTTACGTGAAAATAAGTCGCACGAACTTTTGATACAAATATTTTACAGATTATATGCCAAAAGGTAAATATATTTTCACGCTTAACTCGTCCTACCAAGGCTGTACAATTATAATGACAGAATTTTATGATTCAGGAATAAGAGGAGCAAGATTCCATATGATTCAGGTCATAAAGGAAGATTGCTACCATATTGATTCACACAAAATAGAAATCGATGTGAATAGGAAAGAAGATACCAAATCAAAATCCAAGAACCATCCGATATTTCAGCCAGAGATGACCCAGATTTTTACAAACAATGATTTATGGATTGCATTTATGATAGTTCCACGATGGCTGTTCAAGGGAAGCATACAGTCTTTAAGTACTCTTGGACCCTTCCTCCTATCAAGTCAAGCATTAATTTGGGTGGAAATCCTTGTTATAGTGCCTGGTCTGTTCCCTTGCCATTGCCTCGTGGATGCTATTCCACCTCACCTCTACCATTCCACGTCCCTCATTTACCGTGCAAGGGAAAGAAATGCTCCTCAATTTATAATACTTTGGGCCACGTAGATAGAATGCTAAACACATTCCATTTGTGATTTGGAACAGTAGACCATGGCACTAACAGGAAACAACCAATTTCAAATGCCATGGATAAAACTTGCAAACATTTTACCAGTCTATGGTTCAAGAAATTTAAAGTAATATGAAGATGAGGACGGCCAATATTCTCAACTAAAAAGAAAATCTAATGGAAAGTAGTCCATTAATTAAACTAACGCGAACCACAGTGCATAACATAATCATGCATTGGTGAAGTCAAATTAATCTCACTCTTGGTGAAGCGTTCTTCATATTTTTCTAAGCATTTATGAAGTATAAACCATGAAGAAGTATTTTGGTAGCAACAAATTCCGCCAACAATATTACATATGTACCTTAAAATGTTCCAAATATTTGAAAGTAGGCACACATGAATAAAGCAAGCAGCTGCTAAAGGGTTAACAAGCCAGAATAAGAGTATCTGGTCTAATGACCTACCTATATGATTTTGATGGATTTTAAGTGCAATGAACTAAGCTGAGCGACTGATACTCTAAAGTTAGCCAATAAATCTGCGAACCATTTACTGGATTGATGCATCTTTTTGGTGTAACAAGACAGATTGAAATGAACCGCAGAAAATGTTCTTAAAAATTTGAATTAGGCACATTTATATTAACTCTCTTTTTTTTTTTTTGTGGGGGGTGGCATTTACTATTAAGCTTTCACAAAATCAGCCAAGACTGGCACTGGATAAAGTCAGTGCTTGAAGAAATTTGAATGCGTTACAAAAGCAGAGTCTAGCATATGCACGCAAATACATAATCCTAAACTGTAAGAAAGAAGCAGGCGATTGCATGTGAATGTGGACAAACAAAATGATGGATGCCAACGGATACCAAATATATGAAAACATGAGTAGGCTGCAGTACAACAGTTTGTGAACAAGAAAGACTCACGCCTACTTGCATCAAGATAGAATTAGATTGTGGAACACGCAATTGACTTGAGTCGCGTTAGGTCATTCCCAGGAATATCTCAGCTTTATGTTTTGCCTTTTGTTACAGTCACCAATCTCCCTCACTCGAATAAAAGAAACGAGCAAGAAACAGACGCCACACTGACATACTAACCAACCAATTAACTCCAAAAAATAATTGGGTCCTGACAAGTTACACCAAATGTTGACACTTGCACTCATTCACAGATCAGAAAAAGATCATCTGCTCCTATTTATTTTCTTAATAATTAAAATGGTTGATGGGTCTCCATATGGGTATATATTTGCGGAAGGTTTCTTGTGGCCACCATGTTTTCCTTGAGAGAAGAGGGCACATAAGACTCGCCGGTCAATTCATATAGAAACACAGCATGCAGACATGCAAAAGGCTCCAAGAGTTGTCAAAACCAAGCTGTGGATGGGTTTCGTCAGGCCTAATCTGACACCAATCATCAAAGTCCCATCCCAGCCCCCATGCCTCTCCAAATTTAAGCTCCTTGGTTCCTCGAAATCTCAACCCCACCATTAAAGCTCCACGGAGATGAACCCAGCGGCCTCGCCATCTCTCCTCTCTTGCATTTGTCCTCTCCGCCAAGACCACAAAACTGACTTTTTAAATTTGAAAAAAAAAGATAGGAAAGAAAACAAAACCCATCGACGAAAATGAAATAAAATATATAATAATAACAAATATATATAAAGATGTTCGGATGATCGATCCATAGAATTAAAAGAGCAGAATAACTAAAGAAGAAGAAGCAACGAACAACACACTTAATTGAAACTTATACAAAGACAATAAAGGTGACATTGCATTGGAACAGCCTAATTCATTCTACAGTAATACACGTACTGTTTACAAAATAGCAGAGGCAATGACATCAACACAAGCATTTAAACAAACAAACCGAACCTGTGATGACGATAACATTAATAACAGAAGGAAAACATGGAAGCATAAATATTTTGTTTCCTTTTCTGGCAAATTATATTTAGAAAGAGAGAGAGAGGGGGGGGGGGGGGGGGGGGGGGGACTTGCATTAGTAGGACGGTGGAGGACGAGAAGCCCAAGCGCCGAACACCTCGTGCGTCATTTGGCCGTTCGGCAGCAGATTGGGTGGCAGGTTATACAGCGGCGGCATCAACGTCGACGGGTCAACCGCTGCCGAACCTACATGAGATGTCTGCTGCGACGCCGATCCGTTCCCTCCCGGCGGGCTCTGCTGCAAAGCCACCATCCCTTCCCCTCCCCCCAGTGGCGCCGCCGCCGCCGCCGCCGCCGTCGCTTCGGCCTCCTCGTCGCCTAGCGGTAGCCGCTCGTATATGGCGTTGGTGAACGTGGCGGCAATCACCATCACCGGTCCTGACGCGACGAGCTGCCCCACGACACTCCCCCCCACCACCTGCCCCTGCCCGCCGGCGAGGTAGACGGTCAGCCCGGTGGCACCCGGCGGGGAGGGAGCCGGGAGGAAGGCCCCGGATAGGGAGAGGATCTCGAAGCGGCCGTGGAGGGTGACGACGGCGCCGGGCGGCGCCGCTGGCTGGCGGAGAGTTACGTTCGTCACCACGCCGCTGCCGCTGAGAATGGAGATACCCCGCTGCCGCCGGCGAGCAAACACGGCGATGGCGTCCATGATGTCGGTCCCGCTAGCGATCTCGAGGACGTGGGAGCGGAGGGCGTTCGGACTCTCCCTGGTGATAATGATAGGCGGCTTCGGCTTGTTCTTCGATCCGGCTGGGCGGCCGCGGGGGCGGCGGCCAGGGGCGACGCCACCGCTGGATCCGGCCTCGACGGCATCGAGACCACCGGCAGCGGACTGGTCATCGGCATTGGCGTCGTCGTCGTTGTTGGGGTGGTTGTTGCTGCCGCTGCTGTTGGTGGTGGTAGGGTTAGGGTCTTGGTCAGGGCGGTGAGGACTGATGTGGGAATTGGTGGGGTTGCGGAGATGGAGAGAAGAGGCCGAGGTCGAGGAGGTGACGACCGGTTCGACACCTCCCATGGTCACGCTGCCTGCCCACCACCGGTTCGCCAGCTTTCCTTCTTTGAGTAGACAAATTAAAGGCAAGAAAAACTATACTAGCCAGTAGCTTTCGGGTCTCTAGCCAGGTTATAGCTTGCTTGCCGCTTCCGCTACTCTTTCATCAATTTATTTTTCTACCATGTGATAAAGATAACAATTTCTTCTCTATTCGTTGCTTTCCAGATAGCTGGTACTTCTTCATGGAAGAAACGTACTAAAGAGTTATAGATCCAAGTACAAGCGTTTCATTTCGCTTCTCTCTACTTAATTCCGAAATTTGAGCTGCCCTTAGGTTTCCTCTCTTTTCTTGGAAGCATGAAAACCAGTCGACCAGCTAGCCCTCCTCACTCTCTACCAGATCTCCCAAAATCTTCCAACACGATAGAGGGAGAGCAGGAGAGGAATAAGATTAAATTTTATATTCCACCTGAAACCCGTCTCTATGAACTCGATCTGATCACCAGAGCCGCACCAGCTGCACCCTTAGTAAAGATCCAAACACAAATAGCTAGGGAAGAATCGTAGCTCAGACTAATTCCAGAACGCACCTTCAAAACTGAAGAGATGCACCAATCTCTTGAAACGCTGGATCTGGAGTTTGAAGACCTTGTGTCTCAGCTTTCTTTCAGAAGTAAACCTTATCTCGCCCTGCTTTCTGACTCTACTCCTCATGGCAAGTAGAGGACATCTCCTCTCGCACAGGCCGCCGCCGTCGCTGCTGCAGCCGCTACTTCTGCCGTGGCTTATCAGAAGCTATCCTTCTCTCTCTCTCTAGATCCAACCTTCATCGGAGGGCAAAAAAAAAAAAAAAAAAAGAAAAAAAAAAAGGTCAATCGTACTTATCCAGTCATGCCCCCACCTTTTTCTCTCTCTCTCTCTCTCACGCTCGCTCTCCCTGTTTCGATATGCTATCACTAGCTGGCATAAATAATGCATTAATCCATTTCTCTGGATTAATTATACCATCCCCCTTGTTTGGATTGTTGGACACTGGGATCCCGGTTTTCTCCGTCCATCCCCTCTCCGCGAGTTAATTAGGAGGGGGTGGGGGTTGATTGGAATGGGGGGAGTGGGGTAACGTGCGCATGAGAAAGTGGCAGGCTAGTTGGAACACGTCACCTTCTCGAGTCCCGACGCAGCATCGATTACAAGGTGGGAGGGGCAGTGCATCAATTAAAGGACGGGACCCAGTTTCCTGAAACACTGCCACTCTCCGGTTTGGGACAAAATCCTCGATCACCGTTTATCTAACCCACCGGCCACTGACACATTTTCTGCGCCCGATAGGTCTGCCTTTTTAAGGGCCACCAACCCCTGGATTTTAAATTGAAGGTTAATTATATTTTTAATATTTCAAATTTTATAAATATTTTAAAATATTTTTTATAATTTAAATATATAATTAAATTATTTTATTTATTTTTAAGCATAATTAAATATAGCTATTCTAATTAATTTTAATTAATTTTTGATTTTAGAAAGTTGTATATGTAAATTTTTTTTCTTGCTAATATCAATATGATGATATGATTGTATAATTTTGTTAAAAATATTTTAAATTATTTTTTCTAAATATATGATAATAAAAAAATTATTACTAAAATTTTTAAATTAATTATCCCATCTTTTCCCTTTTCATCTCTAACGTGGGCTATGCTTTTCTCTCGTGCTAGTCATCTTTCGTCTCTTTTGCTCTTCTTCTCTCTTTATTTCTTTTTCTATGTTGGATGAATTCTTAGCCAGTCCCCATAAAAGATCTATATCCAAAGAGCAATGGAACCTATAAAGCCCTTTGCTTCCCCAAGGCTTGCACTATTCGCACCACTCCAACCTAATGGCCCCTATTGTCAAGCACTAATCGATCACTTAATTAGAGGAGGACTCCTAGCAATGCAACTTGATTATCATGTTATACTCGCTATGCATTAAAGACTTGATATGATCTATTTTTAACTTAATAAATTAAAAATAATTTAAAATAATTAAGATGATTAAAATTTTTTTGAAATAAAATTAGATTCAAATCAAAATAAGGACTCTACTATGAATATACTTTTTAATGAAAAGAAAAGTTTGTGTCAACTTAAAAAGTTCCTAATCTAGCCTATAAATACAGTCTATGACTCTCCATCAAATATAGATATTGAGATTCTCTGACATAGACTAGAAGAGCTCTTTTACAATAATCTTTTATAGATTTCAAAAAAATCCATTTGCAGATTCATTTTTTTTCGTTCTTGATTGGATTTGGACTTGATCAACTATAGCTAAAGGTATGTTTATTTCTACATCTAGATCTGAATTTCTTATATTCGGTGGTATCAGAGTCACCTCCATATTATTCTGTTCAGCTTATTGATCATGTAAAATTGAAATCATCAAAATCAATTTCTAGATTTCATAACAATCTTTATTTATTTATTTTATTTATTTATTTATTAATTTTTTATTTCAATTAGAATTATTTATGAATTAAAGAATAAATAAATAGAAGGAAGAAGAGGGCCGACGGCGTGCCCTCTTCCTCTTCTGTCCCGATGGCCGGACCTTCGGTCCATATCTAGCAACCATTAGGCTATCGACGTTCCATGCCAGCCACCGACTTTCGACAACCGCCCATTGGTGAGCATCGAGAGTCTAAAAAAAAAAAGAGGTGTGTAGATGGAACCACCGAATTAAGGCAAACTGGCAGTTTCCACTCTCAATCATCGGTCGTGGATGATGAAGAGTCATCGACGAGCCATCGATCTGGTATTTTCCGACGATCACCAGCCAAACTATGGTTGGGAGGAGCACTGGATCTTTGGCCTCCTCCATTGCTCTCGTTTGGAAGAGAAGACAATAGCCGATAATCCGACGGTCGAATGGCGATCTCAGGCTGGCCGTTGGTGCGTGAACATGGACCGACCCTCGTCGATAGTGTTGCGGGCTGGTAAATTGCCGGCCATGAGGGGGGCGGCCATGGGTTTCCAACTTGATCGAGAAAGAAGAATAGTAGAGGGAAAGGAATTTGGGATAACAAGTTTGGGCTCCAACCCGAAAATCGGTAAGGATCCGTTAACTAAATAAAAAATTTTATAATAAAAGTTCTAATTAGTTATGTATTTCATAAAGGTCCTATAAGAATTTTGCAAATTAGACCTTGAAAAGTATTAATTTTATAAAGATCCTTAAAAATTATTATTTTGATAATTATGATAGAGTTTATTATGTAAAGACATATGGATTAATTTTTAATCCCCATAATAAATTTTATTGCATAAAGATCCTTTTAAATTATATTTTATAATTTATTTTGATCAAATTATTATTTATTTGCTAAAAATTTCTAATCATAATTATGCTAAAAATCATAATAAAATTTTATGTGATTAATGCGGTTATTCAAATGTCATATTAAAGTTAGTGGATTTATTATTTTTGAGAATAGCCATAGCATCCTAAAAAATAATAAAAGTTATATAAAAAATATAAATTAAAGAATAATGGTATGAGAATAAAATTATAATTAAGTCATAGAGATAATTAACTTTATCCATAGGGAGTGATTACTTTTTATAATTTAATTAGAATAAGATGATAATCTAGATATTAAGAATAGATTTTTTTTAGACTCACAGATATAAAAATTTATTATTTTTAATATTTATATTACGAGTCTTATTAATCAAGTATTAATAAATTCTATGCATGATGCACCTCTGTCCACAGAAAAGTTAGAATTTATTATTAAAATTAATTATTTTAGATTATGGTTTAGCTTCATAGTATTAAAGTTTTTTATAATTTTTAATTATTGCAGCTAATCCTACTGTATATATTAATGATGCTGCTCTTATTTCAATGCTAAGTGGTGATAATTTTTTTGACTGAAAAGATAGTATCCTTTACACTCTTGGGTACAAAGATCTTGACATGGTACTTCATATGGATGAACCATCTATTTTCATGGATTCAAATATGCCACAATAAACTCTGGCATATGAGAAATGTAAGTGATCTAATCACTTGAGTTTAATGCTCATCAAGTCTTGAGTGCCTAAAAGTATTAGAGGAACAATCCCTCAATATGATAAGATCAAGAATTTTATGAAGGCCATTGAAGAATAATTTCAAAGTTCTGATAAAGCTTTGGCTAATATTCTAATGAAGAAATTTACATGCATAAGGTTTGATAGTTTCAAAGGTATACGTGACCATATCATGAAAATATGAGATATTGCTGCTCAACTCAAATCTTTAGAAGTTGAGATTTTTGCCTCTTTTCTAGTCCATTTTATTTTGAATTCTCTATCTGTAGAATATAATCCTTTCAAAATTTCTTACAACACATAAAGATGCCAAAAAGAGTTATAATATTTTGAAAATCATACACACTGATATTTATGGATCATTTTCTACTTTCTATTTTAATTGTAAGAGATATTTTATCTCATTCATTGATGACTATACTAGATACCTTCTGTTTGAAAAGAATGAGATACTAGATACATTACTACAAAAATGGTCTATGGTAATGCATACTACGGCAGCAATTTTTAAAACCGCTGTCATAGATCCTACGACAGTGGTTAATTGTAATCGCTGCTATTGATGTAGAAGCTAGTTGCCGCTGGAGTTTGTCAGAGTTGAGATCGATGAAGTCGCCACCGGGGATCTGCAAAACAAAGTTCCGTCCGGAGCCGGTGGGGAGGTGGCTCCGATAAGACCCTCCGACGCTCAAGTTAGTTTTGGCCAACAGGAATGGAGTGCTCGACAGAGTATAGAGGAAGAGAAAAGGGTTTTCAAAATCTGGCGTAAGTATATTTGGAGGGTCCTTTTATAGAGGGAGCTTGTTGTAACCACCTTGGTTAATGAGCGTCATAACTGTCCTGATCAATGTCGATCGTTATTGTCGATAAATATCGATCGTTATTATCGTGTAACCATAGCGAGATCGCCTGCAGGAATCCATCATAAGGAGTTCGGCCATTAAGAAGTCTGTAGGGAGTCCGGCTTTCATAGAAGCTCGATCATTGGAGGATTCCGTAAGGAGTCCGACTTTCTTAGAAGCTCAGCCAGAGAGGAAGCTTTGGGGAGAGTTCGGCTTCCGCAAGCGTCTGGCTGTAACGATGTGGAGACAGTTCAGCTTTTGTAGGAGTCTGATTGAAGCTCGATGAATGGGCAATCAGAAGTAGTTTGGCAGCTAAGTAGTTCAGCCCGCTGCTGACTGCTGAGGAGTTCGGACGCTGGTTGTTCGAAGGAGCTCGACCGACTGAAGGGATGGTCGCTTAAGGAGTTCGGTCGCTGGAAGTACGAAGCTCGACCGCTGAAGAATTTGATCGGTTGAAGGACTTCGATTGAGGCCCGACCGCTGAGGAGTTCAATCGGATGTAGGAGTTCGACTAAGACGCATCCGTCGAAGCTCTTCCGTGGCTATTGGCCGCATCAGGCTGGGCACCGAACTTGACTTTGGCAGGAGCGGAGTTTATCCCCAACACTAGCCCCCCTCACTCTCGAGTTCGAAACTCGAAGGGAGGGAGTACAGATAAGACGACTGTCGAAGTCTTCTTTCGGGCCTCGTGTTGGTCCATGTCGAAGCTCGAGGGAGATTTCATCTCCAACTAAAGTTGATGCTGAAGTTGAAGCTCTCTAGCCGAGGTTGATTCGGTCACTTGAAAAAGATCCTATCTCTCGCTGAAGTCAAAGTCGACACTCTTCAGCCGAGGTCAGCCTAGTCGCTCGGGGGAGACCTTATTTGATCGAGGTTGATAGGATCGCTCGGAGGAGATCTTGTCTCCTCCGATTGAGGTTGATGCGGGTGCTCGCGTTAGGACGAGGTCCTCCTCCTGTTCCTACCGGGCTATGGGGGCACATGTGGACCGTCGTCCGAGCCTCTTCCTCCATCTCGTCTAAGGTGAACGAGATCTTCGACTTTGCTCACGTTAGGATGAGATCTTTCTCTTATTTCTAACGGACTGTGATGGCACATGCGGACTGTCGTCGGGCCCTCCCCCCATCTCGTCTAAGTGAATGAGGCCTTCGACTTGCTCACATTAGGATGAGATCTCCTCCTATTCCTAACGGGTTGGGGTCATGCAGACCGTCGTTCGAACCTCTCCCCCATCTCGTCTAAGGTGAACGAGGCCTTCGACTTTGCTCGTGTTAGGACGAGGTCTTCCTCCTATTCCTAACGGACTGTGGGGGCACATGCGGACCGTTGTCCGAACCTCTCCCCCCATCTCGTCTAAGGTGAATGAGGATTCGACTTTTATTCGCGTTAGGACGAGGTCTTCCTCCTATTTCCTAACGGACTTTTTTACTCATTTTTTCTCTTGCCATCCATAATCCTTGTGTCAAAAAATCAAAATGCAGAGCAAAAAAATTTTTGAAAAATTTACTGATGATACATCCTCAAGATTTTCTGAGTTCCATGATCGGGGAAGCATTATCCCTCTGAGTTCCTTCAGACGATAAGTTTCGGGTCGGATAACTTCCGTCATCTCATACGGACCTTCCCAATTTGGGATGAGCTTTTCTTGACTCTGAGGCTGAGTGACAGCGGCTCATCGGAGCACTAAGTCCCCCACTCTGAACGTCTTACTTTTAACCCTGGAGTTGTAGTACCGAGCCACCTTCTGTTTATAGGCTGACATCCGGATGCGGGCTTCCTCCCTCTTTTCTTTCAGAAGGTCGAGGTTGACTCTGAGGTTTTGGGGGTTGTGCTGCTCATTGAAGCCCATGACTCGTGCAGAAGGGAGCTTAAGCTCGATCGGGATAACTGCCTCAGTACCGAAGGCCAAAGCGAAGGGTGTTTCTCCAGTTGGCACCCTCTAAGTAGTTCGATATGTCCAGAGGACATGGTAGAGTTCGTCCACCCAGGCCTCTTTTGTCTTATCGAGTCTCGCTTTGATTTCTTGCAGCAAGATCCGGTTGGTAATCTTAGCTTTCCCATTAGCCTGCGGGTGAGCCACAGAGGTGAAGCGGTGGAAGATGTTTAATCCTTCACAAAACTCGACGAACCTGGCCCCAGCGAACGGTCGCCCATTGTCGGTTATGAGGGTTCGGGGCAGACCGAACCGACAAACTAGTGACTTTCAAACAAAGTTTTGCACCTTGGCCTCGGTAATTTTTGCGAGTGGTTCGGCTTCAACCCACTTGGTGAAGTAGTCAATCGTGACCAGGAGGAACTTCCGCTGTCCCAACGCCATTGGGAAGGAGTCGAGTATATCCATTCTCCATTGCGCAAACGGCCAGGGTGAACTGAGCGAAGTGTGTTCGGATGCCGGTTGCCTCTGCACACTGGCATTTTTCTTGCAGCGATTGCACCTCTTTACATATTCTATAGAATCGCGAAATAAGGTCGGCTAGTAGTACCCTTATCGAAGTAGCTTTTGCGATAAAGACCTTGCTCCTATGTGGCTTCCGCAAAGTCCTTCGTGCACATTCCATAGTGCGAGGTTGGCCTCTGAAGGTCGAAGACATCTCAACAATGGGAGGGAGTACGACCTTTTATACAGTTTGCCTTCATATAAGACATAGCGGGAGGTCTGATTCTTGAGCTTTCGAGCTTCTTTTCGATCGTGAGGAAGAACCCCCTCCTTAAGGTAGGCGACAAATGGGTCGATCCAGCTGGACTTGAATTCCATCTGTAGTATGTCCTAAGATTTCTCTATAGTCGGATACTTCAGAATTTTCAAAAATACTTCTTTGGGCAGTTCGGTCGGAGCCGAAGTGGTCAGTTTGGAGAGAAAATCGGCTCTCGCATTTTCTATCCTTGGGACGTGCTGAATGCCAAAACTGTCGAAGGCCGGGGTCAAACTCCTCACCTTCCCGAGGTATCTCGCCATGCCTTCCTCTCATGCTTCGAAGTTGCCGTCAACTTGGCCGACCACTAGTTAGAAATCACTATAGACTCGAAGCCGATCTACTTTTAGCTCCTTCACTATTTTTAATCCGGCAATCAGTGCTTCATATTCGGCTTCATTGTTGGTAGAGGAGAACTCGAAGCGCAGCACATACTCGGCGACGACTTCCACGGGGTTGACCAAGACCAGCCCCGCACCAGCTCCAGCGGAGTTGGATGAACCATCCATGTGCAGAGCCCAGGAGCCTTCAGAGAGGTCGGCGCTTTCCTTGGGGAAGTTCGGCTGCGATGGTTCGGCTTCGTCAAGACTCGATCTTGCTTTTGTGTCTGTCTCGCTTGATTCAAGCTCGGCTTCATCTGGAATGATGCATTCCAGTACAAATCCATCAATATCTGGGCCTTGATTGATGGCCTAGGCTGGTAGTTGATGTCGAACTCCGTGAGCTCGATTGCCCATTTTGCGATTCTTTCGAAAGCGTCTGCTCGGTGGAGAACTGCTTTTATTGATTGGTCTGTGAGGACCATTATAGTGTGCTCCTGAAAGTAAGGTCGGAGCCTCCTGACAGCAATTATGAGATAGTAAGCCAATTTTTCTATCCTAGAGTATCTGGTCTTCGTGTCCCTTAAGACTCGGCTCACGTAGTAGATCGGTCATTGCATCTTTACTTCTTCCCTGATGAGGACCGCTGCCAAGGCCACCGAGGAGACAGCTAGATATAGAAATAATTCTTCCCCAGATTCAGATTTTGCCAGCAGCGGGGGCGTGCCGAGGTAGTTTTTGAGCTCCTCGAATGCTTGTTGACACTCCACCATCCAGCTGAAGTCCTTTGGTCGCCTGAGAACCTCGAAGAAGGGCATGTATCGTTCAGCCGATCTTGAGACGAAGCGATTTAGGGATGCCACCTTTCCGACCAGGCGCTGAACTTTCTTGATCGTCTTTGGAGTGGTCATTTTCTGAATAACTCAAATTTTCTAGAGGTTTGCCTCGATTCCATATCTCGACACCATGAATCCAAGAAATTTTTTGGAGGTTACACCAAAGGCGCATTTGGTTGGGTTCAACTTCATCTTGTGCTTCCTGAGTGTACCGAAGGTCTCTTCAAGATCGGCCAGATGGTCTGCTGAAGCTCGGCTTTTGACGAGCACGTCATCTACGTACACCTCCATGTTGCGGTCGATCTGCTTCTTGAAAATTTTATTGACCAAATGTTGGTATGTTGCTCCTGCATTTTTGAGTCCAAAAGGCATGACCTTATAGCAATAAAGACCTCGGTTAGTAATTAAGGCGGTCTTTTCTTCGTCTTCAGACACCATGCGTATCTGGTTGTAACCAGAAAAGGCATCCATAAAGGTGAGGAGCTCATAATCCGAGGTTGCATCCACCAACTAATCGATCCTGGGCAGGGGGTAACTATCCTTTGGATAAGCCTTGTTCAGCTTTTTGAAGTCGACGCATATCCTCCACTTGTTATTTGCTTTCTTGACAAGAACCATGTTCGAAACCCAGGTCGGATAGTTGACTTTTCGGATTAGTCCGGCTTTGAGGAGTTTATCTACCTCTTCAGCGATAGCTTTCTACCTCTCCGGGGCATGTTGGCATAGCTTTTCTCTTACCGATCGATGTTTCGAGTCGACGGCCAGTCGATGTTCCATGACCTCGATGTTGATTTCTGGCATATCCGTTGGGGTCCAAGCGAAGACGTCCGCATTCCTTCTGAGAAAAGCGACGAGTTGCTCTCGAACCTCGGCCGTCAGGTTGGAGCCGATCTGCACCATATACTCCGAGCTTCCATCATTCAAGGACACAAAGACGAGGTCCTCTGCAGGCTCACCTCGTTCTTCAGTGAGGTCATCGCGGACGTCCAGTCCGTCAACAAGATAAGGGTCGAGCTGATCTCCCTTATACAAGATGGTCGAGTAGCAATACCTCGCTAGAGCCTGGTCTCCTCTGACTTCTCCGACCCCATGGCTCGTAGGAAACTTCATCTTCAAGTAATAAGTCGATACTACCGCCCGGAGTACATTTAAATTAGGTCGGCCAAGAATCGCATTATAGGTAGATGGGGTCTTTACGACTAGGAAGTCGACATGAGCTTTGGCCGGCTTTGGGCGCTGCCCTGCTGCTACGGTCAAAGTTATTATACCTTCGATTGGTATGGTGTTGTCAGTAAATTCTACCAACGGAGAATTCATCGGCCCCAATCGATCGTCAGGTAGGGACATTTTTGAGAAGGCATCGTAAAACAATACATCAGCTGAGCTTTCATTATCTACCAGAACGCGGCGTACATCGTAGTCAGCAATATTCAACGAAACTACAACCGCATCATTATGTGGAAATTGGATTCCTTGGCCGTCCTCCTCGATGAAGACTAAAGGCTCCATGATCCTTCGCTTCTTCATCGATCCTTCGAACCTTCTGATTTTTTCTTACTGAGGTCCCCCTAAGATAGTATTGATGACGCCAAGGGGAGGCTGATCTTCTTATTGATTTTTTCCACTTGGCGGTAGCGCTCTCGACCGATCTTCCCTCTCCTCAGGCCGTCTTCAAAGAAATCGACTTAGTCTGCCTCACCTGACGAGCTCTTCGATCTCGTCCTAGAGTTGAATGCACTCCTCAGTGTCATGACCGTGGTCGCGATGGTAAAGGCAGAACTTATTGGGATTGCTCTTGTTAGGATGGGAATGCATTCTATCTGGTCTTGGAAGTCATTCTCGAATCTCCATCAGAACTTGAGTCTTCGGGGTGTTAAGGGGGGTGTAGTTGTGAAATCATCATTGTCGGAGAGAACTTCGGTGCTGAGGAGAACCTCGGTGCATCCTTCCATCAGGGCTTCCCCGCTTCCGAGCTTGAGGAGGAGTCTGGACTCACTCGCGACCAGGGGGAGTCCGAAAATGCGGCCGAGCTTCAGTCCGCTTTCTTTCTTCGACGAATCTATCTAGCCTGCCGATTAGCCGCTTGCCACCAACTTCGCCGTCCTTAGCCTCGAAGGCCTTCTCTACTCGGGCATAACTTTTGGCCTGAGCCAGCATGTCGGCAAAGTCCCTGGGATGCTTCTTTTCCAGGAAGAATAATAGGTCGTTCTTCCAAAGGCCGCTTTTGAGAGTGGTCATGGCGACCGACTGGTCCAAGTCCCGGACCTCTAGCGCAGCAGTATTAAATCGAAAAATGAAAGCTCGAATGGATTTCCCCTCTTTCTACCTGATGGCCATTAGGGAATCCGAACTTCGGCGTGGACGCCGACTACTGATAAAGTGGGCCGCAAATTGTTGACTCATTTGGTTGAACGACAGGATGGTACTCGGCTTAAGTGTCGAGTACCAGTTCCTGACGGCTCCTTTTAGGGTAGAGAAAAAAGTCCGACACAGAATGGCGTCTGACGCACCATGGAGCAGCATAGTCGTCCGGAAGGCTTCTAAGTGGTCGACTGGATCGGTGGTCCCATCATAGCCCTTGAACTGTGGGAGTTTGAAGTTCGGCGGGATCGGTTTCTGCATGATTTTTTGCAAGAAAGGAGGGTCGGTTCAGATCTCATTACCGTATGAGGAGGAAGCGTGGCGGAGTTCTTCGATTTGTTGGCTCATTTCTAAGAGCCTTCGATCCAGAAGATCTTCACGGTCTCTTATCTCCAAAGTCTTCCTGCTGAATGGGTACAAAGCTTCTTCCTAGGACGAGCTGTGGTCCGAACAAGGGCTCTCCTTCCATTGCCTTCCTTTCCTAGGGATTGGAGGTCGAGTAGCCTATGTTGATTGCCTCTGGACTGGATCACACGGCTCTAGGGAATCTTGCACCGGTTGAACTGGTACGACGGCCTGCTGGTGCATGGCCTGCACCACCTGAACTGCCTCAGTGAGGCCACGAACCTGCTGGACGAGCAGGTTGAACTGTTCAGCATCTACTGCGACCACAGATTGATCCTGGACCGTTGGGACTAGAGCGATAGCGAACGGACCCGGACGGGATCGGGCCGTGGAGGCCATCGATCGTCGGGCTGCAGAATGAGCCTGGGTTACCAGGACTGGAGCAGGAGCGGACGGACTCAAATGGGATCGGGCTGCGGAGGCCGCCGATCTCCGGGTGGAGGCTCTCCTGGGGGGCATCTTTTCTCTTTGGAAAGGAATTTGAATTAAGAGGAAGAGAGATTTCTCGAGCACTCCTTTAAGAACAAAGGAACTCCGGCTTTCTTTAAGAGAGGAATCTTTGCCGGTGACCCTTCCTCTAGTGCCAATCTGTTGATGCAGAAATTAGTCGCCGCTGGAGTTCGTCGGAGTTGAGGTCGATGAAGTCGCCGTCGAGGATATGCAAAATAAAGTTCCATCCGGAGCCGATGGAGAGGTGGCTCCGACAAGACCCTCCGACGCTCAAGTTAGTTCTGACCAACAGGAATGGAGTGCTCGGCAGAGTATAGAGGAAGATAAAAGGATTTTCAGAACCTAGCGTAAGTATATTTGGAGGGTCCTTTTATAGAGGGAGCTTGTTGTAACTGCCTTGGTTAATGAGTGTCATAACTGTCCTGATCAATGCCGATCGTTATTGCCGATAATAGTCGATTGTTATTGTCATGTAACCGTAGCGAGATCGCCTGCAGGAATCCATCATAAGGAGTCCGACCATTGAGAAGTCTGTAAGAAGTCCGACTTTCGTAGAAGCTCGATCGCTGGAGGGTTCCGTAAGGAGTCCGGCTTCCTTAGAAGCTCGACCAGAGAGGAAGCTTTGGAGGGAGTTCGGCTCCCGCAGGTGTCTGGCTGTAACGACGCGGAGACAGTTCAGCTTTTGCAGGAGTCTGACTAAAGCTCGGCAAATGGGCAATCAGAAGTAGTTCAGCAGCTAAATAGTTCGACCCGCTGCTGACTGCTGAGGAGTTCGGACGTTGGTTGTTCGAAGGAGCTCGGCCGGCTGAAGGGATAGTCGCTTGAGGAGTTCGGCCATTGGGAGTACGAAGCTCGACCACTGAAGAATTCGGTCGGTTGAAGGACTTCGATTGAGGCCCGGCCGTTGAGGAGTTCGATCGGATGTAGGAGTTCGGCTAAGACGCGTCCGTCGAAGCTCTTCCATGGCTATTGGTCGCATCAGGCTGGGCACCGAACTTGACTTTGGTAGAAGCGGGATTTATCCCCAACAGCTGCAATATATATTTTTTTTAAATTTTATATAGTTTTAAAATTTAATATCCATCTTCATCATTTATTATCTAAATAATTATTATTAGAGTGTCATCGCAAAAGGTTGCCTCGATGCGGTGGCCCTAGCTTCATTGATCAAAAAAATTTAATTTCGACGACCACGAACGATGATGTGATGATCTGATAGATGGAGACCTTCGATGGATCTAAAAATTTACAACGATGATCTCGATGATGTTTGTAGTATACTATCAAAGTTTTACTTCAATCGGATATCATTATCTTGGTCAATTAAGTATAGATTAGTTTCGACCGTTAAATGATAAACGAGTGATCAAAGGATCAAACAGTGTCCGATTATGAGTTAATTTTTTTTATAAATGATCTTGGCTACTACTTTAATCATTTTTTATGGTAGTAATTATAAAATTCAATTCATGAGATGAAGAATGATTTAAAACTTTACATCTTCTGATAACCATTTTGAAATTTTACTAATTGTTATGCTCTTACTTTTGTAATATCTGCTTAAAATGAATAGTTTATATGAAAATAATTTAAATTTTAATATCATCATCGTATAAAATATTTAAAATTATAATAAAGATTATTTAATAAAAAATTTATCTCATAATCGATCGTTTAACCCTTTGATCGCTTGTTTCTAATTTAACGGCCAAAATCATTCCATACTAAATTGACCCTGATAACGATATCTGATTGAAGTAAAATTTTGATAGTATACTACAAACATCATCGAGATCATCATTATAGATTTTTAGATCCATCGGAGATCTCCATCTATCAGATCATCGTATCATCGTTCATGATCGTCGAAATCAAATTTTTCTGATCGAAGAAGTCAAGGTCATGGGATCGAGGCGATCTTTTGCAACGATACTCTAATGATAATTATTTAGATAATAAATGATGAAGATTAATATTAAATTTTAAAATTATATAATATTTAAAAAAAATAAAAAAAAATTATTTTCAATCGACGGTGGTGGTTATCAAAAATAGCTACTATAGATCTATAGCAGCGGTTATAGAACCGCTGCCATAGATCTATGGCAGTGGTTCAATAACCACTACCGTAGGTTAGATTAAAATTTTTAAAATTTTCTTTACTTTCTTTCCGTGCACGATCTCTCTCTATCTCTCTCCCTCCTCTCCATCGTCGGTGAGGCTTCTTCCCTCCCAACTGATGTCGTCCCTCCTTTCCTCTCGGCTCACGCCCTCTTCCTTCCCCCTCCCCCTCCGGACCCTCCATCTTCGACCGCCCCTTCTTGCCACCCGCCACCCCCCACCCTCCCCCTGGCCGCCCCCTCCTTCCCCCCATCCCCAGTCGCTCTTCTCCGCCACCCGCCACCCCCGACCCAGCCCCCTCCCCGCCACCTTGCCACCCCCCAGCCCTCCATCTCCGGCCGCCCCTCCTCGCCACCCCCACCCTCCCCCTGGCCGCTCCTCCCCGCCGCCCCTCTCCCCGGCCCCCACCCTCCCTCCGACCGCCCCTCCTTCCGCCCATCCCCAGCCGCCCCTCTCCGCCACCCCCACCCCCGATCCCCGGCCGCCCCTTCCCACCACCCCCACCCGACCTCCCCACACTCTCCCTTCCGATCATCGATCCTTCCATCACTATGCCTCCCGAGCCTCCTCGTCACTACGCCCCCACCCCTGGCTCCCCATCCTCGACCGCTCCTGCTCTCTCTCTTTCCTATTTCTCTCTCTTCTCTATCTTACTATCTTGTTTTTGTTTCGCAGGTTATCTCTAGTGCCGTCGTCCTCCTCTAGCATCGTCGCCGACGATCCTCGGAGCTTTCAGTGCGACCCACTCTCTATAGCTACAGGTATAATTTTTTTTAATTTTATAATATTATTTATTAATCATATATATTTATAATAATTTATAAAATATTTATAATAAATATTATAAATATTTATTATAAATATTATAATTATCTACAAACCATAGTTTTTGGATCGTGTCATGGCGGTAACCTTGGGCTGTGCCATGTCGGCGGCTATGGACTAGATCTATCAATGGATTGGATTCGGATTAGAATCTGGATATTCAGATATGGATCCAATTTTAATTACTGGTATCGAATCCGAATCTAAATATCCGACGAGTCTGTACTTGAAGTACCAGATCCGAATTCTAATGAATCTCAGAAGGCCAAATCCGATTTCGAAATTCGAAACTAAGAAATGGAGAGACTGAGAGAGAGATCGATAGATTGAAAAAGGGAGGATTGGTCGCTCGCCGACCGTCAGCAAGAAAAATCAAGAGTGGGAGGGAGGGAGGGGGTCCGGCCTCACTGTCGTCATCGATGAGGAAGATCGAGAGAGGGAGAGAGGAAGGGAGGGATCCGACCTCGCCGCCATCATTGGAGGGAGGGAGTCCAGCCTCGTCAGTGAGGAAGATCAAGAGAGGAAGAGTGGGAGATCGAGAGAGCGAGAGAGGGTGGGAGAAGGTCCGACCTCGCCGACATCACTGGAAGGAATGGGGTCTGGCCTTACCAACGAGGAAGATCGAGGGAGATCGAGAGAGTGAGAGAGGGAGGGATGGGGACCGACCTCGCCGGCGAGGAAGATCGAGAGAGGGAGAGAGGAAGATTGAGAGATGGAAAAGCAGAAAGTGAGGGGTTCGGCCTAGCCGCCGTCGTCGGCGAGAGAGATCGAGAGAGGGAGAGAGAGAGTGATCAAGGGGATGGCACACAGTCGAGCCAGCTCGGATACGCAGTCGAGCCAGCTCGGGCCGTGATCAAGCCAGCTGGGGGAGGATCCAAACCGAATGTCTCAGACACAAAGCCGACTATCTCAAGAATGGAGCTGGCTCAACTTCTGAGTGAATAGAATTTGATATGTCTCTTTAAGATTCCAACTTTAAGTCATAAGGTGCCACCATCATCTACTTTGTTCTTCTTTCAGATTTCTGGATTAACATCAAGATTCGCGCAAGAGATCGAATCTATGACTGTTGCTCATCCATAATTATTTATGAATATAATTCATGTTGTAGAATTTATTGCATAAAAGTTTCTGGATGTTTATATCTTTTTACTTTTATTTATTACATTGCATAACGATAGACCCGTCAATTGATTAGTATATATATTAGAGACTATTTATTGATGCTATACTAATATTATTATTCAATATGTTATATTGATTAATGTTTATTAATATTACAGATCATGATGGCACCAAAATGCCATCTAGCTTTCATCCCTGCCCCTCGATGGGTTACGTGCAGTTCAGCATCCGAGGAGCAGTCGGAGCATACTCCATCCACCTTGACATCGACTGCTCAAGGATCTTCACCACCGACATCTACTCCACCGACGACATCTATTCCACCGACGAAATCTACTCCACCGATAGTTGAGCCTCTACTGTCGCCCATATCTGAGATACATGCTACCACGCAAGCATCTGAGTGTACATTTTTATTATATTAGCACAACTTTATTTTTTATATAGTATTTATATATTTATATATTTGCATAACATATTTGCATTACAGGTATATCATCCAGTCAGATATTTTGTGGTTTCATATGTATGGCATACGTGTGGAGCCACCAGCATCAGATGATGGTCTATTATGATGTGGAGGAAAGGCTAGTAGGGGAGATCACGCGAAAGATGCATTTCTTTTTTGGAGTGCTTGTGAGGCAGTCGGACATCATCCCTATAGAGCCCAGAGACTAGCATTTGATGGATGCTGCCGTCAGAGATCGGGTATGGGAGGAGATATTGGTAAGTACGTGCATCTTAGTTATATTTATGTATTTTATATGTTTACACTATATATGTTTGATTAGAATAATTTTGTAACTGATTTTTGATAACTTTGTGAAGAGGAGGTACGACTTCTCCAATCTTGAGAGAGCTCGAGATGCCCGACTAAGGAAGATCGAAAAGTTGTATCGGGGTTATAAGGTCAAGCTCCATAGAGGATAGCTCGAGCACCAACGAGATACTCCGGAAGAGCTTGTTCCCTGGATACAGGACTATCCTTCGAGTTAGTGGGAGAGGATGGTTAGACACTGGAGGAGCCAGGAGTTCAAGATTGAATTTTTTAATACGCTTAAAATTTTATTTAAATATTTATTATTTATTTAAATACTTGTTAGGCTATCTTTCGTCAGAACTGGAAGAACCATGCAGCCTAGGAGTATACGTATACTCTAGGCCGCGAGTCTATGGTCAGTCGTGTGCATAGAGAGATAATTAATTCTAAATCTTAATAGATAAATTAAATTTATATTTTTTATCATCTTTCTGATAAATTTATTCATTATTATAGCTGATGAGAGATGGAATGATGCCCAGCCGTAGCGAGATCTTTCGATCCAACCGCACGAATAAGACGGGTAGGTCGATGAATATCATGATCGGATATATTTTTGTAAGTATTAAATATATTAGTATATATGATTACTATTATAGTATTTTTTATAAAATTTTATTTTAATTTATAATTATAGGATCAGTTAGATGCGCTCACGAGCGAGGGCCCAGATATCTCTGGGCCCCATGACCATCTATCTCAGGTCTTGGGGCCTGAGCACTCTGAGAGGATCCGATGTAGGCCCGGACATATGTCGATGAGCTGCTGGTCTGAGGCGAGCATCTTCTCACAGACTTTCGGTGTTGTCAATTAGGAGGAGTTTGAGGAGGCGTTGGCATGGATAGATCATGTTATGACGTAGGCAGATCGGGCTGAGAAATGCGCATCTCATCTGGAAGGCATCGTGAGAGATATGATGTTAACGCTTAGCACGCGTTTTGGAGTCACGAGCTTCAAGAATATGTTGGTCCACATTTCAGCTTCGGCTCTGGCTCCAGCACCAGCTCTAGCTCCGAGTGACGACGATAATAATGTAGATTTAGGAGACTTTTGATGTATTTTATTTTTTAAAAAATATTATAATAAATTTTATTTGATAATAAAATTTTAGCATTTCAGAATAATTTTTATATTTATTATATTTTTTTATATTATATATCTATATTTATCAGATAAAATATATAAAAAAATAAAAATTTTAATTTTTTTAATTATTCAATATCTACGCCAGCGATTTTGTAACTACTGCCATATCCATACCAACTACTGCCATAGATCTCTGGTGCAAATGGTGTCAATTACTGTATTAGATATATGGCAGTGGTTATGGCAGCGGTTACATAACCGCTGCTACAGATCGATCTATTGCAGCGATTTATAAACCGCTGTAATAAGCTATCTATGACAGCGGTTCAAACAACTGCTGCAATAACTGCTATCATAGAACTACGGCAATAGCTGCAGTAGCAGCGGTTAAATAATCGCTACCATAGCTTATGACAGCGATTTTTTGGGCTACGATAGTGATTGTGAACCACTATCGTAGTCCTTTTTTGTAGTAGTATTAAGATAGTTTATGGCCATATTATAATTTTGTTTATTACCTATTTGATATCTTAATTATGATATGTGGGCCAAGTGGAAGAATGTTATACTCGTCCCATACATTAAGAACTTGATGTGGCCCACTTGTAACTTAATAAATTAAAGATAGTTTAAAATAATTAAGGTGATTAAAATTTTTTTGAAATAAAGTTAGATTCAGGTCAAAATAAAGACTCCACTACGGATATGCTTTTTTGATGGAAAGAAGAGTTTGTGTCAATTTAAAAGAGTTTCTAATCTAGTCTATAAATATAGTCTGTGATTCTCCATCAAATATAGGCATTGAAATCATCTAGTATAGACTAAAAAAGCTCTTTTGTAGTGTTCTTTTATAGGTTTCGAAAAGATTCATCTATAGATTTATTTTTTTTATTTTTTATTGGATTTGAACTTGATCAATAATGATTGAAAATATATTTATTTTTGCATCCAGATCTAAATTTCTTATATATCACCCAACTCATCAACCCCTCAACCCTCTCGTAAAGCCTAGCTAAGAGCTCCGGTCCATGCAAAAGCACGTCTCTATCAATAACTTTCTCCACGTGCGAGCAACCTCTTCCCTCCCTAGGCATTCTTTTTTTGATGGAGGTTTTATTAGTGCTGCAGTGGTTTTTGGTCTTTTGGCTGCTAAGTTTTCCGATCACTTCTCAACATTGCCATTGTTATTGAGGGATAACTTCTCTTTTTTAGCAAAGGTTCTCTTTGCAATGCTATATTGAGAGAGGGTTATTTAAATTTTTTTTCATAAAATTATGCCACTATATCATCTACATACTGATATTAAAATGCATCGTGCATCTTTCTGATCTGAAGTTATAAATTGGACATAATCAATTGGAAGGACTATATTAAATTATATTTAAAAATAAAAGAACTTAATTAAAAAAAAATTAAATTACAAGAACTTTTTTTTTGTAAAATTTGAAGGCTTAAAAATATAATTTATCCTTTTTATTTGTTTAAGCCACTCTACTCTTGATCAATCATGAAACTTTTGGTTATCCACTAACTATTCAAGCTAGTTCGATGAGGTAGATTTGGGTCTCACAAGTTGGACAATCTAGAGTGCATTGCGTGGGCCTATCATAATGATAAAAATCTTTAGCTGGTTAGGTGCAAGATCAGGACTCTATCTGAAGGAAAATCCTGATTTTTCGGTCCAGGTTCGTCCAGATCTGATTAGATCAAGAGATATATTTCAAAAATTTTCTCTTGATCTCAAACAGATCTTGATATATTTCAGATCTAATTATTATTATTTTAATAAATAAAATAAAATAAGATAAATTAAATTAAATTTAATTTACCTGATTTGGATAATCCTATTATCCTGTAGATGATCCTGATTGCAGCGGAAGGTTCTGGATCTTAGTCATACAAGCGCCTGGCCTCTACCGGTATCCACTCGGGTTGGATCTGGAGATCCTCTTCTTCTCTATCACACCTCCAAAAATCAGATCTGGATCTGATCTGGAGGATCTTCAAAACTCTTTTGAAGATCTGCAGTCGTCCTTTTGCAGCAGCAACGCAGCCTTCTTGCTTTTGATCGCCTTTTCTTGATCTGAATCGCACCAACCAAAGTCCAAAACACCTTTTGGACGTGGAGAGCAAGGGGAGAAGAAGCTATGGCATGGAGAAGGAGGGGAGAGGCAGCCTTGGGGCGTGTCTAATAGCATTCACTCTTAGAATTAGGGTTGGGCGCAGGGTCTTATTTATAGACCTCTTGTGATCCAACTCCTCTTCCTCTCAACCAATCACAACCCTTTGTGAAATCAGATCTAAATCTGATTGGTTGGAATAGAGACCCCTGGATTCCTCCTTAGAGGGCGCCTAAGACCAGTCAAACTGGATTCTTAGTAGAACTCTGATTGGAATCCAAAAGGGAGGTGGAGTCCTTGTCCAACAAGGACTCCTAGGCGCCTCCTACTTGGGCTCACGCCACCCTTGGCGTGCGCCCTTCTCCTTGCCAGGTTCTGGCAGGGGGACAGGCCCCCACCAGCTCTCCAATAGGTGCATGACATGTGGTCAAAAGTCAAAGGGTGAATGGTCAACGTTTGACCAGTCAAAGGATAGACTTTTGACCAAAGTCAAAGAACAAGAAATGGCAGGTGACCAAAAATGGCAGGTAATGTCTTACAAATAAGACAACCTATTCTGACTTGGACAACCTCCAGTCAGACCATATGAAGGCCTCTGATTGAGCACAAACTCCTTTGGCTCAGTCAAGATAACTTATTTGTGATAGTAAAAGAAGAACGTTAGGTTCAATCGAGTGCTAGCACGATTTCCTTGAACCTAATTGAATCTCATTCAGATCAATTGAACTAGATCAGTTCAATTGATGATCACCAGATTCAAATCCTTATTTGTGTGACCCAGTTAGGTTCAGTTCTGTATGGTAATGGGATATGTCATGATCTCTATCATAGACATCATCGAAACTCCTTTCGATGGATCAGAACTCTTCTGTATTAATTCGAACAGCTAGAATGATTCGATCATCTAAATCATTCTAATTGCTCCCAAAATCCACCAGTGACACCTAGCAGTATATGGTGGCAACCCATCAGAGCTGAATGCGAACCTCTTGGTGCAGCTACCTGTGTGATTAAGTTCTTCTATCTTGAGCCCCATCAGATTAGGGTTAAGGTGAACTCGTCAAACCCTAGAGTCATATGATTCTCCAATGTGAAAATCAACCCTGTGAGACTTTCTCATCAAGCTTAATCTGCTTTCCAATGCCACTATCTTGAATAAACTATTTTTTAAGAAATATGGCATGTCGACTCACAATCACATTGTGGTCTTCTGGAATGTAGAAATAGTATCCTAATGACTCTTTAGGATATCCTATGAATCGAGCTCTAAAGGACCTAAACTCTAACTTGTCCGCTTGTTGTCTTTTGACATGAGCCGGACAACCCCAAATTCTGAGATGACTCAGACTTGGTTTCTTACCGTGCCATATCTCATACAGTGTGGTAGGAACGGTTTTAGAGGGAACCCTATTCAGTAAGATAAGATTGAAGTTAATAATGAATGTCCCCAAAGAAAATCTGGGAGGTCTGTGAAGCTCATCATGGATCGAACCATATCCAATAGGAGTCCGATTTCTCCGTTCTGAAACCCCGTTGAGTTGAGGTGTTCCTGGTGGAGTCCATTGAGAGACTATGCCATTTTCCTTAAGATAGTCTAGGAATTCCCGGACTAAGGTATTCACCTCCTCGATCTGATCGAAGAACCTTAATGGGTTTTCCAGTTTGTTTTTCTACTTCATGTCTGAATTCTTTGAACTTTTCAAAAGCTTCAGACTTGTGTCTCATAAGATACACATACCCATACCTAGACAGATCATCGGTAAAGGTAATGAAGTAGACAAAATTGCCTCTAGCCGGCACATCGAATGGGCCGCACACATCAGTATGTACTAGGGCAAGGAGATCTGTGGCCCTCTCCCCATGTCCAACAAAAGGGAGTTTAGTCATTTTGCCTTGAAGACAAGATTCACAAGTTGGATATGACTCAAAAGTCAATGGACTCAATAGCCCATTTTTCTCCAATTTGTTGATCCTATCTTCTGCTATATGACCTAATCTCAGGTGCCATAGATATCTGTCGTTTGGACTATCCCTAGGTCGTTTGGCATTCACGTTTTGCTCGATAGTTAGAACAGGTACATCAATATGTAGCTGATAAAGACCATTAATAAGGAAACCATTTGCAATTTTATTTCTTTCATAAAGAATGTTACAATGGTCCTTAAAGAAGGTGATCACATAACCTTCTTGTGCTAAGCATGAAACAGAAATCAAATTCCTGCTAGCTGCAGGCACATAATAACAGTCTTTTCAAAACTAAGTCTAAACCAGATGGTAATCGAAGAGGGTATGTTCCCACGGCTACTGCAGCAACTCTTGCTCCATTACCGACGCGTAGGATCATGTCTCCATCCCTCAGCCTCCTGCTATCCTCAAGACCCTGCATAGAAGTGCACAGATGAGCACTAGAACCAGAGTCAAGCACCCAACTGGATGCAGAAGAAACCGTAAGGTTAGACTCAATAACGAGCATACCTCCAGAAGGACCTTCCTTCTTGTTCTTTCAGGGTGGCCAGGTAAGTAGGGCAGTTCCGCTTCCAATGGCCGTCGCTGTTGCAATGGAAACACTTTCCTTTGCCATCGACCTTCTTCTTCGGTTCTGCCTTCTTCTTCTTTGATCCTTCTACCTTTTGCTTTTTCACAGACTTCTTTTTCTTTCCATAAGACTTTCTTTTGGAAGAAGTCCGTTCCATAGCAAGAACTGAGCCTTTAGAACCTTTCATAGAAAGCTCAGCGGTAACCAGCATATTCATCAACTCGGCCAAGGAATTTTGAAGTTTATGCATGTGGTAATTCATGATGAATTGCCCATATGCATCAGTCAAGGATTGCAGAATAATATCATTCTGCAAGTCCAAGTCCAACTTCACACCGAGCTTCTCAAGCTCTTCCATGTCCTTGATCATTGTCAGACAGTGATCTTGGACTGACTGCCCATCACGCATCTTAGCCTTAAAAAGTCGTTTCGTGACTTGATATTTGGCTGCGCGACTCTGTTCACCAAACATCTCCTGCAGGTGAGCCAACATTTGGCGAGCAGTCCCGATATCTTCATGTTGGCGCTGGAGCTCATCAGACATCGAGCCCAACATGTAGTATCTGGCCTTATTATCTTCGTCAATCCATTTTTCCAGAGACGCTCTCTGTTCAGTGGATGGACGAGCTGGTAAGGTGGGAGGGTCCTGGTCCAAAACATGTGTTAACTTCTCTGAACCCAAAACAATTTTGTAGTTCCTGAGCCAATCTTTATAATTGGGTCCAGTCAGTCTATGTGTGTCTAGGATACGTGCCAGTGGGTTGGACGCAGACATTTTCCTGTAGAGAGTCAAAGATTCTAGTTAGATACTGTAATTTTGACTTGACCAATTTGTTTAGGGATTTTATTTTTAAACAAATTAGCTCCCACTATTTTCTCGGATCCCTACACTCCCTCTGTAGAGATGCGAAAATCTCCGCGATTGATGATTTCTAGTGGGTGGTGCGGTCTCACCAACTGACTCATCACCTCACCTAACAGTTATTGGTGATGGGTTAGCCAATGAGTGAACAACTCTTGTTCAATGATTCTCTAATCATGGTGCACCCAAACTTGGTCTCTAATTCATGAATCTCACCGTATCCGGAATATTGATCCACTCCTTAGTTAAGTCAGACCCACCATTTGCATAGACTGGGTTCCTAATTGGAGTCTCTCACCGTATCCGGAATATTGAGCCCAACTCATCCTCCAGCCCATAGCATCCAATGCCTAATAGACATGGTTGCGTCTTCCCGGTGCAACTGAGCCACTGTATCCAGCCGAGAACAATCAACCCCGGGAAGGGCCCGCACGTCTACAATGGTGGAAGACCTCAGACTTAATCTTTTCTTAGGGAGAATTGATTCAGGTCTCATTAAACTAGACTTGGCTTAGTCATAACAATTATGACTAACCTAGTGGCATGGGTTCAGCTCGGATTATTGACCACCTCAGATCAGAACTGTGTCAACAGATATGGCCAGGTAAGTGAGACCGGTGGAAGGAATATGCCATTAACTCGTACAAGAACGCATTCAGGTCGAGTAGCTTCCAATTAAAAACCAGTCGGTCGTCTGTGCCAAACTTACCTTAGACACACCAAATTGTTGAGTCAGAACCAATTGGGTTAGCCTACAATCCAGACTCTAACCTCTGAGCCTAATTAGGTCTTGCTTGATCGTGACTCGATCTTGACCCAGACTTAATCCTATTAGGCTGGTCAATTTAAGCATTGTTGATCCCATCTAACCAACTCTTGATTCGGTTTGATCAACCGCTTAGACCTAATTGAGCTACCCAAGCCCGAACCCAGTATTATGAATATGTCTTAGATCTGAAATTCTCAATTTTAGACCTAATTAATATTCCATAAACTTAATTCTTAATTAAGTTGGGTTCATAAACAAAATATGCACAATAAATCCTAGGGTTTCAGGATCTAGGGTTTTGCAGAAAGTAAGTTTTGGGTTTCTGATTAAGGACGAACACGCAGCACCCCTACACATCATAAGAACACCCCATCGAATGGGAAGAGAGGGCCTTTAAACCCTTCTTCGTTCTTATGACCGGACGGCCAAGAGGAACGCCTTAATCAGGAACATTGTAAATACTACAAAACAGTTATAGATCTATATCATATATCTCATATACAAATTTAGATCTAATCATGGCATATTTTGCATACATCTCATGTATCATAATCATGCATATTTTCAGATCTAAATTATCACATAATAATCTAAAAAATTAGATTTAAATTGATCTAATCAAAATAAATTCTAATCTAGACAATTATGTAGAACTATTCTACAACTAGTCTAGTCATGCATCTATCATATCTCATATGATATTTAAAATTAAATAATTTTTTATTTGCTGTTTATCAGATGTTATTATAACACTTATAATATCAAGAAAACAGTAAATAAGAAGATCTAAAATATGATTTAATCAGATTAAATCAAAGACATGCAAAACTATTCTATAGAACTATTCTATTCTAGAACTAGTCATGCATATCTTCATGTTCTTAGATCCAAATCATTTAATTTTAATTTTTCTGATTTCAGATCTGATCACATCTCATGTGACATCTGAAATCACATTTTATTTTCTAATTAAAATAAAATTAAAATCAGATCTAAACAATTTTAGAACCATGGCTCTGATACCAGTTGAAGGGAAATCCTGATTTTCCGGTCCAGGTTCGTTCCAGATCTGATTAGATCAAGAGATATATTTCAAAAAATTTTCTCTTGATCTCAATCAGATCTTGATATATTTTCAGATCTGATTCTTATTATTTTAATAAATAAAATAAAATAAGATAAATTAAATCAAATTTAATTTACCTGATTTGGGTAATCCTATTACCCTGTTAGATGATCCTGATTGCAGCGGAAGGTTCTGGATCTTAGCCACGCAAGCGCCTGGCCTCTACCGGTATCCACTCGGGTTGGATCTGGAGATCCTCTTCTTCTCTATCACACCTCCAAAAATCAGATCTGGATCTGATCTGGAGGATCTTCAAAACTCTTTTGAAGATCTGCAGTCGTCCTTTTGCAGCAGCGCAGCCTTCTTGCTTTTGATCGCCTTTTCTTGATCTGAATCGCACCAACCAAAGTCCAAAACACCTTTTGGACGTGGAGAGCAAGGGGAGAGAGACTATGGCATGGAGAAGGAGGGGAGAGGCAGCCTTGGGGCGTGGGAATAGCATTCTTTTCACTTCTTAGAATTAGGGTTGGGCGCAGGGTCTTATTTATAGACCTCTTGTGATCCAACTCCTCTTCCTCTCAACCAATCACAACCCTTTGTGAAATCAGATCTAAATCTGATTGGTTGGAATAGAGACCCCTGGATTCCTCCTTAGAGGGTGCCTAAGACCAGTCAAACTGGATTCTTAGTAGAACTCTGATTGGAATCCAAAAGGGAGGATGGAGTCCTTGTCCAACAAGGACTCCTAGGCGCCTCCTACTTGGGCTCACGCCACCCTTGGCGTGCGCCCTTCTCCTTGCCAGGTTCTGGCAGGGGGACAAGGCCCCCACCAGCTCTCCAATAGGTGCATGACATGTGGTCAAAAGTCAAAGGTGAATGGTCAACGTTTGACCAGTCAAAGGTAGACTTTTGACCAAAGTCAAAGAACAAGAAATGGCAGGTGACCAAAAATGGCAGGTAATGTCTTACAAATAAGACAACCTATTCTGACTTGGACAACCTCCAGTCAGACCATATGAAGGCCTCTGATTGAGCACAAACTCCTTTGGCTCAGTCAGGACAACTTATTTATGATAGTAAAAGAAGAACGTTAGGTTCAATCGAGTGCTAGCACGATTTCCTTGAACCTAATTGAATCTCATTCAGATCAATTGAACTAGATCAGTTCAATTGATGATCACCAGATTCAAACCCTTGTTTGTGTGACCCAGTTAGGTTCAGTTCTGTATGGTAATGGGATATGTCATGATCTCTATCATCGACATCATCGAAACTCCTTTCGATGGATCAGAACTCTTCTGATTCGAACAGCTAGAATGATCGATCATCTAAATCATTCTAATTGCTCCCAAAATCCACCAGTGACACCTAGCAGTATATGGTGGCAACCCATCAGAGCTGAATGCGAACCTCTTGGTGCAGCTACCTGTGTGATTAAGTTCTTCTATCTTGAGCCCCGATCAGATTAGGGTTAAGGTGAACTCGTCAAACCCTAGTCTCTGTCATATGATGTAATCATTCGATTCGAGTCCAATGTGAAAATCTAAATAGAAACTCTTTCTATTATTTCACTCTGCCATGGCCATGGGCTTCTGGACTTGATTCTCATGATCATCATAGGGCTGCTCCTCTACCACCGAGGTAGATAGATTCCCATCTTGATGCAATCCAGTTCCTACAATGAACATGCTATAGCCAACATACACCTCAGGGTTCCATATGGCTAGGAGACCGAGTAATGGTGTAGTCAAACTATAACACCCTCAAGGTGAACTGCCGATGCATCTCAGGTCAAAGAACCAGACACACTACTGCAGCATCGAGTCAGTCATTGACGAGAAGGTAGACTCCCTAATGACTACTCGAGGTGGTCACGCTCAGTGCCCTCGTTCTCTAACGAGTACCTGTACTCTCGCTCCGGTGTCTCCACACCGTAGACTCAAGACTCATCTACTAAAGAGAAGCGATCGTACACCAACCTTCCGGATCAATCACCATCCTCGTGATGATCCTATGGTCGGGAGCTGTTTATGAGTTAATAATGATTATTCATGTCTTAAATTTTCAACTCTTGAAAATATGAATTATCATTACCATTAACTCAAAGGATGTATCACAGACACTAAATACACATGTGTGATAGAAAATAACCCATTTTATTAATTATAGTCAAAATTATAATTTTGCCCCTAGAAGTGTATTACAAGTGTCAGCCAATTCTGGCTTCTAGGGCACATATATCTAACATTATTGTCATGAATCATGTTTTGAGTTTGTTAAAAAATTATGTTAGTTGGAGATTTAGATAATGATCTTTTAGAAATCCAAACTAAAGTGCATAGTTTATAAAAAAGATTGGGTTCGCATCAGAAAAAATAAAAAATCGAAGAAGAAGAAAAAGAAAAAAAAAAAGATAAAAACATCGACCAATGAACACAAGAGTAGAAGAAAAAAATGTAAAAATCTATATCATGACAATATTTTTCATGCTCATAAACTATAATCCCATCTAACGCGTAACATATCAAGTATGATAAAAATATGACTTTACTATATATTATTTATTTATTTATTTTATTATATATATATATATATATATATATATATATATATATATATATATATATATATATATATATATATATATTATAATTTATATATCGAAGGATGCCGATCGACCAGTGCACCTATGGTGCTTATCATTGCATCGAATTATTTACAACTGCAATCAAACATGATTCATACATATTTAAAGGAAATTTAGAGAATATTATGTATGGCACTAGCATGTTTGGTTGGTGAAGGTCTCCAGAATGACCCATCAAGGTGGTGAACAATCTCTTGAAATAAGGTGGCTTTGTGGAAAGCCGGCAATTTGGTACTCCGATTGTTTGGGATTTTATTGGTTCCTCTCAAAATTGTATCTCTTGTTGTACGTGTTAGGAGAGCCAAGCCAAACCAGTAGTTGGGGTTTTTGTACTCCATAAAATTTTCCTTACATTTTTTTTTTTTTTGGTAAGAAAACTGGATCGAGCACGCCAAGGCTATCTTTGGGACATTCTCCGTTGAAATGCCAGTTTGGTTGGCAGGTGGGATTGATGTGCATGCCCTGCTTTCGTGGACGATTATGGATATGATACACTAGGGTGCAAAGATGACACTGGTTTAAGTTTAAAACAAAGATTTTCTTTCTTTCTTTCTTTCTTGCTTTTCTTTTCTTTTCTTTTTTATAAAAGTAATTTGAAGATTTTTTTTCATTGCATTCGAAATAATTCCTAGCTCATTGGTCTAACATAATTTGTTAGAGCCAAATAGTGGGATAAATTTTATAAATATTTTATATGAATTTAGATATAGTCAATACTTAATTCCTGCTTAATTAATCGGATAAATTTAAATAAACCTACTTCATGACTCATGAGAAAAAGGGGGATGTTTACTTTGATTTCTCTTGGAATTTTTAATGTAAATTTACTTTAATTTAGTTCCGATAAAATTGGAAAGAGATTAGGAAGTTGGTGGGGTGGCTTAGAGATAAGATTAATTTCAGAGAAGGAATTGCTTTTCATAATTAATAATATTAATTTTTTTATATTTTATTTATTTTTTGTTAGTGGATTTTGATGATTTTTTTTTTTTTGGGAATCGGTGCAAGAATCAATGAAGTACTGCCATCCAAATTAAGAGGGCTTAGATAAGATATATGATATGGGTGTAGAGTAGGGGCAAGAAAAAGACAATCGTTCAGGGCAACAGGTGCAAAAAAGAATTCTCTTCTACGATACGAGCTACATGGGATCGGCTAATGTATAGTGACAACATGAAGCCTGACGGAGGATCTTTAGTCTACCGATTAGACACCTATCTTCTCGTTGCCGGCACTAAGAGAGGTTTTAATCAAAGCCAGCGCTTCCGCCTTTCCTTTTTACCAGAACGAAAAAAAAAAATTCCCTGGTTACCGTACTCTGACCTTCAAGGTGGACCAACTGGAATTCTTCCTAGAAAGTAGTAACGCAAACAGCTTCCTTCGCTCGTCGAACTCTTTTCGGTGGAATGGAAGGAGGAGGACGTACATCGTTCGTTGCAGGGTGGGCAGTAAAAAAAAGCTGTGTCTCCCCAAAGCAGAGGGTAGAAATTCTCGAGGCAGTGAATGGGAGACACGGCAGATGGAATCGACGGCATCTGCGAGGAGTATTGTGCTTTAATTCGCACGGAGCTCGCAGTGCACGTGCACACCACCCTAGGCCCCTTTGTCCTTTTACTTTTCCCAACTAGGCTTGTTAGCACGTGCACGCCTTAAAATATGATCATCCATGAGTTCACGAGAGAGTACTCACACGCTGGTTTTTTTACCTCTCACAAAAAAAAAAAAAAAACTTGGCTGGTTTTCGATCCATGTTGGAGTTATTGGAGATGAGAGAGAAGTTTTTTACGGTGGAAAGCTTTGCCCTTCCGAGGCCATCTTTTTCAACCATCTTCTGGATGAAACAAAGTTTACCATGTAGCAATTAGGCTCGAACACATCTAATTCATCCATGCGTTGATGGGATAAATATCACGGCTTCATTTTTTATCCGGTGTGAAATCAGTAATAATTGTGAATGAGATGTTTGTCCGTGGTAGCACCATGTGGTAGACGCTCAATCTCACCAGCCAGCCCGCTCCGGTGGTGAGGTAAAATAAACAAATTACTAGAGAATGCCTTAGTGTTACGATATGATATGAGTTGCTTTCACGTTAAGTTACATTGTAACTTAAGAAGGATTCTACTCTGAATCATAATGACTTCAATTTGGCCTGGTTGTTATGTGATTCTAAGAAATTTTTGCATGCTTCAAAAAGGAAAACAAAACAATCCAAGCAGGGCAATGCAGTCAATGGGCCTGGCCTAGCTTTCAAAGCTGATCTTGCGCTCTTATCTACGTTGCTTGGGCCGTACCTGACCGGAACAAGTTTGGGCTCCTAGTTATTTGGTGAAACAATGAGAAGACCCAAGTCCAACTTGAGTCCGATCTAACTAGTTAAGAAACGCACACTGTGGGATTGCTTCAGTCTTGACCAAGTGCTGTCCTACCTTGCAAAGGGAAATATTTTGCTCACTATGGACGGTAAGCTTCTACGCTCATCGCTTGTGGTGGTTGGCTCATGCACAGACCTGAGTGGAAAAAAGCACGATAGCTCATAACCTTTTTTTTTCCATCCGTACCATGCGTGAGCCAATCACGACAGGCGGTGAGCACGGAGAGCAAAGAATTTTCCACCTCGTAAATTGAGTATTGATCTAGAATAGTGTATGATTCATCTTCTTTTACGACATCGACCATTGGATTTGAGATCTTTGCAAATGGATGGAAGAAAAAGGTTGTGGCGATTTGAGATCTACACAAGATGCGATCCAATGGTTGTCATCATGAAAGAAGACCGGAACCCCTGCTCGTGAGTTGAGCTATATTGTGCACTCTGCACATCATAAAGAAAGACAGAACAAGGCTTGGCCCGGTGTGTACATGTTGCACAGCTCCGATCTACTCCAAGAGACCAATACCTGCTATGTTCTAACCATTTGCGATCCATCGTATTGGAACAATTGATGGCTATAGAGTTGTAATTTGGTCCAATGTACAGATGTAGTAGGATAGTCTCGTCCGAATGATCATTAATTTATTTACGAAAACCTAAGTTTTGAAATTGTAGTGGAGGTCCAAATAAAGAATGGTGATGCAATAATGGAGTGGTCATGATTTTGACTTTTAGGATTCATAAATCACATTACACATATAAACTATTTGGAAAAGAACGATTCACTCCATACGGACGCTCCAGGATAAGGTGCTATTATTTTTTGAGAGCCTAAACAATAGGCTAGCTGCTAATCTTTTCAAGAACCAGAACAACATATAGCTTCTTCGATCTAAGAAGACTAAACATGCCTATTCCGAAGGGAGGTTTTACTTTGGTGCTCCAAGTGCTTCCTAGATTTGGAAGGTTTGCCTTCTGATCATTTCTCAGCAGTAACATGTGTAACCTGTGAAGGCATCTTCAGTGTTCATACCTAGGATATTTTTCATAAGAATAGTGTTCTTATCTACACCTAAAGTGGTCTAGGAAACGAAATAGGAACGAAATGCAACGCACTAATGCTCTACCGTAAACAATTTTAAGATGGCAACTTATATAAGCTTCATCATCCTAAATATTATCAATATACTTTTCTATAACTCCTATTCTTTCAGCCAGAAAACCACCTGTCGCTGTGTATAGGGAACTCCTTGATAGCCTTGTATTGGGATAACATCGCTTCTGAGGTGAAAAGATCCTTAAGACCACCATAAAAGATATCAGCTTTAAGATAAAATACTAATTAATGGCAAACAAATATGCGGAGTTAGTTAAGTAATGTTGTTTGTAAACTTGTGAATTTGGACTCAATAATTGCTTGGATACTTGAATTAAATATTAATCTCCGACTTATCTACAAGTCTCCTTCCATATATGAAATATATCATGCTTACTACAGCACGAAGGACTACTTTCAGCAGTAGCATTACTGGTGAGATATACTGGATGCCTACCATAGCTTCACAAGGCACCAGATAAATATACCGGTCTTTTACTTGGTATAAGTTGTGTTTGACAGCACAAAATGAGCGATTTATATGTACATAAATTTGATAATTATATCAATGAAGATTGTTAAAACTCAAAGTTAGCCAGCAAACTAATCCACTTCTGAATTTCATCACTCACTCCGTAACATATAAAGTACAAATTAATGCCATCCAAAAAAAAAAGTATCGTTTTATTATGAGGTACTCAACTTTCCTTTAACGAGGGGAAACTAATTAATCTGAAAAAATGTACATTATCTTGTTTATAAATGGCAATAATGATGATGTTTTACAGGAGGGCAGCCATGCAAGTGGGATAAGAACCCGAAGAATCAAGAAGAATTCAGTGATCAAAATGAAATATTGTCCAAAAAATAAGGTTTTAAGTGAAGAGAAGCCCATCTCGGAAAATGAGGTCTCCAAATCATGCACGAGATAAGCTAGTTAAAATAGTTATACTGATGATTCTAACTGCATCATCAGGAGAATCACACTTGCTGAATGACCTAGCTAGCACATGAACCTATCTCCTGTTTATAGATAGCTACAGCATTCAAAGACATGGTAGGAATTAATCATTCATTTAAGATGCAATATTTCTTTCCAATACAAGAGGTGACCTGCGCGCAGAAGATTTCCAGATCAATCAAAGGGCAAAGTGGTGTGGTTAAACAATTTCTGCTGTGTTGCCGATATCAGTTTTCTGATAATTATGTATTCTGATTCCTTATCAAACCTTTTATTGAGAAAGTTCACGTGGTATGTATTATATCTTCAAGAAGTTGAACAAAACCAAAACCCAAGATAAAAATTTAAAAAAAAAAAAAAAAAAAAAAAATGGCCATGGATGACAATTGCACACTGCCTCTAAACCTAATCTACAACAGACCAGCCCCTGATTTGGATGCCCATGTGTAGAGCACCAACTTGGCAAAACCTTGGTACTATTTCGGTCCCTGACCCTAGAGTTAATTGTCTTTAAGCTAGAGCTTGAAGAAAGTCTTGGAATAGAGTCACTCGGTCATTGTCTACCTTCCAAATTAACGAGTGACCATGTGCTAGTGCGAAGGAGGAAAGGAAACGAAGGACAGAGAGTAGGCAATGCTTAGAGCTTGGCTAAAGAAATAAATGTTCACGCGGTGCGTTAATATATTAAAAATAGCAAGAGATTTCTGGGATATGTTAGTATAGCTAGTAGCAACAACTAGCTAGTATCCCAAAAGAATGGGAGAAACATTTCGTGTTTCGCAACTCCCTCCGATCTTTCAATGCCTTAATAACCGTGACCATTCTATGCATGCCCTCATTGTTCATATTTTTCAGGCTGATATATATCGCTGGCACCTAAAATGGTATAGGGAAAATGATATGTAAACATGCCTGCGTTCACACACTTGCTGGTTTAATTTCCTCCTTAGTTCCCAAATTCTAACTCCATACGAACAAACAAGAGCATCTGATTTAACTAATTTATCCCAGAAACAAATGTATAAACTAATGGAAATCTAAAAGCAAAGAAGAGTTTCAGCAACATCAAACCATATATTTATGTAGCTAGGAACCATAATTCTATCACCATGCATATATTGCACAAGCGTTGAAGCTAATAAAGAACATCTACGCGGTGCCTTTTCTTACGTTAATATCTTCTTTCCTTTTGTAAAGCCGATGGTAATGAGAGAAGAGAACAATACCTTTCTAACAACCAATTAGCAAGCAGCATCACAAAAACTCCTTGAAGCCTGCTGTCGAGACATTATGAGATGGTTCGGCTGGTACTCCGAGTCGGAGCTCAAGGTCTAATTCCGTTGCCACTGCTCCAAAGCCCGACTGCTCTACCTCTCGTCCTCGCTCGCCAAAGCCACCCGAAGCGGGACCATCTCCTCGTGATGGCCTCTCAACAAACAAAGGCATCTGCCTCGGCTCACCTCCGTCCATGATGCTCTTTGCAGGGTCGATGTCTTGTTCATCCAGAGCCATCCATGACCTTGTGGACATGCACCCTCTATCATGGCTTCCATGCGACGGCTGGGATGGGTACTTCTTAGGGGCCGGAGAATACGAGTGAGGAAACTTGTTGGAGATGTCGAAGGGGAGCTGGCTTTGATTGGAGGGCTGTTTTGGCTTGGCTCTATCCTTCCTGTGGATGTTCATGTGACCTCCTAAGGCTTGGGCATTAGAGAAGCCTCTCTTGCAGAAGATGCAGTCGTAGGACCGGCCGCCGGCGTGATTGCTCGAGCCACCGCTTTCTCCAGGCACGGCCATCTCCGGTTCCTCGGAGTCGGAGCTCAAGTGATCGGCCTCCATCACTGGCTAGGATTGCATGAAGAGGAGGATGTGGAAAGAAGAGCAGGCCTGGAGAGGTCAACTTGTCCGGCAAGGAAGTTTCGCATCTCTAGAAGACCTACAAAAAGGCAAACAAGGACTTTAGAATTTAGATAGTATATTACTTATATTCGAAACCTCGATTATTGAATTATACACTTGGGGCTCTCCATTACTATAGGGGCTTAGTCTGGTTTAATTCAATATTTCGTAAAAATGGCTGCTCTCTGTAAAAACTCAATTCCTTAATTTGGAGATAGTTCCTATGTTTGGATCTAATCATAACCGTCCAGTTGTGAAATTTATACCACTAACTTATATTTTGGTCACTAGTAGTATTGCTACGATGATTATTTATTTATTTTTTTTTCAAAAATATCCTCAAAATCATGTGTCATGCCTGGTGGCCCACACCTGCTATATGTATGGTTTGTTTCCAAAAGAGAGGCTTTTGAAGGTCTGTTTACTCATCATCATACCGTTCATCCATGAGAACACGTGTCATCGATGTTGTTGGGTAAGAAGACCAGCCTAGTTTTGTGCTCCACCGGGCAGCGATCAGATGGTAATGCCCACTAAATTTGTGCCTTCCACTGGATTAATTAGAAAAAACAGAAAATAGAAAAACAATCCGTTCGCTGGATTAATTACAAAAAAATAGAAAACTAAAAATAGAAAATGGGATTTTATTAACTTTTTTCCTGAGCTTAGAACACATCAGTCCGTTCACTCCATCCCATCGATGAATAAAGCCCTTTTCAGCCATTAGATCTTCTACCCTCCAAACGGAGACTAAAGAGACTGAGATCTCAATTGCTATTCATGGTCAAATGAATGGTTCTGATGCGCAAGCTACGGTGATAAATCATGCTGCTAGCCTTGATCTGAGGTGGGCTTCGATGCTTGCAACTGTTGAGGCTTTTATTGTGGTAATCGGAATGCGAATTTTTTTTTTTGATGAAAAATTATTAGCTAGGTTTATTCTACGTAAGCAAAATATTTATGAGTTTTGATTGTTGTTTTTTATTTTTCATCTCATGATTAATTATAATTAATTTAAATTAGTAATTGACGAAGAATCACTGGGTTTTGGAAGCAGTCTCGGTCCATCTTTGTGAAGCCATTTGGCTTCACGTGGGGACGCTCCATTATTGCATGGCAGCGCATCCCGGCGAATAATTCTATTGACGTCAAATCAAACTCAGTTTTTCGTTTTTTTTTTTAAACAAATCGAACCAAATTTGTTGGTTCACGCCGGCCACTTTTTCTATTCATATAAAACAATTCCATTTTGACAAGTGTCATGACCACTTACGAACGTGAGAACTGTGAGCTGCGACCAGGAAAAGCGTTAGGCTGAATTGTTCAATGAGAAAATGGCTGGGCCACTCTACAAGTCTAAGTCCCAACTAGGATGAAACTATTTTCAAATATGATCGAACAAATTGCCAGTAAAAAATAGAAAATTCAGTGCTTTTTCTTTAAACATATATCTCCAACCTAGGTAAAAAAGAAAAAAAAAAAGGTTTCAGTACTGCCTGCATGCTCGATGAAAGGCTAGAGATTCCTGATGCGACTCCACACCATTCTTTTCTGATCCTCTTAAATTCATCGTACAAGCTTAAATAAATAGTGTGCATAAATAGATTGGGCCAAAATAAGAAGTTAAAACCAACTAATTACAGGCCTAGCCCATTTACAGCGATGTAATCCGATAAATGGACGGCATCCAATCCATAAATGATAAAGAGAATGGATCCTCATAAAATACCATAGGGTATGGTGCATAGCAGAAATCATAAGGTGAGTGGCCGCGTACGTGTAAATACTAAAAAAAAAAAGATTTACAAACTCTAAAAAAGTTCGAATAATTTGAGCAATCAACCATCGTAAGATGGATGGACGGCATTCAACCATGCACGGCATCCTACAGAGAATCCTGTTCCAACGGCAAAACATAGCCAATATATATACATGCGGGAAGGTACAAGAGCACACGAGAGTTTTGCAAATATCTGTAGGCGATCGAGCAGAGAAAAATGCTGTAGAGGAGGGTAGGTAGACGTCCGCTGTGACTTGTTATCCCCACATTAAAAACAAATATCCAAGCTAATAATTAATCATCAGCATCATTCCTATATTTCAGGGGAGGGGAGGGGAGAGAAGGTTTTGAATCGACTCTTCCAAAGTCTTTCCACTTTCCAGGTTTCTGGACGGCGACCCTTCTTGTCGCCTGCACTCTACATCCCGGAGGCGTCACTGTTGATGTCATCGTCCAAGAAGACGAAGACAACTAGTGGTTTTTGGGTTATATCAGACAGTCATAGAGACCACCAATCTTCCATTCTCCTCCGGATGACAGGCACCACAGAGTAGTACTATTCAAAAAACCAGCGCCTTTTCTTCCTCTTGACCTAATATCGGACTTGGTCACCGCGGATGAACCGATGCCGCGTGTTGAGTGCTCATTCTGGTTTTGAATTTTAACCGGCATGGTCAAAACTCAAAGGTAGGTGCTCCTCTTGGGTTGACGTCAAAAAACAAAAAAAAAAAAAAAAAAAAAAGGAAGAATAAGAAAGCGGTCGGAGTGCTTGGTTAGTGGTCCTCTTCCTGCCGGTGGTGTGCAAATAAATCAATCGATTAAAAACCATCAATTATAATTCCGTTTGGATCGATTTTTCCAAATTCAATTTAGTTTTGATTTAAACATTTTGGAAACAACAACCAAATTCTTTTTTTTATATTTTAATTTTAATTTTAAAAAATCTAATTTAAACCAAACCAACCCATGCCTATGTGTGTGTATATATACACGTTGTATATGAAGCACCACCAATTTACTTATATTCCGTTCTACTCCCTATGATTTATTGCTTCTATATTTAGATTATTTACTCTATCCCACAAACTGCCCGTTTAGTCCATCTCATAAGCTATCCATTTAGCATGATTAGAAAAAAAATTTAAATAGATAGTATCTCATTTAGCCCATCACATAAGTTGCCTATTTGGTATAAATCAAATAGCCTATAATTCGATAAACCAAACTAAAGCAAACAATTTTTTTGATTCGATTGGAATCGATTTTTTTTTGTAGTCGGTTTGGTTTCGATTTTACATAGCTAATTTAAGTTGTTTTGGTTTGAAAATTGACTTGAAATAGATCGAATTGTGCACACCCCTATTTCATGCATTCCATTGTCTCTCGAAATGCATTATGATACATCTAACGAGGACCTTAAGAAGCAAATAGATACATACACATATGTATATCCCATAATATTTCTTTTGTTTTTTCCACATGGATGCAAAATAATATATAACATTTTTATATGACAAAATTTTGTTTTGAGATTTGAGCAACTAAAGATTCAGAGACTTTGGCAACTTAGCCATGGTGATGATTCTCTTGCTATTTGGTCATCAAGTCCAAGAAATTAATGATGCAAATTGAGAAAGTTGGAGTACTTCAACTTTCAACTCCAGAATAAATGTTTATACTTTATCATGTGCACAGAGAAATTGGCTACATCTACAATCATAACAATGGAACATTACCTCAACCATGCATGCCACAATAAATTTTTCACTAACAACTCAAATAACACCTCAGGTTAGTCTTTTAAGATGAGTTTTTGGATTATTATAAATAGTATCAGAGCAGATCCAACTCATGATCCATACGAACTAGAAGATGTTACAATACAAGCTCATCTAAGTTGACCATGAGCTGATCATAATGTTTATGATTAGATTTATTATATTTATAATTTGATATATATAAATGGATTAGATTCTTAGCCTAGGAATACCTGCTAGAATTTAAATAGGATGAAATATGTGAAGATCCACACAGACGTGTATTAATTCCATAGTAACTATATATTGGATATGTCTTAAATATTTATATGAAACCAAGGAATCTAAATAATATCTTCTAACTAATCATTTTGGATGAGATTATGAGTTCTTATACATTCATTCTCTCTCTCTCTCTCTCTCTCTCTCTCTCTCTCTCTCTCTCTCTCCTCTTTGATCCAATTCTATGATACATTCATATTAGTATTCTCATTTTTTCTACGATCAACTTGTTTTTAGATACCAAATTTTTGAGCCGTAAAAAATTATGAGCCTTATTTGTTGTTTTAGAAATTCTCAAGTCGCAATAAGTTTCCATACATAATACCTCAAGATCGTATCATCATTTCATCTAGCCATTTTAGTTATTTAATGTATGTCGAGAATAGATTCAAGAAATTTATATGTAGTTGTAGAAAAGATTGAGACTATCTTAGGCACATAAAACACCTATGAACCTCCCAGCTGGCTACGGGGAAGATTTATATACTCAAGAGAAACATGTGATTCTCTCTCAAAACACCATAGTATGCTTTAACATATAATTTATAGGACCTGTTCTTTTTGGAATCTGACTTTATAAATTTTAAACAACAGATACAAAATCGCACCAATATTTAAAATTTGAGATTAAACGGCAACACTTGAATGGAAAATGCTGTTATGGCCTTTAGCAAGGGGGACCAGAACCCTATGATAAGTATGAGAACTTCGTTCCAGAGGCCGGACTAAATTTTTTTTTTCTCAGCCTGCTTTTACTGTAAGGGTCGAGGTTTCCATAAGAAACCTTAGAAATTCTAAAGCTTTTGATGAGAATGTTCTAATTTGAATGATTGCATGAAGTCAGGGAGGCCTAAGGAGGCTAGCAACATCGATTACTCACTCAAGAAACCCAATGTCCTCTTTATCCAAAACGCCAGGAACAGATGACCCGTGCGGTACTAGGTTTTCTGATCTCCAAGTAGCCAACCACTTCATCTTTGCAAATCCGTCTTTCACTCAAGACATGGAAATGTTAAATTCCTACACTTTCCAGTTTCCAACCAACAGTGATATACTTTCCTGCACATGTAATAAGCAATCTATGCACAAGTTGAAGCATAATTTAAGATGCCCCTCACATAAAAGACTTGGTATATATAACTAAGTATCACGTGATGCCATTACTTTTATCCAACAAATATTAATGAACAATGCTTCTTATTTTAATTTAAACCATCTGTATAACATTAATGCATGTTTGAATGAGAGAGGAGAGGGAGAGGGAAAAAGAGAGTTGGGAGAGAGGCCGGAAGTGGGGGGGGTGGGGGAGGGATTGAGGGAGAGAAAACGAGAGAGAGAGCGAACGAGAGAGGGAGAGAGAGGCATTTTATTACTGTGGCTTTGGAAATGCCCTTATGATCTTCTTACTCAAGAAAATGTCCTTATGATTGCATGCCTCCTGTGGGCATGCTAGTGCATTTGGGTTTAGTGTAGTTAGAGAGAGAGAGAGAGAGAGAGAGAGAGAGGAGAATCTACTACATACCATAAATCGAATAGATATAATGCTCCAGTTGTATGTTGTCCAAAATCCACTAATAAACAATTACGTATACGATCTCATATGTTCTTCACCCTTCAGAGTTCAGACCCTACTAAACATTTCCAGCTTACATATATATATATATAACCATCCGCAGCATCTACAAAGCTCATTGAGACAACCGAACCCCTCTTCACACATCCCCAGGCACAAATCCTCATTCCCTTTACTGAATTTTATAACCTTCATCTCCACAAACGACACTCCTCTACCCATGTGCTCTCTCATGTACTTCCTGAGATCTCCACTGCCCAACAACCAAGCACAATTAAGACAATGCAATGCCAATCCCCTCCCTTGTATATAATGATCCTTTTACACAGATCCAGTATCCAACAGGGGCCCAACCAACCCCTATCCTTTTCTCTTTTATCACTCGTCTATTACACTAGTATAGCAATGAAAACCAACGAAACCTTCTTTGAAACGCTACATCACTAGACCATTCACAGTTTCCCAGCTAACCTTTCAGGAGGACAGCAATTATCAGCCATAGTCTTCTTAAATTCCTTCATAATTGCAGCTCATTTAAGATAAAGTTGACGCTTCATTTGTCACACCTTGCATTTTAGCTATATAAATGTACTGAAAGATCGCCAGGTATCGTGCATGTATTCTAGCCCTAGGCCTTGTTTAATTTGGCATGGGTAAGCTAGCTAGGGCTGATCAGGGTTTAGATTTAGAGAGTCTATGCATGGTAATATACATAGGGGTTTATCCAGTGGGTGATACGTACAGAAAAAGAAACCAAAGGAGCGTAAAAAGCGCTTGGGGTCATTCCTTGGGGTTTTATAAATGAGTTATGTGCTAACACTATAATGATTCCATAAGGTTGGTGGGATTTTTCGGGGGGTGTGGACGTTGAGAAAGGGGAAAACAGAAAGACCAACGGGTAGATTTATAAGCTCGGAGAGGGAGGGAGGGACGGAGGAAGAGAGAGGGAGGGACGGAGCCATGCTGGAATGCTTCAGAAAAGGGAATCTATGGTCTTATATATCTTAAAACAAACTCAGATGGATGTAGTTTAGTTTTCTTGCTGGAATGTGTCAGTCGGAGTAGTAGGCTGGGGAAAGGGAAAAAGACAAACTCTCCATTTTCCATATGCACTTCAAGTCGAGTCAGTATCCTTCGTTCATAAGTCTCTCTCTCTCCCTCGCCCCCACCAACCCCCCCTCCCCACACAAAAATGGATCTCTCCCACTGCACTTAGGGTTGAGAATTTTTGGCATCGAAGGTTGCAATAAATTCATTTACCATAAGACATTGATGAATTTCCTTGCACTGGTGGTAAGGTCAAAACATTCACAGACACATTTAATGATCTACTCACCTTGTTTAGCTCATAAAAAGATCAGACAACTTTCATAGAACACAGGCTAGAAGTGGATAGTGTGACCAGGTCTTAGCTAATTGGTATTAAGAGAGTTATCATTTTTTTCCCCGCTCAAGAAGCATGATCATAGATCATTAACCCTCGCCCCAAAAAAGCAGCAGCTGCAGTGCTCAGGTTAATGAGAATAGAGGAACAAGCTGTTTAAAGTGATCTTTATAATGAAATGAAATTTTGCAATACTGGAGAACAACAAAGTATATATCAATCTAGAAAGACCATTTTTTGGTAAACATCTAGAAAGACCATTTCAAGTATTATTTGTATGAGTTTTCCAAGACTAGGGTTACTCGATGTATGAGGATTGAATGTCAGAACGATCTAATGCAGAGAATGAAAGGACAAATAAATCATCAGCATATTACTGTTGCTTGTATGAGTTAATGCAAGACTAGATGTTTAATTTTCTGAAAAAAAAAAAAAAAAAAAAAAAAAAAGCAAACTAGATGTCACCATAGTGATAATTAGATGTGGTGAACAGCTGTATTGTGCCTTCCAGACAATCTCAAAAGAGGCTGCGTGTTCATAAAATCGAAATTTCATTCTAATATATGGTACCATCAGCGTTATTCTTATAATTTTTGACCACAGATAAATATAAAGATACAATCTTTCAATCTGAAGATGAGAAAAGCCTTTGGCCAAAAGTTGAGACGAAGAAGAAGAAGGGAAAAGGAGAACGGAAACCAAGGATACAAACAGACACAGAAGCATGATGGATTTGCAATTCTATTTATCCTTCGGAAGCTGTCCAAGCCTAAGCTCAAGATCTAATTCTTCATCAGGGCAAGGACAAAGTTTAAGTACCTCAGAGTGGAGTTTTTGTTGAGCAACCCCTTTCAAGAAAGAAGGTGGATCAGTCCGCTGTCTCTTGCTACTAACTATCTCCTCCTCATCTTCGCCTAGATTTCTTGAAAACCAAAACCCTACTTCCCTGAGCTTCAAATTCTCTCTTCCAAGTTTCAATTCTGGCAAACTTAGCTGCCGAGAGGTTGTTGGATCTCTGAGGGATCGAGTCGCAGTGAAAAGAGATTTCATTGGATCCTCCTGAATAACGGCCGAAGAATAAGGAGGAAAAACCAAGGAGTTTTGGCTATTCTCTCTGGTGGATGTTGCTGAGACCCTAGGAGAGACAACCGATGATGCTACAACATCAAAATTAGGGTTAGGGTTGCCGTTGCTTACCGGAGAGCCAACCTGGTCCAGGTGCCGTGTGCCAAACGGTGTGCAGGGACTTTGGTGATCATGATGCTGATGACTGTCATGGCTTTCACCGGTGGGGCTTGGAGATTGTTTAAGCCTCGCTCTGTCCCTCCGGTGCACGTTCATGTGACCTCCGAGCGCTTGGGCCGATCGGAATTCCCGTCGACAAAAGCTGCATGAATAGGATCTTGGAGGCCAAACACAACCACCCAACTGACCTGCGAAGTCCTCTGCGAAGGCTTGTTCTTCCCATGACTCATTATAGAAAGAGCTGGCGGAAATTTTGTAGATCGAGGAGCCGAAAAGGGGTCTCTCAACCGATTTCCTTCTAGTGCACATCCAATATCTTTTTTGCTCCATCGCGCTGTGCATGGAGGAAGGAAAAAGAACTAAGCTGGGGAGAGACTTGAGCTTGGAAGAAGTTAGATGTTTGAGGAAAGGTGGATATAGATGGAGGAAAGCATCTCTATCCTAGAGCTATAGATGGGTACTGGAGAATCTGGAGGCTAGGACAAAGCTCAGCTGAAAAAGTCTACTGAAGGTAGTTGGAGTGGTGGGTTCTTGTATTTTTGGCTGGAGTTGAGGCATATCTAGTTTGAACAACGGGTTCAGCTTTCCCACTATTAATACATTGATTGAGGAAATTTTTATTTTGAAATAGCAAGAAAGTTTATGTTTCCACCAGAAATTTTTTTTTTTTTTTTTTTGATGAATTCCATGAGAAACAAATTAATTTGATCGAGTAGTGGGTGTTTAATTAGCATCTTATATATCATGGATAGCTTTAAACACATTATAGGGATGGTACGGCCACATTTTCATAAGAAAAACCATGGTTGGTTGGTGTCGCCCCAATGATCAAACAGCTGAAACAAGGACCTACTTCTAACTACTAGTTGTCACTCTCACTAACGCTCCTCTTGAACCATTCTTTCTTCAGAAAAGGTTCTTCTCGCACATTACCTGCAGTCCAGTTTTACCAGGTCATTTAAGATTGATAACCGATCCCCAATTCTAAGATCATCAATCAGTGTTGGTAATTACCGATGACTGAAATATATGTAGCCATTTAATGGCAAATCATTGTATAGTTTATTATTTTGCTCTCATACTTATAGTCTTTTTTGAGGAGAACTCTCATACTTATAATCAGTAAATCTTTGAGTAGAATCTGGACAATTTCCGGCGTGATGAACAAGCCAGTACTCAGGGATTAATTATATGCAGAATTCTACCGAAATAATGTAATAAAACTGTCCTTGCTTCAGCGTCCCATTTGTTTTATATAAATGTTCAATCATCCTCCTGTATTAAAACGACATACTTTCAATAAAATAATGAGTAACTTGTGCAGCTCAACCTTCATTTATGGGTTTTGTTTTGTTTTGGTAATCAAAATAAGAAGAATGCTTTAGTCATCTTCAAGGTTGTGTCGTTGCAATGGTCAACTGAATCAATTAAATAACCTGGTACTTGCTATAGAGATTGTTCCTTGTGACCCTTGTCTTCCTCTTCCTTATTGAGTTTTTGAATTTTTTAGTTGTTCACACAAGTGAATTCGCAAACAGCCGTTGATCAAACAGCCCTTGTTGATAGTAACAATAAGTAAATTATCATAATTACTCAACGTATATCTCAAACAAAAGCAAAAAAAAAAACAGAGAGGAATTACTCACTGTAAAGTGTGGTAAGTCTGCAAGTTTGAACTGAAGCTTGTGTCTCCTTGGAACCTCCAATTAATTAAAAAACGTAAAACAGTATATCTGTGATGACTCCTCCCACGAGGTGCAAGATAGAATACCTTGCATCTCACTGCAGCACTCATCCCTTAATTATGAATTCCAGAGAATTAGAAAAATAAGAAGGGCAAAATTAACACTTCCATAAAAAAATCAACCTGCCACTTAAATGAAGTTTTGTTGTGCTTCACCATATATACTAGTTAAATAATGCTCTCTACATTGATTCTACCTAAAATATATTCATTCCCCACTTGTTTTGAGCGAAAGAAGGAAGAAAAGACCCATGTCCTCAAACTTTATGTCCTAAGAAAGAAAAGTATCTGATAAACACGGTGACGTCAAATGATACAACTGGTGGCGTGGACATGAGATGAGAGTCGCAAAATATAATTCGGTAGAGACATGGAACTGTGAAACACTGAAATGATATAATGATTGCTTTAATAGGATTAAGATAACAACCAAAAAGATTCATCACTATCCTACGTATACCGGTTCAAAAACTGCCCCCTGAATTCAACCTTTTTTTTTTTTTTTTCTTTCGTGGGCCTTAAGTGGCAGTATTTTCCGTACTTCCCTCAATATTTTAACTGACCTCTTGGACCCGTATTTAGATATTCTTCATACTCTGTAACAATCTCGACGAATAATATCCGTTGTATCCATTTTTAGATTATTCTCTTTGAGAGTGGTAGGTGGTGTTGCAGTCCCACCCTTTAAAATAAAAGGGGAAGAGAGAGAGAGAGAGCAATAAAAGTAGAATTTTGAAGCTCTCAAGCGGCGGTTGGAATTTTCTGGCATACGTGTTCAGCCAGTTGGACTGCAGTCTCGTAAGTCAGTCTTGTGAGTTCACAACGTAAGTCTTGTAGTGGGTTCTGATCTGATCTATTGACTCATTTTTCTTTCGTTTTCGCATCCTTTCTTCCGGTATTATTTTTCGGATTATTCATTTTTTTTCAAAGGAAGGAAAGGAAAGGAAAGGCTACAAAATCCAGCACTGGGATTTAGACCCAGCTTATAGACTTGGCCCACGATAGACGGAGTGCAATATTGCACTTGTGTTTACTTTGTGAAGGTCTTGGTACTTTTTCAGTGCCAGGGTGTTGGTCGTGTCAACGTTGGGGGCTGCCACAAGCTTACCGATCGAATTCATCTAATGCGTAGGTCTTCTCATCGGCAAGGCTAGATGCTATGGTACCAAACGCTTAATTAGATTTCGGTCGTTGCTCCATTAAAGCGCAAGGACAAACAAAATGCTTGTTGAAACGGGTTGGCCAGCTTCCTATCCTATGGTCTCAAAAATTTTTGGTGTAATGGAAGTCAGCAAATGCCTATGTTAGGCCCTATACCATTAAATGCAACCATGTTTTATTGGTTGCTGTTGTAGTATTGCTTCATAAATAACTCAATTCGTATCTAATCCTTAGATTTTGGTTACCTTCTTGCGTTTCAATAAACTAATGCTAGCTGTCTCCTTGGTGATAAAAAGATGTAACATCTAGGAAATTCCACATCTATATATTTATGTAGCACCTTATGATGCTGTCACACCCATTTATGCATGTCGCCATACATCATGGATGAGTGGATGCAGTGTGTTTATGAGGCACCGAAGCAGCATGACGATCGGAGAGCATCTACAAGCATTTCTTGTTTGTTAACATTTTTAGTCACAAACTTTACCCCAAAAAATTTTGGGACGTTGTTTAATTTTTGGGCCGGTTGGACGTTTGGGCTCCCCGGCCTCTCGTTTCTCTCTTCTTTTCTGCTTTATTCTTTTTCTTTTTGTTTTATTCCCTTGTTCTTTCCTACTTCTTTTTTTCATTTATCTGTGAAACTTGGGATGGTTTGCCACCGCTTGGCTCAAAATACCATTCAAAAGACACTGTTACGTAGAAAATCACTAAAATGAGTGCACGAATGATTCTCCATCAATTTTTTTTATAAAATGCAAATCAGAATACTTAATCGAAGGTTTTGAATTAGAGAAAAATGAACAAAACCCCGGTACATCGTATACTTGCAGATCTTTAGCGGATCTGAAGATAAGTGATGCTTTATTATCATTAAGGATGGCATTGGGCTGGGTGCAGAATAAGTTTCTAACTATCCAAGCTCAGATCTAAATACCTAATAAACTACTCAAATCCAGCCCATACACTATCGATTGAATTTCTTTTGCCCAAACCTATTTCAATCGAATATCAGATAATTCAGATTTATCCAGCTCAAACCCAATTGAATCACATGAAGCATTTTTTTTCATTTCTGTCAACTCTAAAACAATACCACCATTTCATAAATTATATAAAATTCAACAACATTTAGTTTCATGTTTAATCAAAATAAAATTCAAACTTTCTTAAGCAAATAAAATTCAACAAATACTTAATTTAATAATATTTAGTTTTATATTAAATCAAAAAAATTTTAAATATAATATAAATTTTGCCGACCAAGATATTCAATAATAAAAAAATAGGAAAAAGAAAGAAAAGATGAATGAATGAATAAATTAGAATTTAGTAGCTAGTAGATGGTAATTAATAATATATATATATATATATATATATATATATATATATATATATATATATATATATATATATATATATATATATATATAATAAAATATTAGAATAGTTTCGGGTGGATTTGGATCGAGTATCGGGTTGAAAGTATAACCATCCAATCCCGACCCAAATCCAAAAATAAACATTCAGACCTAGTCAACATGTTAACTACCAGACCCAATCAGGTACCTGTGGGTTTAGGTTTTATTACCATCCCTGATTATCGTTGCACCACGGAACTTGTTGGCCACCTTGTAGATCCATAAAATACAACCCAGAATAAGATGCCATCTGTTGGGGATAAACCTCGCTCCTATCGAAGTCCAGTTCGATGCTCAACCTGATATGATCGGTAGCCACGGAAGAGCTTCAGCGGGCAGATCTTGGTCGAACTTCTACAATCGGTCGAACTGCTTAGCGGCGAGGCTTTAGCAAAACTCCTCAGTGGTTGCGCCCCGGCCGAGCTCTTCAGCGGCCGAGCTTCAGTCAGACTTTCTCAGAAATCGAACTCCTTCCGAGCTCTCCCTTTCGGTCGAACTCCTCTTGGAGCCCGAACTTCTTTGAAATTGGTATATGTCCGAGCCCACCAATCAACGCCTGCTTCCTCGAGCTACGGCCATCGGACCTCGGCAGTATGGCCACCACCACCACTACTGATGATGTCACTCTCTCCGTAACCAGCTCCATGCAGCCCACAGCCGAATGATATGACCACCACTACTGGCGATGCCACTCTCTCCGTAACCAGCTCTATGCGGTCCGCAGCCGAACGACATGGCCACCACTACTGACGATGCCACTCTCTCCATAACCGACTCCATGCGGCCTGCAACCGGACGACATGGCCGCCACCTGACGATGCCTTCCTCTCCGTATCGAACTTCATGCGGTCCCGATGGCTCGCTATCAGGCGGTATGATCGTCACCATCAATCAGGCTCCGTCTATAAATAGGACCCTCCAGATACGCTAACTCTAATCTCTGATCTCTAAGCTCTAAGCTCTCCTCTTCTTCTTCAAGCTCTGTGAAACTCATTTTCGAGCACTCCATTCCTGTTTATCAGAGCTGACTTGATCATCGGAGAATCCTGCCGGAGTCATCCCCTACCAACTTCGGATGAAACTTCATTTTGTAGGTCCCCGACGGTGACCTCGTCCACCTCCGCTCTAGCTGATTTCGACGACAATCAGTTTCAGCATCAACATATTGGCACTAGAAGGAGGGCTTGAACCTTCGAGGTCCTCCTTGTTCTTAAAGGAGTGCTCGACGACGATTTCTTCCTTCCCTCTCCGGAGATCTCTCTTCTTTCTTCCTGGAGTTCTTTCTCTGGGAGAAAATGTCTCCCAGGAGAGCTTCGACGCGGCGCTCGACGACCTCCGTGGCCCGATTCCATTCAGATCTTTCCGCTCTTGCTCCAACCCGGGCGGCCCAGGTTTCATCTATGGCCGCGGTGGATGCGGAGCAATTCAACCTGCTCGTCCAGTAAGTTCGTAGCCTCACAGAGGCGATGCAGGTAGTGTAGGCGGTGCAGGCCATGCACCGACAGACCTCGGCACCAGCTCAATCAGCGTGGAACTCCCTAGAGCCGTGCGGTCCGGCCCAGGAACGACCGACTTGGGCTACCCGACCTCCGATCCTCGAAAAGAGGAGGCAAAGGAGGGAGAGCCCCTACTCGGACCGTGGCTCGACCTAAGGGGAAGCCCCGCACCCGTTCTGCCAGAAAATTTTGGAGATCAAAGACCGCGAAGACCTTTTGGATCGAAGGCTCCTAAAAATGAGCCGATGAATCAAGGAGCTTCGTTACACTTCATCCTCTCGTGGTAATGACATTTGCACTGATCCTCCCTTTTCGCAGAAAATTATACAGGAGCCGGTCCCGCCGAACTTTAAGCTCCCGCAGCTTGAGAGTTACGATGGGACCGTCGATTCGGTAGACCACTTGAAAGTCTTCCGGACAACGATGTTGTTCCACGGTGCGCTAAACGCCATCTTATGCTGGGCTTTCCCCTCTACCCTTAAGGGGGCTGCCAGAAATTGGTACTCGGCACTTAAGTCGAGTACCATCTTATCATTTGACCAGATAAGCCAATAATTCGCAGCCCACTTCATCAGTAGTCGACGTCCGCATCGGAGCTCGGATTCCTTAATGGCCATTAGGCAGAAGGAGGGAGAACCCATCCGAGCTTATGTTATCCGGTTTAATGCTGCCGCATTGAAGGTCCGAAATCTGGATCAGTCAATCACCATGGCCGTCCTCAAGGGCGGCCTTCAGAAGAATGACTTGCTGTTCTTCCTGGAGAAGAAGTATCCTAAAAATTTTGCTGACATGCTAGCCCGGGCCGAAAGTTATGCCTGGGTAGAGGAGGCTTTCGAGGCTAAGGATGATGAAGCCAGCAGCAAATGGTGAATCAGCAGGCCCACCGAAGAAAGAAAGCGGACTGAAGCTCGACCGCATTTTCGGGCTCCTCCTAGTCGTGGGCGAGCCCGAACTCCCCCTCGTGCTCGGAGGCAGGGAACCCCCGACGGAAGGGCACACCGAGGTTTCCCTTGGTGCCGAAGTTCTCTCCAACGATGATTTCATAACTACGCCCTCCTCAACGCCCCGAAGACCCAAGTGTTGATGGAGATCATGGAACGACTTTTGAGATCGGAGAGAATGCGTTCCCATCCCAGCAAATGCAATTCCAACAAGTTCTGCCTCTACCATCATAACCACGGTCACGACACTGAGGAGTGCATCCAGCTCCAAGACGAGATCGAAGAGCTCGTCAGGCGAGGTAGACTCGACCGATTCCTGCGAAGACGATCTGAAGAGCGAAAAGATCGGCTGAGAGCGGTACCACCCAATGAAAGAAACTAGCAAGAAGATCGGCCGCCACTTGACGTCATCAACACCATCTCGGAGGGACTTCAACAAGGAGAGGCCAGCAGATCCGAAGGACCGATAAAGAGGCGGAGGACCGTGGAGCCCGTGACCTTCACCGAGGTGAATGGCCAGGGGATCTAATTTCTGCATAATGATACGGTTGTAATTTCTTTGAACATTACTGACTACGATGTACGCCGTATTTTGGTGGATAATGGAAGCTCGGCCGATGTATTGTTTTACGATGCCTTCTCAAAAATGTCCCTATCCGACGATCGCTTGGGGCCTATAAACTCTCCACTGATAGGATTCGCTGGCAACATCGTACCAGTCGAAGGTATGATAACTTTGACTGTGACGGTAGGGCAACACCCAAAATTGGCCAAAATGCAGGTCGACTTTCTGGTTGTGAGGACTTCATCCGCCTATAATGCGATTCTCGGCCGACCTGATTTAAATGCACTTCGGACGGTGGTGTCAACCTATTATTTGAAGATGAAATTTCCAACGAGTCGCGGGGTCGGAAAAGTCAGAGGGGACCAGGCTCTGGCGAGGCACTGCTACTCAATTGCCCTACATAAAGGAGAACGACTCGATCCTTATCTTGTTGACGGCCTGGATGTCCGCGATGACCTCACTAAGGAGCGAGGCGAGCCTATGGAGGACCTCATCTCTGTGCCCTTAAATGATAAAAATCCAGAGCACGCTGTGCAGATCGGCTCTAACTTGATGGGCGAGGTTCGGAAGCAGCTTGTCGCCTTCCTCAGAAGAAACATGGACGTCTTCGCCTGGACCCAGCGGACATGCCGAGGATTGACACCGAGGTCATGGAACATCGGTTGGCCGTCGATCCAAGACACCGGCCGATAAGAGAAAAGATGCGCCACCACGCTCCGGAGAGGCAGAAAGTGATCACCGAAGAAGCAGACAAGCTTCTTCAAGTCGGACTCATCCAAGAGGTTAATTATCCGACCTGGATCTCGAACATGGTCCTCGTCAAGAAGGCGAATAATAAGTGAAGGATGTGCGTCGACTTCAAGAAGCTGAATAAGACCTATCTGAAAGACAGCTATCCTCTGCCCAGGATCGACCAGCTGGTGGACGCGACCTCGGGCCATGAGCTCCTCACCTTCCTAGACACATTTTCTGATTATAACCAGATACGGATGGCATCCAAGGATGAAGAGAAGACCGCCTTCATTACTGACCGTGATCTTTATTGTTACAGAATCATGCCATTTGAACTAAAAAATATAGGGGTAACTTACCAGCGCTTGGTTAATAAGGTCTTCAAGGAGCAGATCGACCGCAACATGGAGGTGTACGTGGATGATATGCTCGTCAAAAGTCGAGCTTCGATAGACCACCTCACCGACCTTAAAGAGATCTTTGATGCTCTCAGGAAGCACAAGATGAGGCTGAACCCAACCAAGTGTGCCTTTGGCATGACCTCCGGAGAATTTTTGGAGTTCATGGTATCGAGATGCAGAATCGCAGCAAATCCCAAGAAGATCCGAGCCATTTGAGAGATGACTACTCCGAAGATGATTAAAAAATTTCAGCGCCTGATCGAAAAAGTGACATCCCTAAATCGCTTCATCTCAAGATCGGCTGAACGATGCACGCCCTTCTTCTAAGTTCTCAGGCCATCGAAGGACTTCTGCTGGACGGTGGAGTGCCAACGGGCATTTGAGGAACTTAAAAACTACCTCAGCTCACCTCCACTACTGATAAAGTTCGAATCCGGAGAAGAATTATTTCTATATCTAGCTGTCTCCCCGGTGGCCCTGGCGGCAGTTCTGGTCAAGGAAGAAGCAAGAACGCAGCGACCGATCTACTACGTGAGTCGGATCTTGAGGGATGTAGAGATCAGGTACTCTAGGTTAGAAAAACTAACTTACTCTCTTTTCGTTGCTGCCAGGAGGCTCCGACCTTACTTTCAAGAGCACACCGTAACGGTCCTCATGGACCAACCAATAAAAGCAGTCCTTCACTGGACGGATGCCTCCGAAAGAATCGCGAAATGGGCAATCGAGCTCACAGAATTCGACATCAACTACCAACCCAGGCCGTCGATCAAGATCCAGATATTGATGAATTTTATGGTAGAATGCACCATTCCGATTGAAGCCGAGCTTGAACAAAGCGAGGCCGGCACCAAAGCGAGATCGAGCCTGGATAAAGTTGAGCTATCGCAGTCGAACCTCTCTGAAGGCTTTTGGGCTTTGCACGTGGATGGTTCGTCCAACTCTGCTGGAGCTGGTACAGGCCTGGTCTTGGTCAGCCCCGAAGGAGTCGTCGTCGAGTACGCGCTACGCTTCGAATTTCCCGCGACCAACAATGAGGCCGAATATGAAGTGCTGATCGTCGGATTAAAGATAGTAAGAAAATTAAAAGTAGATCGACTTCAAGTCTACAGCGATTCTTGACTGATGGTCGATCAAGTTGATGGCAGCTATGAAGCACGGGAGGAAGGCATGGCAAGGTACCTTGGAAAAGTGAGAAATTTGATCCCGGCCTTCAACAGTTTCGGCATTCAGCATATTCCAAGGGCAAAAAATGCGAGAGCCGATCTTCTCTCCAAGTTGGCCACTTCAGCTCCAGTCGAATTGCCCAAAGAAGTATTTTTGAAAATTATGAAGTGCCCAGCCATGGAGGAATCTTAGGCCATCCTGCAGATGGAATTTGAGCCCAGCTGGATCGACCCGTTGGTCACCTACCTTAAAGAGGGGGTTCTTCCTCACGATCGAAAAGAAGCTCGGAGGCTCAGGAATCAGGCCTCCCGCTATGTTTTATATGAAGGCAAGTTGTATAAGAGGTCGTACTCCCTCCCATTGCTGAGATGTCTCCGACCTTCAGAGGCCAACCTCGCACTGTGGGACGTGCACGAAGGACTTTGCGGAAGCCACGTAGGAGCCAGGTCCCTATCGCAGAAACTACTTCAGCAGGGATACTACTGGCCGACCTTATTTTGCGATTCCATTGAGTACGTGAAGAAGTGCGATCGTTGTCAGAAGAACGCCAGCGTGCAAAGACAACCGGCATCCGAGCTTGCTCCGCTCTGCGCATCTTGGCCATTTGCACAGTGAAAAATGGATATACTCGATCCCTTCCCAACAGCGTTCAGGCAACGAAAGTTTCTCTTGATCGCGATCGATTATTTCACCAAGTGGGTCGAAGCCGAACCACTAGCGAAGATCACCGAGGCCAAGGTGCAGGACTTCATCTGAAAGTCGCTAGTCTGTCGGTTCGGCCTGCCCCAAACCCTTATAACCGACAATGGGCGGCAGTTCACTGGGGCAAAGTTCGTCGAATTCTACGAAGGACTGAACATCTCGCACCGCTTCACATCGATGGCTCACCCGCAGGCCAATGGGGAGGCTGAGGTGACCAACCAGATCCTGCTGCAAGGCATCAGAATAAGACTCGACAGGACAAAGAGGGCTTGGGTGGACGAACTCTACCACATCCTCTGGGCATACCGAACTACTCAAAGGATGCCGACCGGAGAAACGTCTTTCGCCTTGGCCTTCGGCACGAAGGCAGCTATCCCGATCGAACTTCAGCTTCTGTCCGCACGAGTTGCGGGCTTTGACGAGCAGCTCAACCCACAGAATCTTAGAGTTAACCTCGACCTGCTGAAAGAAAAAAGGGAGGCCCGTATTCGGATGGCAGCCTACAGATAGAAGGTGGCACGATACTATAACTCCAGAGTTAGGGATAAGACGTTCAGAGTGGGGGACCTAGTGCTTCGGCGAGCCATCGTCTCTCAGCCTCAGAGTCAAGAAAAGCTTGCCCCAAATTGAGAAGGTCCGCACAAAATGATGGAGGTCATCCGGTCCGAAACCTATCGCCTGAAGGAGCTTGGAGGAATAGTGCTTCCCCGATCTTGGAACTCAGAAAACCTGAGGATGTATTATCAGTAGACTCCCTTTAATAAGACTTCTTCGCTCAGCATTATTATTTTTTGGTGCAAGGATTACGTGACGATGGGAAAGAAGCGAGCAAAAGTAGCCCGTTAGAAATAGAAGGAGAACCTCGTCCTGACGTGAGCAAAGTCGAAAGCCTCATCCACCTTAGACGAGATGGAGGAAGAAGTGCGGACGACGGTCTGCATGTGCCCCCATAGCCCGTTAGAAATAGGAGGAGAACCTCGTCCTAATGCGAGCAAAGTCAAAGACCTCATTCACCTTAGACGAGATGGAGGAAGAAGCATGGACGACGGTCCGCATGTGCCCCCACATCCGTTAGGAACAGGAGGAGAACCTCGTCCTGACGCGAGCAAAGTCGAAGGCCTCGTTCACCTTAGACGAGATGGGGGGAGAAGCGCGGACGACGGTCCGCATGTGCCCCCACAGCCCGTTAGGAATAGGAGGAGAACCTCGTCCTAACACGAGCAAAGTCGAAGGCCTCGTTCACCTTAGACGAGATGGGGGGAGAGGCGCGGACGACGGTCCGCATGTGCCCCCACAGCCCGTTAGGAATAGGAGGAGAACCTCATCCTAATGCGAGCAAAGTCAAAGGCCTCGTTCACCTTAAACGAGATGGGGGGAGAGGCACGGACGACGGTTCATATGTGCCCCACATGATCCGTTCAAGGAACAGGAGGAGAACCTTCGTCCTAACGCGAGCAAAGTCGAAGGCCTCGTTCACCTAAAGACGAGATGGGGGAGAGAGGCGAGGACGACGGTCCGCATGTGCCCCCACAGTCCGTTAGGAACAGAAGGAGAACCTCATCCTGATGCGAGCAAAGTCGAAGGCCTCGTTCACCTTAGACGAGATGGGGGAGAAGCGGACGACGGTCCGCATGTGCCCCCACAGTCCGTTAGGAATCTTATCCTAACGTGAGCAAAGTCCAAGCCCGAGCTCCGAAGTCTAATAGGAGATAGGATCTCCATCAACCTCGATCGAAGAGCTTCAACTTTAACCTCGGTCAGAGCTTCAGCTTCAACCTCGATCAGAGATAAGGTCTCTTCCGAGTGACCATGTCAACCTCGGCCGAAGAGCTTCAGCTTCAACCTCGGCTAGAGATAAGATCTCTTTCAAGCGACCGATCAAGAGCTTCAACCTCGGCTAGAGATAAGATCTCTCCGAGCGACCGTGTCAACCTCGGCCGAAGAGCTTCAACTTCAACCTCGGCCAGAGCTTCAGCTTCAACCTCGGCTAGAGATAAGGTCTCTCCCGAGCGACCGTGTCAACCTCGGCCGAAGAGCTTCAGCTTCAACCTCGGCTAGAGATAAGATCTCTCCCGAGCGACCGTGTCAACCTCGGCCGAAGAGCTTCAACTTCAATCTCGGTCGAGAGCTTCAGCTTCAACCTCAGTTAGAGATAAGATCTCTTCCGAATGACCGTGTCAACCTCGGTCGAAGAGCTTCGACTTCAACCTTTGGCTAGAGATAAGGTCTCTCTCGAGCGACCATGTCAACCTCGGCTGAAGAGCTTCAATCTCGGCCAGAGATAAGATCTCTCCCGAGCGGCCGAGACAACCTCGGCCAGAGATAAGATCGGAGACAACCTCGTCCTGAGATCAGATCTCTCCCAAGCTCCCGTATTAACCTCGGTTGCAGGAGATAAGATCTCTCCGAGTGCCCGCATCAACCTCGGTCAGAGATGAGGTCTCCCCCGGGCCTCAACTTCGACATCAACATTAGTTGGAGATGAAATCTCCCCTCCAAGCTTTAACCTGAATCAGCACGGAGTTCACAAGAGAACTTCGACAGTCGCCTCTTCTGCACTCCCGTCCTTCGAGTTTCGAACTCGGGAGTGGAGGAGACTATTGTTGGAGATAAATCCCGCTCCTGCCGAAGTCCAGTTCGGTGCTCAACCTAATGCGGTCGGTAGCCACGGAAGAGCTTCATAGAGTGGATCTTGGCCGAACTCCTACAGTCGGCCGAACTGCTTAGCGGTGGGGCTTTAGCCGAACTCCTCAGCGATTGCATCCCGATCAAGCTCTTTAGCGGCCGAGCTTCGATCGGACTTCCTTAGGAATCGAACTCCTTCCGAGCTCCCTCTTTCGGTCGAACTCCTCTTGGAGCCTGAACTTCTTTGAAATTAGTATATGCTCGAACCCACCAACCAACGCCTGCTTCCTCGAGCTATGACCGTCGGACCTCGATGGTATGACCGCCACCACCACTACTGGCGACGCCACTCTCTCCGTAACCAGCTCCATGCGGCCCGCAGCCGGACGACATGACCACCACTACTGGCGACGCCACTCTCTCCGTAACCAGCTCCATGCGGCCTACAGCAATCGGACGACATGGCCACCACTACTGGCGACGCCACTCTCTCCATAACCGGATCCCATGCGGCCCGCAACCGGACGACATGGCCGCCACCTGACGACGCCTTCCTCTCCGTACCGAACTTCATGCGGCTCCCGACGGCTCGCTACCAGGCGGTATGATCGCCACCATCAATCAGACTCCGCCTATAAATAGGACCCTCCAGATACGCTAACTCTAATCTCTGAATCTCTAAGCTCTAAGCTCTCCTCTTCTTCTTCAAGCTCTGCGGAACTCATTCCCGAGCACTCCATTTCTGTTGGCCAGAGCTGACTTGATCGTTCGGAGGGTCCTGTCGGAGTCATCCTCCCACCGACTCTGGATGAGACTTCGTTTTACAGATCCCCAATGGCGACTTCGTCCACCTCCGCTTCAGCTAATTTCGGTGACGATCAATTTCAACGTCAACACCATCTAAGTCAGACGAACGAGCTATTGGGAACACAGGAAAAGCTCAGGTTCCTACCCGATCACCATGGAAAGGGAAACGTTGAACCATATGAGAACAGATTCATGGACAATCTCTAGCCTAATGAACAGACTTCACATGGTGAGATCTCGGAAAAAGTTTGAGCATTCTCCATGCCTTCTAGAATGCCTCACTGGCACATTAATCGGATGGCCATTAACACATAATAGTTAATGTTGACAAGCATCTCCAAAGTTGTTTCTCAGCAGTTTAACATAACGCAAGATTTTTGAAATATCAGTTATCTAACGCTGCTTCGAACTTCATATTTGCTCGTTCTTAAGCAAACTGAGAAACTCCTCAGAGGACATCACTGACCAAAAGGAGTTGCTACATTCCTTCATCAGTTCCATCAGAAGCTTCCATTCCTGAAGGTGGAAACAGCATACGAACACCTGAGAGCATAGTTCTCCAGAAGGATTTTACTTTCCATCTTACAATTTTGTGCTCATCCCCGTGCTGTTCAGATGTTCTGCAAGACACAACAACAAAAATTTTTAGATGCTTTCAGGACTAGTCTGGATGTTAGGAAGAATATACCTCGTACAACTTATCGTTGTTTGCCTTCCTCCTCAAGGGCTTTCAGCTTTCGATAACCTTTATCTGTACCAAATAACCTGATATAAAATGAATAAAGGTTGTATTAGTTATATGAAGTGATCATAAGAATCAGAATACTGCGAGTTCCCAGAAAACATAGGCCAGATGCTAGCTTCTCAAGACGCATGTAATGGGTAGGTTTATAAGGAAATGCGAATCAGAATAAGTTTAAAATTGCTGGATTTCCCAAAAATATGCTATTTTGTACAAGAACTATCTTTCTCTGAATATAAGACCAGCATGAGAACAAGAATTTCTTCCAGAGCCTCGTTAAATGTAGCAGCCCTTGTAATGGCTGAAAGATGTAATATGACATCAGCAAAGCGTTTATGAAACAATCAGGAACATCCATTTCTTTTTGTTGAACTTGGGAGGACTTTCTACTGGATAAACAAAAAAGATTTGCTTCTTGAAAACAGTGGAAATTTGCAAGACACAAGTATGAGCTGGTATTTCGGTAAGCAAATATTATATTTTGATAATCACCCAAAAGGCTCCCAGATAATAAGCTTGCAGAGCGAGATGCAAGAGGCACAACAATAATGCATAGGCATTCATAGGATGGATGTGTCTATCCAAGTAAATTCTGAGAACCCAAATGAGCAGAGTTTGCTGGCATATTATAAATGTTTTGTAGTTCGTGTTCACCATTGAATTGCAAAGGCAACACATTACCAGAGAACCAAGCTCTTCATACTTATTCATCATACAGCATATGCAGCAAAATTTACATCTCCTAATACATTTTTCACGCATTATAGCACAATGTTGTCCTACCTATTAAAAAGAGTCTAGCCAAACAAAAACCACATGGGGCAGGCATTATAAAATATCATATGGGGCAGGCTTCATACCTTGCCACGTTTCTCATAATATCAATTTTAAAGAATAAATCTAAAAGTCAAAATGTTTCAAGTAATGGAGTTATTAGTCCCATGATTAAAATAATGGCATTCTCTTTCTTTCCTATTTTTAGTAAATAATTTTTAGCAATACATACTAAATAAATTAATTATCAAACAAGTTAATACACATTTATAAATAAATCAATACATAATTTTCAGAATGTGAAGTTCACCAATATACAGTATATAGCCAAGAGATATATACTATAAGCTTTTTTGATACACGCCTAGCAACGACCCAATAAACATCTATCGATAAATTGATATATAATTTATCGAACTAAGTATTTATTAGTACATAATATAAGATCAGTTGATACACACCTAACAAAATATTCATCCAACGTCCCAATACAAACCTCTAGGTAAAGCGATACACAATTTTAAGAATATAACACTAATCAGTATTCGGCATATGACCAAATGATACATACTAAATAGCTTACTGGTACATACTTTAAGCTTTTTTGATATATACCTAACAACGACCTAATATATACTTACAGATAAATTGATACATAATTTACCGAACTTAGTATTCACCAATACACGGTATATGGTTAATTGATACGTACCTAGCAAAATATTCATTCAACATTCCAATATACATCTCTAAATAAAGCGATACACAGTTTATGAATTTTTAGATGCAAAGATCTTAGAAAAGAAGAGAAATTTGGATAAGGAGAAAGGGACTCAAGGAAGATCTTATGAATAGGAGAGATGGTGCATGAGGTTTGGAAGAGGAGAAAGAGACTTGAGAGAAAAATCTTACGGATGGGTGAAATGGCTTGATAAGGAATATAATGGATGGAGAGGCTTGTTGAGATAAAAAAGAACATGGACGGTCATGAAGGGTCTCTCTTACACATGCATTTTGTTTTCTTTTTTTTTTTATTTTTTTAGTTATGGAACTAACGGGCTACGTTAGTAGAAGAAATCTAATCTCTATTGACTTCTAGGTTCCCTCTTCAAGATGTAGGGCTGGAAGTGGGCCGGGCTGGGTTTTACCCTAACCCGAGCCTAGCCCGAATTTTTTCGGGCTTTGGGCCGGGCTTAGGCCCGAAATTTTCTAAAAAATTCAGGCCCGAGCCCAACCTGAGCCCAGCCCAAATCCGATTGGGCCAGGAGGAGGCCAGGACGGCGGCGGCCTAGACCTCCCCTTCTTGCCGTAGGGTGCAACAGAGAGGGCACCGTGGGGGGCCAATTGGCCATGGAGGAGTGACGAGCGGAGCCATGGGAGTTGCGGGGGACCGAGCAACGAGCGAAGCCATGGAGGGGTGCTAGGGGAGCCACGAAGGAGCGACGAGCAAGGGCTGCAGGGGTGCGATGGACTGCGGGCATGGGTGCGGCGCGAACGCTAGACCCAGGGCTGAAAGGGGGGGGGTTCGCACCGAGGCCGGAGGAGGGTAGAGTTGGGGTTTTCACGTTGGGGCCAGAGGAGCTTGTGGGGGCCGGGGGGAGGCCAGAGGGGGGTTTCTCACCAGAGCTGGAGGAGGGAGGATTTACGCTAGGGCCGGGAGAGGTTCACGAGGGGGGGCTCACGAGTGTCGACGCCAAGAGAGGGCGGGGAGGGAGGGGTTGGAGGGGGTTTTAATTGGATTTATTTTAGGCCTAGGCCAAGCCAAAGGTAGGTCCGAACCCGGCCCAAAAATAAAATGGGCCCCATTTTTTGGCCTGAGTCCGACCTGAATGATTTCGGGCCGAGCCTGAAGCCGACTTGGTCCAATGGGTCTTAGGCCAGCCCGAGCCCATTTCCAGCCCTATCAAGATGCAAAAAAAAGAAAACGTGGCACGAAACCAAGCCTACCTCATATGATGGCCTATAGTGCTCGCCCCATATGATTTTTGTTCAATCTGGCCGCTTCTTCCACGAGGTTTGCCCATTCATCTCCTTCTAGATGGAGGTGCCTTGCAACTGGACAAGCCAGTTCTTGGCTACAATTAAACAACGGGATGCCAAGAATTGATGAATGTAATTTCAGGAAAAAAAAAATCAGCAAGCCTAAAATCAAACAATGCAGTACTTCTTGTTAAGAAACTGACTGTTCTTTGCCATCTCTCATCTATAAGTTCTTGAGATATTGCAACAATAGAACATGGTAAATCCTAAGCAGTGTAAATTGAGTCTGACGTCCACCTATAGTAAATATCAGACTAGTGTTGTAAAGAACTAAAGATATCCAAGAGCAGCTACCAAGGCATGCTTACTAAGCCATTCTTTCCAGGAGCCTAAACAATGAAGTCCAGGAGAAAAATACATGTCAAATAAAGTTTATTCAGTTCTAAATTTGCGTTGTTGAAACTAATTATCATATCAAAAGGCAACGGTGTCACCCAAAAGCTATTGAATATGCACTGTACATGTTTCTAGATCCTCGAAAAAGTAATTATAATTCATGGTCAATCCATGTATTTGCAATTTTCAATAACTCTAGATTCAAAGAAATATAATCATTTGGCCAACCTAAAAAACGATCTCCTTTTTTATTCAAAGAAAGACCTGCATGCATAACAAAGAGACTTTGTTTATATACATACATGATTACTTAACAAATCTAATTGTGTATATAACTGACAGATATTATTTGTGGATCATGACCAACACCCTAAAGAGTTCCCACTGATGTAAGGTTTTCCAAAATAACAGCAGATTAAGGATTTTGAAACACTAGTGTCAATACATATATTGCACTCTTTTTGCAGAATGACCAATATCCAAACAGGTTATGCTAACGTATATCACTAAGGTCTTCTTTTGCTGGTAACAGCAGATTTAAGATCTGAAACATTCGGTTTACATACCTTGCACACTCTTTTTCCAGATCCTGATTAACACAACAGTTTAGTACTCTGATAAAATTGTCAAAGAAACAGATCATATTCCAACACTAGATCCTCTTCTTATTTAGGAATTAGAGTGTGTCTTTCATAAATCTTACCAAAAAATCTGGAAAATAGAGGCTAAAAGATTTTGAAAAATTTATGCCACTGCACATTCATCATGTCAGTACAAAATGGTAAATAAGTAATGTCTAACATCATTAGAAAAAAAGATTACAGTTTTAGTAGTATCACTATTATGATCTATTGTTCTTCTTCCCTCTCCCTGTTTATTTTATTTTTTCTTTTTAGGGATAGTTCTTCCCTCTCCCTGCATTTTTTCATTTTTCCTTTTGGGGATAGTTCAGCTTGTAGGCTTAATTTGGCAACACAATGGTGGGGAGGGTAGCCCATGCCCATCGACAAACCGCCAACTGGGCAGGCCAAGAGGCAACAAATAGGCATCTTTTTTCCTCTGTATAACCTTATCATGCATTATCCATAGAGGCAAGCTTTAAAGACTACTAACAATGTTTCTTATAATCATTTAGCATATATATTTATAAAAAAATAAAAAACTCACCAGTCCATGTAGATAAAAGTTGATGAGTAGTTCCCTGACTTGGTATAAAGCACGCGATGATGGTAGTCATGAAATTCCGCACTAAAAAGAGTAAACCATTAGGTGTCAAAGTGATGAATTCAATACAACTCTGAAGACTACTGCAATCAGTGAAGATTGTTACTCACCCTCCATACAACGGTAAGAAATTTGATGGGCTCCATGGGAAGTGATACCCACTATGAGCTTCGACTGTCTCCAAGACTCTCAATACCATCCATAACCAGAGAGTAAATAGGTGAGGACCCGTAAGAGCAGGACCAACAATGGTAGCAAAGCCAAGGAATAAAATTTCAGCTGGATGGGCATACTCAGAAGTCAATCCAAATGGTGTCGCATATCTGCACATAATTCATCCATCAAAGGGAAGAAGCACTGAAAGAAACAATATATTGAAGGAATTGGTGCTTACTCATGATGAATACTGTGAACATGCTTGTACAGCCATTTTGTATGCAGTAACCTGTGCCCCCAGTAGAACACAAAATCCTCCAAGATGAAGTAGAAAATTATCTGAGAGATGATAACCCTCCTACAGAAAAAGGATAAATAACAATCGCTTCGAATAGATAGCAAGAATGCAATGGTAATTACAATTAACAACTCATGTTCCATCTAATTCTGTTGCCTTTTGATCTTATAACTTCAAGATCCTTTCATATACAAGCATATAATTGTAACTTCACAAATTCTTTAAATGTATACAAGTTGATTTTATTAAAAATTTCTTGAGAATTTGCACAAAAGCGTATGAAGCTCCATAAGAAAAAAGTCAGCCCAAAGTTTTATTTTTAAGGAAATCTGTGAATACCAGGGCGGCAATGGAAGACTGCTTTTAAGGCCCATGAATCTGAAAGTGGGATAGGAAATCATCATAACTGGTAAATTCACACAGACATGATACAGTACTAGACGCCAAATACATTTCTCCTGCGCATCTGGAGTGTTATTTTTCTTCTGCAAAAAGAAACATATATTGCTTGTTGAGATATATCACCCGAGCAAAGAAACAATACACTGTTTGGAAAAATGAACATGATGCAGCTTGAAATGAAAATTGCCTTTACTCGATAGCAGATAACTGATGAAAAAAGAAGAAAGAGATACTTCTATGCCAAAACTTAGAAGCTAAATCCCCAAAAGCTGCATCATATCCAAGTAGCACTAATAATGGGAGACATTCTAATACAGATCAAGTTGCAATAAGCAGATGTATGATCGGCATGTCAGAAAAGATAAGGCTAAGATTTATGCTTTTCAGACCACAGACTGCTAATATGAATAGAGAATACCAGTCTCATGGCCAAGCAATAGCCAATGATATACTAGCTTATTCAATACAAAAACCATCTAAAATTAGAATTATTTAACAAAGAATATCCTTGATAGAAAATGCAAATTGCTCACATTCAGAACATCAACACATGTATCTGTGGAAGAAAAGCTTTAGTTCAATGATAATGCACATGCAGAGCAATAAGAACTTTCCCTAGAGAATTGCTTCAGATACCAAGGTTTAAGATGCTGTGATGATGTCAACAGTAAGATAAATGCAAGATGCACGAAGTAAAAATGTGCCTTTTGGCTGTAATTTTACAGTTTTGTCAGTCTGATATAATAAATGGACATCAGATTTCTGCAAGGCCTATAATCATAGAGTTTCCAGATACCGGTCATATATGGGGTGACAACCAAGTTTATTGGCAACAGTGACAGTTACCATGAAATGTAACTTGCAAGAAAAGATCACATTCATGCAAGGCATCTTTTATGGAAGACCAGAGAAGGAGAAAACAGCATCATCTGGTAGTGAATTCAGATATCTACAATCAAATATTTAAGGGTGAGCCTTAATGGAATGATAAGGTTGCTCCATTCTGACCTCGGAGTCACTGGTTCGAAATACGAAAACATTCTTTCCACATCTGACCCTCCCTTGAACGTGCAATGGAGGGAGCCTCATCCACTAGGCCACTATTTTAGAACCAAAATTTTGATAAAGAAAGTTATAATGGAGATCCGTTATATGTAAAGTTTTATCATAACTCTATTAAAAATAAATGAAAAAAAAAAACACTCTTATTAGATGTCACATAAAGTAGTTTCCTTTACTGATTATTGAAAGCTCTAATTAGGTTTTTCCATATGTACTATGTAGTTTGCGGTTATGTACTATGTAGTTTGCGGTTAGGTCTAGATGATTTAGGACTTTTGAAGAGATATCTTGGAAATGTTTGAAATATTTGTATGCAAAACGTCAGTAACATGACAATTTCAACTAGACTGGGTTCCAATCAGTAAAAATATCTGGTTGAATGTTTCAACCATGTGCAACCTCGTGAATTTTAGATGAATAGTATTACAAGAAAATTTGAAATAATCTGCCAAAAGAAGAACAAAGAAAATCTAAAAGTGGAAGGCCAAAGGAACAGTGCAGTTCAAGAAGCTAAATTCAGGAACAGAGAGTTACATAATGTGCTGTGTCATTAACTGAAGTGCAAGCTCATAACAATTACCAGGTCTCCAAGCCAAACTATTTGCAACCTATTGAAAGAATGGAAGGTTTATAACATGTTTGAAGTGCAAATGAGTCAAAGGCATCCATAATCCAGAATTCATTATGAAACCAGAAATAAATCCATGTTGAGTACAGTACACAGAGTCTACAGATGAGGAGCAATACAAGTAGCTTTTCTCTCTCAAAAGGAAAAGAAAAAAGGATGCTTGCTGGTAGCATAACAGGATATCAAAAAAATGGTCTACAATAACTTACAAAAACAACATTTTGTCCATGAATTGTCACAAGTGCTTTTGGTCCGAGTCCAAGAAAAAGACATCAAATCAATGATGATAGCTCCCATCCCATTTAGGAAGCATGACACGGACACAGGATATGGATACGTCATGATACATATCAACTGATATGACAAACCTTGAAAAAGCAAGATATGATACAGCTAGTATATGTCAATGAATATACACACACAACTCACCGATTTTTTTTTAAAATTTAATGAATAAACAAAAACAACGATTCTCTTTCCCTAATTCACATTTTTTCCTCTTTTATCATCCAATCCCTTATTCATTTTAATTAATTTATTCTTTTTAAACATGTATTGTATGTGTCAGTTGCAAATCTATATAATGTGTGTATTTGCACAGATGTAATCTCTACATACATATATGTACTATGCAAAAACACACACCCACACATATATATGTATATAAAATAAAATGCATAAAGCAAGGATCATTAAAATGACAGTCTAAATTTTAGACGGTGGCATCAGTTTTCACAAGCTCAAGATTTAGTAATCAATCAAATCCATAGCTCAGTCCATATTTTATGTTTTAATATTAACACGTAAACTACAAAATTAATAATTCATCATTAAAAGTTGGTACTAGAAAAGAAAGCAAACACCTTCCTCTCATATTTGGAGGTATCAATTACGTATCTTGAGTATATGCAAGAAGTATTCAAAATAGCTTTTAATTTTATAAATAGAGCTTTACACAAGTATTGGACACATCTTTGAGAAGTATCCAACAAGTATCAGTATCCAATACATATTTTTATGGATATGGCATGTGATTTGAAGTATCCACACTTCCTACCATCCCATCTAGTATCTACTTTTGATTTTAGAAAAGGAGAGAAAGTATCGGCATCATAATAATTTAAAAAAGGGAAACAAGAAGACTAAGAAATACTAAGAACTTATTAAAGTGTAGATAAAACGTATTTTAGGCAATACGACAAAGTGCTTGCTCAAATGGTATCACCTCTTGCCATTTGGGCAAGGGGGTGGGGCTTGGGGTGGGTATAGGATAGAAAAGGCAGAGATTAGCCCCTCCTAATCTCAAGAAAAGAAAAAAAAAAGGAGAACAAAGAAAATAAAACAGAGTATTTTGGAAAATATATCCACATCAGAATGATATTTAGTTGCATGGAAGGCCAAGCATGAAGCTGCCATAATGTTGTTAGCTACCATCCAACAGAAAAAGTTAGTATGAGCAAATGCATGAAAACATACAAGAAATTTTGAATTTTGAAGTTCACAAAGTCAAAAATTTAAGTTGGGTAATTCAGTTGAGCAAACCTGAATCTTGTATTTGCTAAAAAGTCCTGACCTCTCAAAGTATACTGATGGAAGTCCAGACAGGAAAAAGACGCTTTCATGAATCATGAAACTGCCAAGAGTAGCCAGTTGAAATTCACTGAAATGAGTGATTAGATACTGCACCATGAAAAAAAGGAATATCAACAAATTTCCAAATGGGTAAAAGAACAGAGCATAGAAACTCAAAGAAATAAGATTCTTTACAAAACTGTTGGAACAAGTGAATCTGCTACACATTATATAACATGATCCAAGTAAAAGAACTACTTAATATGGCATGGTAATGCAGATTGCTTGTTGATGCAGCTATCTGCTTGGCATAGTCATGCCTCAAGGAAAAAAGGAAATGGAAGAGAGGGACGGGAGGGAGATAGGGAGTGGGAGTCTGTGCTGGGTTAAGGAAAAGAAGTTCAGGTGCATCTTGCAAGCGATACCAGGTTATCATGCTGGTGTATCTCTTAGTAATAACTCCCTTCTATCCAAGATTTCCATCTCTGTAAGGCCTCTGTTGCATTGGAATCAAGCACCCTCTAGCATGGTATATATTCAATGCTTGGCCCTATTGTTTGGGACCTTAGGTCAATATAAACCAATAAAGATATCAGCTGATACGATATATTCATAGTAGCCGATTTTTTTCAACCATTTTTTATTTCCTTAAATAGGCTTTCTTAACTAATAAATCTCAAAATCAATGCTTAAATATATTTTTTTAATCTAGATTTATCATATCTACCCAGATTTCAATATGTCAATCCTAAAGTATCAGCCAAGATCATGAAGAATCTCAATTTTCTTTAAATTTTCCTGCTTACCATATTAACTGAGATAAACTGATCTCTCTATTCATCTCGTTCTCGGTCACTCACCAAGATGATTGATACATCAATTTTTAAAACAAGCTATCATCACTACAAAATTTCTTAACATTTTCCCATGTGCCTTAACCTTTAGCAATAAAAGCCGGGTGGCAGACTCTCCGCTTCCCTTTCACTCAAACAAAACAAAAAAAAAAAAAAAAAAACTTTTTTGGATCATAAAAGGAGCAGAAATGAAATTAAATCCAAAGAAAATTGGTCATGATTCCTAAATTTTAGATATATTAGTTGGGAATGGCTTCCACAAATGGGAAAAAGAAAAGAGTAAGAAAACATTTAACTTCTTGTGCAGAGTGATAGGCAAAAATTGTTACCAATCTGCGCACCAAAACAACATATAAAACTAAAATCCCGAGTTACCAATCTGCATATGTATGATTTGATCGCTACAAAGGCTACACGGCATATTAACTTATAGGTTACATGACAGTGTCAAATCACCAATCTAAGATTCAAAATAATGCAGATATATGCGACGCCAGAAACAATTGCTTATCTAGAACGCATCAACAAAATTGCAACTGCAAGTAATATTAATACTGAAGCTCTTTCTCAAAAATTATATAAGATGACAGGGAAACTCAACAAACATGGACACCATTCATCATGTAAGAATCAGACGCACATTCTGACATATCCACTTAAAACGCTTGTAAGGATAACCGCGTTCCATCCACACCATTGCAACTAATAATAGAATGCATCAATACACGAGGAATCAGTCACTCCAGCTGCCTATCACTTTAGAAAGAAAATCCAAACAAGAAAATCCAAACCTTCCAATCAAGAAGGAGAACCAAAAATTGTAACATGGAATTTGACCGAACCAGATCGAAAATACTATCACCGGCTAGGAATCAAAGGATTCCTCACAAGCATTCCATAACCCTAATGGCTAATCCCATAGTCAAGAAGAACACACAATTGTTCTGAACAAGATTGCAACTGCCGGCGGCGGCAGTCATCAGAGGATTCCTCACAAGCATTGTATAACCCTAATAGCCAATCCAAAAGTCAAATATCAAAAGATTAAGCCGCCGCATAAGAGCAAACGGAGAAACACTGGAAGTCGAGAAAAAATGGGAGGGAGGGAGACGGTAACAGATCAAATCCTAAGGTTTTTGAAGTGGAATTGAGGAATGCAGGAGAGTGGAGTGAGAGTAGAGATCGGTACCAGCCATCCGGATTCGAGAAGAGACGACGCCATGGAAATGGGGGCGGGCGGAGGACCCGATTCTATCTCTGGATGGAGTCTGGGAGCCGGATGATAGAAATGGATTCAGAGGAAAAGGATAGCGAGTCGAGAAACGACGAGGCCCCCGTCCATGTGGTGCCGAGTGCGTGGCCTCGCTCCGCGAGACTACGCGGCCCCGAAAAGGTGTCCCCAGGCTTGCGCAAATCCTGCTTTTTGCGCGAAAATTGGCGAGTTTGATTCATGATTTAAACTATTAAATAAAGGTTCAGAAGGAATTCATAACATAATCAGATAATATTTATTTTCGATTTTTTCATAAAATTTCTTTTGGATTATATTCATTTTCTCTATGATATACAACTTTTCCACGACAGTACCAGCTGTTAAAACATATACAAAAAAAAAAAAAAAAAAAAAAAAAAAACGTTAATCCTGTCAATACAGCTTGATTTAAATATAAAAAGGATTCTTTGAAATCAAATTATATTTTTAAGATTGAATTAAAAGTTGACATTTAAAATATAAAAAATGGAATATTTTAAAGCTTAATCTCTTCAAAGATGAAAGTACTCTGAAACATATCCTATTTACTAAATATTTTCTATCATTTTTATTTTAGTATTATATTCTAGTTCATATGGTATATATAAAATTGTTTTTATTTTCCTAAAACATGCTTAGTACATGTTTAGTGATGATAGAAAATTTAAATAATTATCATTATTTAACCAGTTTTTTATTCTAAGAGTCATTACATGGCAAAAATAACAGTTGTCTATTGCTCTATTGTATTTTTTAAATTCAAAATTTTACTATTTTAGAACATATTAAATGAAAAATAAACTTTAGAAAGAGCAAAAAAATAAATGGACTCATAATCCAGACAATAATGATGTTATAATATCATTACACGGTGAATATAGCAAGTACCATTTTGATCTAAAGAATTATATATTTTTTCTGAGCGAATAAACCATTTCTTTTATAGGTAAAAAAAATAAAATAAAATAAAATATTTGCTTAGAAAGCATCTGTTACAACCTGCATAACAGCCACAGATGGTTTCAGTTCGAGATCAGTTCCCGGGATGGTTTGTGCCCCGTTTACTGATTACACTTCCTCGGGGTTAATGTTGGGTAGCCATAGCACGGCAGCCGGTCTGGTAAAGAGGGAATCCTCGCTGGGCGATGCTTTTGTTTTTAATGTCGACTGCGACGTGGGTCACAGCCGAGATCCGATTCTTTCTATACTTTCTTCCGGTAATACCCTCAGGATTTCGTCATTATTCCTCCTCTCGCTGGTTGGGCTCTTGGGCTCATCCGTAGAGATTGAGCAAGCGGGAGGCCGTGCGTGACATCAGAAGCGTTCGAAAGACGGTGTATGTCAGCATTTGGTTCAAAATGATCATATTTTTTGATATATTTTATTTATAATAAAAAATAAAATTTAAGTACGGGACAAAAGTCTCGATTGGATTTAGAATTAAAATATATTTTATTTTCCTCTAAAATTAAAATAAAAATGGAATAGCATTACTCATTTTCATTCTCATTTTAAAATCCAACTCCCTCCACCCAAATATGTCCGGTGAGCAAGCAGTAAACGGTTTTGACGACCAGCCATCCGTGCTTGAATGCTATTGTTATTTCTAGTCCTCTACACAATTTATTTAATTTCTAGTTTCAAAATATACAATGCCATCTGTAGAGTCTCCAAGGAGTTAGACCTGATTTTTACATACATACATATATATATATATATATATAATTTTAACAACTAATTATGCACAGGGCAGGGATTTCAGAGATTTGTTGCATGTGTTGCAGCCTCCAATTTTCAGATGCTCGCGTGAGGCTGCAATTTTGCCACCTCTCATTGTCGACGAGCGCAAATCATCTCATATTATACTTGTCTGGTATTATTTCTTGCTAGCTTACTCTGAATTAAGCTTCCAGAGTGGAACCGTCCTTCACGTTCAAGGTGCAGATCATCCATGTTTCATCATCTCATAGATTTATGCTTCCAGAGTGGAAATGTCCTTCGTGTTCATCAATACAAGGGAGGCAGAGTACTAATGTTGGGTTGTTTAATTTATATTAGTGGTTGATATGTTCATGGCAATTTGTACGCAGGAATGAGGTTCCCTACTGAGAGACACATTGAGGATGTCTTGTGAAATTTTACTAGGTTTAGGTTCCAAAGTTTCGAAAAGAGATCACTTTCTCTCGATCCCCTCTTTCTTTGTTGTAAAGGCCAAATACTATATCCTGCTAGCCTGTTGGATTTCCGTATCATATTTGCCACACATGTTTGTCTGAAGCAATTCTATTGAAAGGCTATTCTTTATTTAAAATTTCATTGAACTACCCGTCGGGAATCAAAATTTCTGATCAGACGGTGGACGTAATTCTCAGCTAAAGCTGCAATAAATTTCAATTGATCATCAAACTAGCATGAAAAAAGTTGCATCAAAAGAGAGAGGGAGAACAGTTCACTCCATTTCTTATATGCTGGATCCGCAGCTTCATATAGTTGGTGGTGTAATTTGAGAGGTAAAAGATTAGCATTCTTCTCTTTCTGTCACAATTATCTTATTACCTACCACAAAATGCTTATGAGGGTAACAACATAACAGTGTCATTCTTCATGCGGTTCTCTAGAATTAAAACTTTGTCATCAGAATATGGTCGTATTTTATATTACAAGCTTATGCAACTTAAGCCACATTGAACAGAGCAAAAGGATGCAAAACTTTGACATGCTCATACTGATATAAAAAAAATGCCATAATAGTTAATTCAATGACTTGCATTTCTATTGAAGCGCTACTATTTTTACAACTGCAATTGAACAGGATCTGTTCTATGCACAACCGTACTCTTGATTGCCAAGGAGATGGGCAACTCGTATGAAGAAGGCCATGTTAGAGGCTATGGCTGTGATTGCAACAAGCATTCATGCTGGGACAAATGGGAAAAGTCGCATTAATGCATCTCCATTCACTTTTTGCCTGAGGTAACGTTTGGCAAAATTAAAAACATGCAGCGAAAGGAACGACATCGAGGTCCTATGGTAGACAAGGCACTGCCCAGGGAAAGATCATACCAACCTGAGAGAGTATAGAGGTCACATCTGTTGCTACCCAGCCAGTAACCAAATAAGGGCCACCACTGCATGGAATGCTGATAGGCACATAAGGCAGTAAATCTCTAATAATGAGATCCACATAGATTGCTGGAGTCATTTAGGTTTGCTGTTAATAATACCTCCTAATTTGTAGACTTGTCACAGTTGAATGACAACAGAGCCTCGAGTTTTTTCATTTTAAAACATCACTTTCTCATAACTTAGTCTCACATCTAAACTATTCCGCAATGGACTGTCACAGATTAAAGAAAACCAAGTCTGCCAAATGCCAACCTTCATTTCATCTTGTTTTCATATAACCAGTTATGCAGAGAGGGAAACATGTGCAAATACCTCGTAACCTTGTGGTTGGGGTATGTATCTTCATATAATTTGATTGTTAACCAATGCTCAGATGGAAACATAGTATATGGACAAACATATAATCTAATTAGGGAAAAAGCAAACCACAGATTAGAATACAATCAACCAACAAAAGAAAAAGGCCCTGCATAAATTTCAGATCACTGCAAATTAAGTTTGTAAAGCAGCAGTATAACCCACCAACATAAATCTTATTCAGAGCATTCAGTCTGTGTTTTGATGGAAAAATAGAAATAAACATGTCCAAACAAAGTTGCACTTTGTGATTACCATTAGCAGAGACAAATAAATAAATAAAAACCTTTATCCCATGTCAGACACTGGATTTATTGACAGCAAGCAGCAAGGAAAAGAGCTCATTCCTTCTTCCCTATCCCTTGAGACATGTTGTATATGCCACGTGCCTGTTTATAAATATAACAGTAGGTCACAGAAGACATGATAGAAACCATAAAACAGAAGATAAACATCCAGACGTTTACTTACAAGGAGAAATGTGGTAGAGGCTGCTAAGGCAAGGGGGATAGCAACAGAGGTTATCTTATCATAACGGCCTTTCAGGTGAGTATGCTTGTGCATGCTCTGGAAGTATTGCTGATGCTTCCTGAGCCGCTCCCTAGATGCAAAAGGTGGTTCCGTCATACTGCATTTGGAGGAAAAAAATCGAAGAGATATTTCTTACATCAAAATTTCATCCTTTTGCATACATAATTTTTATACTCATGGGCCTTGGAGGCTATGGAGCTAATAGCCAAACCCTCCACCCCAAGAAAAGAAATAAAAATTAAAAAAAAGAAAAGACATTAAAATGTACATGCTTTTTTGGCACAAAAAATATGTTTAATATACTCCAGGACCTCAGTAAATCCATGAAACTCCTTATATTTCATGTTTGCAGCCATGCGTAAAGGCCACAAAACTGTTCAACAATTTTGAAGCATGCAGCTACATAAAGCAAAATTCAGCATCGGAACAGAATTTTGAAAATGTCTTACCATCACCTTTCTCAGTAAGTTTTAGGTATTGAAAGAAAAAAAAGAAGCTACTTATACAAGATCACAGCGGGTCATAAGCAGGATTCGTGTTCTCAGATCACAAATACCTAACCAGTAAAACACGAAGGCTAAAGACGGCTACTGCATGACTAAAACCAATATGCAACTTGCTTGTCTGCACAACTTCAAGTAAATGTGTCTGCTAGCTTGTCAATCAAATGTGAGAAAAAGTATTAGAAGATGTCTTGACTAACTAATAACTCTCCAATATTAACTAGCTTTTTTAGCTGGTCTCCATGGTGCATTACCACCTCTATTCTAGGAATTACATTAAACATGTCCTTTCTATACTGCCCATAGGCCTATTAACAGTAAAGAGATGATGACCCTTGCACATACCGGCAATAAATTATGTCCCCCAATAACCTAAAATAGAAGTCCAAATAAGTGAATATCTATGAAGATAGAGCATGCACTCAATTCCCTTTCTTTTCCATGAAAAACAGAATATGATGAGCATATAGGTTTGATGGCGGGCATTCCAAAGTGTGCAGGGAAGGTGGGGGATCAAAAAAAAAAAAAAAAAAAAAAAAAAAAAAAAAGCGATGCTGAGATTGGTAGATATGTAGCGAACAATCATAGATATCAATAGAAATGCATTCCACTACAAGGCTGGCAGCTGGCATCAACAGGGGATAAAAATCTAAAGTGGTTACTCACTAAATACAGTGATAAAATAAGTAAAATGCACCATAGGCAAAAGTAGATTAACTCACAGCTTTGTTTTTCCTCTGTTGTTCAATGAATGCTAGAAGTGCCAAATGACAAAAAGTAACTAGAAATAAGAAGCCATATACTTCTTTGATGGAATCTTGATTACTTGAAAGCAGAAGAAAACAAGTTGAACAAACAAAGCTTACTAAACACAGTCAACAAAGCCCTAAAAATTGCAGATAAGCACGCATATCATCCTACAAAGAATGGTAGTCCCTTTAAATTAGAGAAGGAAAATTAAAAGGCAGGAATGTCAGCCTATCACAAGAAAAAAACTGTCACCCACACCGTCAAACTGCCAGCAGCAGTACAGAAGACATTGCTAATATAAACATCTGTCTTTGTCGAAGCTAAACATGAGTACAAATCTCACTCAAACTGCCACCATAAATTATTGCAATATTTTTGAGCTATTTCCTATTTGAACTAGATTTGCTTTTCCTAATTGAATTAAGTTTGCTTGTCCCATTAGAATAAGCTCAATGGTTGTTGATTTTTTTTTTTTTTTTTCAGAGTTAGGATTCCAACTTTGCTTAGGGGTTTATCCCTGTATAAGAGTAGATGCCGCATGGATTAATTATTGTTGAATAAAGATTCAGACTCTTGTTTTTGCAGGCTAATCACTCTACAAGTGATTATACAAGGCCCGATCATTCCAAAATCTGTTTTCTTTTATTTTATGCAATATTTATTTAATCATGTAATTAGTAAAGGAATGAGGAACCGTTCATAAGACAGTCCAGATTCAAGACAAAGGCAATGCAAGATCGATACCTGATGGTTGAAATCTACCCATTCGCTAATTATGTAAGATATACAAATATGAGAGATCATATTATAGAAATACATCGCAGGACAAAATCGAACTTTAATTTTCTTTAGGCTTCCCCAGTCAAAAGAACCAATAATTCGCCGTGAGACAGATTGCAGACTCTAATAAACCCATAGATGTCAACGGCATCAAGGACGAAGGAAATAACAAAGCAATAAGAAAAGAAATTACAAAAGAAAAGGCCCCAAAAGCGATCCAAGCAATGGATTCTCCCCCAGATCTATGGATCTCACGAATCCTAGAAGGTTATTCGCATACCTGGAGATTGGAGGAGACCTTTTCGACCGGGGAGGGCGGCTTGGGGTCGGGAGAGAAGCGCGGACGGAAAATGGAAGGGGGCCCCAGAGGTCGGGGCTTTAAATTGACTCCATCCGGATGATCCAAAAGATCCGAGATTATTCTGGATCATCGTCGGTTCTTCATTTGAGGGTCAAGATTTCAGCTGAGTGCTTAAAAAAAAAAAAAAGTAAAGTAAAATATGGCGACATCTGAAAATATATTAATCCTAAAAATGTTAAAATTTTTAATTAAGTTTTTTGAAAAAAAAAAAAAAAAAATCATGCCAATGTGGTTAGTCGTCGATCTTTATTAGGAAGCAATGTTTATACGAACAGCATACGATAACCTCGAGGTTTTGTACCATCTATCAAACTCAGTCGCCCGTCTCCTTTGCAATCAAGGATACGGTAACAGATCCTGTTCTAGTAATTAAGGGATCATAGCTCTCGATTGTTGCAGGCTGATGGCAGAACCTTATCTTCAGGATTAGCGTCTTTCATAGAATCGATTGCTGCTTGGTTAGGGGTAAAGATTGCCATCACCATCCTATAAGGTGAGGTGACCCCGCAATAAAGGGATCTTGGCTTAATGCTTTTAAATTACCAAAATATTGCTGGGCTTTTAATGATCTCACTGATTTGCAGGTCCAGGCTTTTAAAACTTCGCTATCATTCTGATGGTAAGACAGGGTATTGCATTGGATTGCGATATATGCATGGTTTTACTTGTTAATTTACAGGTGCTTCATTTTGGTTTGGATTATATCGCTCGGTTGTTTTTCCACACTTATTTCCGGCCTTGTATCTCCTTGTTCAATCACTCATACATCTCTAACCAACCCTTTTTCTGGGTTATCCTTCTCCTTCGTTGCTATTTCCTTCATCGATTCCCCCGCTATCATCTTCATTATTTTCCTGTTTTCTGATACTGATGTAATCCTATCTCAGAAAAAGATGTAATGGAGGATGAACAAGAAAAGGAAAAAAATGAGAAAGAAGTCGGGATGAAGTCAAAATATTATGACATTTTACCTGTGGGCGTTTTAGGTGTTTCTCTCCTCCATGAGAGCTCAGGTTGGCTACTAAGTTTTCATGTTGAGGGAATTATATTCTGCAGCAATTTCTTCTCCTCTCCTGGGTGACATATTTACTTTGTTGATCGTAATAATTACAACTTCAATATCAGCAGCGTCCTGCTTTCAAATTCCGTGGAGCTCAACTGTCATTTATCTGCTCTATGGAAGGGTCCCAATGCTGCTTTTCGGTTGTCAATCTTTTAAGAGAAGTTGGAGCTTGATTTATTATTGCTTCCTATTTGTACTTACGATGGAGGCGTGTCGAGGCACCACCACCACCTCCTCAGCGTGCGCTAGTGGTCTATAACAATCAATTATTCAGTAGATGCAGATCCTAACCACGGAACGCAGCAAGCCACTGTAGCTCAGCCTACGCCAAATGCCCTGTGCCGAGACCAAGCTAGACCTTCTCATAGTCTGAGATAGGGGCATACATGCACATCTTATGGCATGGAGTTGGTCTTCATCGTCATCGTGGCATGGATGTCATGCGGAGTGCTTGCTGCTCCAAATATATACTTTTATACATCTTTCTTCCTCTCCTACAATGGATTGCTGCTCTTATCTCTTCATCGCCGGATCCTCAACTACAGGCTTAACTCTTTCTATAATGGCTGGGACAGAGCATTGCTATTCTGCTTACTGTAGAAGTTCCTTCATCTATTTCTACTACAATCAGGATTGAGAGCCCTAACTCTTCTCAGTATTATCCGGTCTTCGCTACTGAATACTACTTGTAGAGTGCTACTATTGCTTTTGGTGTTCTTTTCTGTAACGGCATATAACTGCTATTTCAATCCAGTGTGCCTTCCATTTTCTTCTTTGAGATATTATTGCTTTGTCTCTATCCGGACATAAGATGTTATTGCTTTGTCTCAATCGTCACCTGGTTTAAGCCATTCAGGAAGAGGATGAAACAGGACGGTGGGCATGTTTTCCTCCATTGCCAGGTTGTGCTTTGGATCACCCTCGCGAACTCAATCAATGCCAGGCTTGGTCCAATTCCATGAGGTAGAGCTTCGCCATCGACGCCCCGTTCAAGCCACATGGGAAGTGGTTCAAAGGAGCACGGTGGCCAGCCTCATTCTTTGAGGAGTCGAGATTCTAATGATCGGTCGAGTTGCGACACCGAACAAATTAGGATATATATCGTGCGTGCGGTGTTCTTCTTCTACTACCTCCGTTCGCCTCTTCGCTATATATCCTGGACTGATGTCTCCACCTCGTTGACGGGTTGCCCAATTTGCACATCCCTCCTAGACCAACGCCATCATCCCCATCCCCCGCTTTCTGTCCATCGCTACCATTTCGCTACCCCAACCAAGTGCATCTCTCCTTCGATGACCTTAGGCCGCCCCGCTTCCGCTCATGCATTGCCCGCCGCTGCTGGGCCCTCTCCCACTTTTGGCAGCCATTAAACAAACTAAGATTCGGATTACACCAGAATGGAGGGTTGATTGGCGTGCACCGTAACAAATTATTGACCCAGCTGCTCAGAAAATAAATCAAGACTCCATGTTTAGTGGAAACAAGATTACTTGACAACCAAAACCTGTGGAAATTCCGCCATATTGACAACCAAAACCTGTGGAAATTCCGCCATATTGATTTTATAAATCAAATAAGATGAATTCACGCATTTCTTTAAATAAAATAAGAATAATTCTTTTTACACCACTTGCGATATAGAAAAAATGATGTGGAGTGCACCGAATTATCTCATTCCAACACGTAATCCTCGCTTTTCAATGCACATTTAATACCTCGCAATTCTTAAAATTTTGAATGACGAAAATACTTTTTTTTAAAAAAAATTATGACACCATTTATAAAAATTATGACACTCGTTCATAAAAATTATGATATTCTTCAGAAAAAATTACATTTTATTCGGTATGTCATAACTTTTATAAATGAATGTCATAATTTTTTAAAAAAAATATTTTCATCATTCAAAAATTTAAGTGTCGTGGAATATTAAATATCTATTAAAAAGTATGGCTATGTGTTTTAATGAAATCATGCGGTACACTCCATGTTATTTTTTTTACACCACCATCACAAGTGGTGTAAAAAAAATTACTCATAAAATAGAGGATCCTTACCTATTTGAAATCACATTCATTGATAATACATCTCTCCATCGTATACGTGCAAAACCTTAATAAGTTGTCTCTTGTATATGTAATTTAAAAAAATATCAAAATACCTGCAAGGAATTTCCTCATAAAGAAATATCCCCAGGAATTTACCCTAGTTATCACTAATTTACGTTACAATGATGATCTCAAATTATTACATATGAGATTAGGAATATAATGTGTTGGAGATAAATCCTACTTCTGTTGAAGTCCAACTTGATACTTAGCCTCATGCAACTGATAATCATGAAAGAGCCTCGATCGAAAAATTTTTTCTAGCAGCCAAACATTAGCCGAACTCCTTCAGCCGGCCGAACTCTTCTAGCGGCTAAACCTTAGTCGAACTCCTTCAGCCGATCAAACTCTTCCAACGACCAAATCTTAATCGAACTCCTTCTGGATCTCTCCTTCAATTGGATTCCTCCAGGAGCCGAACTCCCTCCATACTCCTCCTTCAGTCGGATTTCTATAGGAGCCGAACTTTCTCCGAATCTCTCATTCAGTCGGATTCCTCCAAGAGCCGAACTTCCTCAAGACTCCTCCTTCAATCGGATTTCTACAGTAGCCAAACTCCGTCCGAACTCCTCCTTCAGTCGAATTTCTATAGGAGCCGAACTCCTTTCGGACTCCTCCCTCAGTCAAGTTTTTACAGGAGTCGAACTTCTTCCAGACTCCTCCCTCAATCGGATTTCTATAGGCGACGAACTTCTTCTGGATTCCTCTTTCAGTCGAATTTCTATAGGAGCCAAACTCCTTCCAGACTCCTCCTTCAGTCAAATTTTTACAGGAGCCGAACTCCTTCCGAATTTTTTCTTCAATCAAGTTCCTCCAGGAGCCGAACTTCTTTCGGATTTCTCTTTAGTCGGATTCCTCCAGAAGTCAAACTCCTCCAGCTGATCGAACTCTTTTCGGATCCCTCCTTCAGTCGGATTTCTATAGGAGTCGAACTCCTTTCGGATCTCTCCTTCAGTCGGATTCCTCCAGGAGCCGAACTTCCTTTGAACTCCTCCTTCAGTCAGATTTCTATAGGAGCCAAACTTCCTTCAGACTCTTTCTTCAGTCAGATTTCTACAGGAGCCGAACTCCTTCCAAATTTTTTCTTCAATCGAATTTCTACAGCAGTCGAACTTCTTTCGGATTTCTTCCTCAGTCTACAGGAATCGAACTCCTTCCGAACTCCTCATTCAGTCAAGTTTCTACAGGAGCCAAACTCCTTTTGGATCTCTCCTTCAGTTGGATTTCTACAGGAGCCGAACTCCTTCCAAATTTCTCCTTCAGTCAAATTTTTACAAGAGTCGAACTCCTTCCGGACTCCTCCTTCAGTCGAGTTTCTCCAAAAGTCGAACTCCTTCTGGACTCCTCCTTCAGTTAGATTCCTTCAGAAGCCGAACTCCTTTCAGACTTCTTCAATTAGATTCCTCCAAAAGCCAAACTCCTTTCGAACTTCTTCTTCGGTTGAATTGCCCCAGCGGATTACTTCTAGATTTCAACTAGCATTCCTCCCAAATGATTCTCTCTAGCCATATTTTCTTTAGGGATCCGAACTCCTCTGAAATTGATATACATCAAAGCTCTTCACCAACCAACTATGCTTCCTCCGAACTACGGCTATTAAATCTTGATGAATGGTCGCTATCAGTCTGATGACATTCCTCTCTCCATATCAACCCCACACGGTCCTGAACGATCCACTATTGGATGGTTATGGCTGTCACTATCAGTCTGACGATACCTTCCTCTCCGTATCGAACCCCACGTGATCCCGAACGGTCCACTACCAGACGATATGGCCATCACCATCAATCAAGCTCTATCTATAAATAGGGATCCTCCAGATACGTTTTCTCTAAGCTCTCTTCTCTTTTTCGAAATTCTGTGAAATTCTTGCCTGAGCACTCCATTTTTGTTGGTCAGAAGAGCTGACTTGATCGTCAGAGGATCCTATCGGAGCCACCACCATCGACTCCGAATGAAACTTTATTTTGTAGGTCACCGACGACAACCTCATCTTCCTCGACTCTAGCTCGATCTGACGTCAACCAGATTCTGCACCAACAGAATTGGCGCTAGAGGAAGGGCCTCTATTTCCAAGATTTTCTTGTTCTTAAAGGAGTGCTCAGCAGCGATTTCTTTTTTTCCTCTCTAGAGTTCTTTTTCGAAAAAAAATACCTCTCAAGAAAGCTTCGACTCGACAATCAACGATCTCTACAGCTAGATCCCATCTACATCTATCTGCTCCCACTTCAGCCCCGATAACTCAAGCTCCATCTGTAGTCATGGTGGATGCAGAGCAGTTCAACCTACTGGTCCAACAGATTCGCGGTCTCACGGAGGCGATGCAGACCATACATCGGCAGACCCCAGCATCGGTTTGACTGGAGCAGGCTTCTCCGGAGCCTCGTGGTTCGATCTGAAAATGGCCGACTCAGGCTACCCGACCTGGGCTACCCGATCTCTGATCTCTAGAAAGAAAAAGCAGAGGATGGAGGGCCCTTGCTCAGACCACGACTCAACCCAGGGGGAAGCTTCACGCCCGTTCCACTAGAAAACTTTGAAGATCAACAATCGTGTAGATCTCTTAGATCAAAGGCTCCTAGAAATGAACCGATGAATCGAGGAGCTCCATCATACTCCCTCCTCATACGGTAATGATATTTACACTGACCCTTCTTTTTCTTAAAAAATTATGCGGGAACCAATCTCGTCGAACTTCAAGCTCTTGCAGTTTAAGAGTTACGATGGGACCACCAATCCGATCGACCATCTGAAGATTTTTCGGACAATGATGTTGCTCCACAGTGCATCAGATGCTATTTTATGCCGGACTTTTCTGTCCATCCTCAAGAAAGCCACCAAGAACTGATACTCGGCACTTAAACTGGGTACCATCTTTTTTTTTATCAGATGAGCCATCAGTTTATGACTCACTTCGTCAACAGCCGACGTCCACGTCGAGGTTCGGATTTTCTAATGAACATCAAGTAGAAGGAGAAAATCCATCCGAACTTATGTCATTCGATTTAATGCTACTGCATTGGAGGTCCGGAATCTGAACCAATCAGTCGTAATGGCCGCACTCAAGGATGGCCTTCAGAAGAATGATTTGTTGTTCTTCTTGAAAAAAAAAGTATCCTAGAAACTTTGCCGATATACAATCTCAGGCTGAAAGTTATGCCCGAGCTGAAGAGGCCTTCAAGGCCAAGGACGATGAAGCCTTTGGTGAACGATGAATCGACGACCCGGACAAGCTCGCTGAGGAAGGAAAGTCGAGTGAAGCTCGACCACACTTTCGAACTTTCTCTGAATGCAAGCGAGCCCAAACTTCTTTTCGAGCTTGAAGGCAGAGAAGCCCCGATAGAAGGGCACGACGGGGTTCTCCCCTCTGAAGATTTTACAACTACGCCCCTCTCAATACTTTGAAAACTCAAGTACTGATAGAAATCAAGGAGCAACTACCGAGACCAAAAAGGATCCATACTCATTCTGACAAGCGCAATCCTAATAAGTTCTGCCTTTATCATCGTGACCACGATCAAGATACTGAAGAATATATTCAGCTCTAAGATGAGATTGAGAAGCTCATCAGGTGAGGCAGACTCGATCGATTTCTGTGGCATCGATCTAAAGGGCGAAAAGGTCAATCGAGGGCACTATCGCAGCCTAAACCATCAAGAAGGAAGGAACAGCAAGAAAATCGACCGTCTCTCAGCATCATCAACACTATCTCTAGAAAACTTCGACGTGAAAAGGCTAGCGGATCTGAGGGACCAGTGAAGAGGTGGCGAATTGAAGAGCCCATTGCTTTCACCGACGAGGATGCTCGAGGAGTCCAGTTTCCACATAATGATGCGATTATAATCTCTTTAAACATTGCTGACTATGATGTATGCTGCATTTTGATAGATAATGGAAGCTCGGCTGATGTTTTATTTTATGATGCTTTCTCAAAATATCCTTACTCAATAACCACTTAAGATCGATGAACTCCCCATTGATAGGCTTTACTGACGATGTCGTACCAATTGAGGGCATAATAACTTTGGCTGTGACTGTAGGACAACGTCCGAAGCTGACTAAGGCATAGATCGATTTTTTAGTCATAAAGGCTCCATCTACCTATAATGTTATTCTCGGTCGATCTGATCTAAATGCACTTCAAATAGTGGTATCAACTTATTATTTGAATATGAAGTTTTCGATGAGTCATGGGATCGAAGAGGTCAGAAAAGATCAAGCTCTGATAAGGCACTACTACTTAATCGTCCTGCAAAAGAAAGAACAGTCCGACCCTTATCCTGTTGATGGGTTAGATGTCCACAACAACCTCACCGAGGAGTGAGGTAAGCCTATGGAGGACCTCATATCTATGCCCTTGAATGACGAAAACATGGAGCATGTTGTACAGATCGACTTCAGCTTGGGGGACGAGATTCAGGAGCAACTCATCACCTTCCTCAGGAAGAACACAGACGTCTTTGCCTGGGTCCTAGTGGATATGCCAGAAATTGATGCCAAGATCATGGAACATCGGTTGGCCGTTGATCCTAGGTATTGATCGGTAAAAGAGAAGATGCGCAACCATGCTCCGGAGAGACAGATAATAATCACAGAAGAAGTAGGCAAGCTCCTCAAAGCTAGATTCATCCAAAAAGTTAACTATCCGATGTGGATCTCAAATGTGGTCCTCATCAGAAATACAAATAAGTAGAAAATGTGTATAGACTTCAAAAAGCTAAACAAGGTCTGTCCAAAAGATAGCTACCTTTTACTCAGGATTGATCAACTGGTAGATACAAACTCAGGCCACGAGCTCCTCACCTTCATGGATGCCCTCTCCGACTATAACCAGATACGGATGGCACCGAAGAATAAGAAGAAAACTGCTTTTGTTACTGACCATGGTCTTTATTGTTATAGGGTTATGTCCTTTGGGCTCAAGAATACAGGGGTAATGTATCAACGCCTGATCAACAAGATTTTCAAGAAATAGATTGACCGCAACATGGAGGTGTATGTGGACGACATGCTCATCAAAAGTCGAGCTTCTATAAACCACCTCATCGACCTCGAAGAGACCTTCAGTGTACTCAGAAAGCACAAGAAGAAGTTGAACCCTACCAAGTGCACCTTTGGTATGACCTCAAGAAAGTTTCTGGGGTTTATGGTGTCAAGGCACGGGATTGAAGCAAATCCAAAGAAAATCTTAGCTATTTAGGAGATGATTGCTTCAAGAACAATCAAAAAAGTTCAGTGCTTGACCGAAAAAGTGGCATCCCTGAATTACTTCATCTCGAGATCGATCGAGCGATGCATGCCCTTCTTCCGAGTTCTCGGGCAACCAAAGAACTTCTGTTGGACGATGGAGTGCCAACGGACATTTGAAGAGCTTAAAAACTACCTTAACTCCCCCTACTAGTAAAGTCCGAACCTAGAGAAGAGTTATTTTTATACCTGGTAGTCTCTTCGATGGCCTTGGCAGCAGTCTTGATCAAGGAGGAAGTGAAGATGCAGCGATCGATCTACTACATAAGTCGGGTCCTGAGGAATGCAGAGATCAGGTACTCTAAGTTGGAGAAATTAACCTACTCTCTTCTAATTGCTGCCAAGAGACTCTGATCTTACTTTCAGGGGCACACCATAACGGTCCTCACAGACCAGCCAATAAAAGCAGTACTTCATCGAATAGACACTTCTGAGAAAATTACAGAATGGACAATCGAGCTCACGAAATTTGACATCAACTATCGACCCTGGTCATCGATCAAAGCCCAGATATTAATGAATTTTATAGTAAAATATACCATTCTAGATGAAGCTAAGCTTGAACAGAACGAGACCGATGCTCTGTGGTCGCAACCGAGCATCCCCGAAGAAAGTACCGATCTTTTCGAAGATTTTTGGACCCGTACGTGGATGGTTCGTCCAACTTCACTAGAGTAGACATGGGGTTAGTCTTAATCAGCCCTGAGGGAGTCGTCGTCGAGTACGCTCTATGCCTTGAATTCTCTACGACTAATAATGGGGTCGAATATAAAGCGCTAATCGCTGAGTTAAAAATAGTAAGAGAGTTAAAAGTAGATCGATTTCAAGTCTTTAGTGATTTTTAATTAGTGATCGGCCAAGTTAGTGGCAACTACGAAGTGCAGGGGAGAGTATGATGAAATACCTCGAGAAAGTAAAGGATCTGACTCCGATCTTCGGTAGTTTTGGCATTCGACGGATTCTGAGGGCAGAAAATATAGGAGCCGACCTTCTCTCTAAGTTGGTTACTTCAGCTCCAACCGAACTGTCCAGAGAAGTATTTTTCGAAACTCTAAAATGCTCAAACTCGGAGGAATCATAGTTCGTTATGCAGACGGAGCTCGAGCTGAGCTGGATTGACCCATTAGTTGCCTATCTCAAAGAGAAAGTTTTTCCTCATGATCCAAAAGAAGCACGAAAACTCAGGAATCAGACCTCTTGGTATGTTTTGTATGAAGTTAAGTTGTATAAGAGATCGTATTCGCTATCGCTACTAAGATATCTCCGGCTTTCAGAGGCCGACTCCACGTTATGAGAGGTGCATGAGGGAATTATGAAAGCCATGCAAGAGCCAGGTCCCTGTCATAAAGACTACTTTGATAAGGATACTACTGACCGACCTTATATCACGACTCTATGGAGTATGTCAAGAAATGTGATCGCTGTCAGAAGAAAACGAACATACAAAGACAACCGATCTCTGAGCTTACTCCACTAAGCGCATCTTGGCCATTTGCGTAGTGGGGAATGGATATACTTGGCCATTTTTCGACGTCATTCGGACAATGAAAGTTCCTCCTGATCGCGATTGACTACTTCATCAAATGGATCGAAGCCGAACCACTAGCAAAAATTATCGAGGCTAAGGTACATGACTTCGTCTGAAAGTCAATCGTCTGTCGATTCGGTCTGCCCCACTCTCATAACAAATAACGAGCGACATTTCGCTGGGATGAGGTTTGTCGAGTTCTGCGAAGATTTAAATATCTTCCATCACTTCACATCGATAGCTTACCCACAGGCAAATGAGGAAGCTGAAATGACCAACCGAATCCTACTGTAAGGTATTAAGACAAGGCTCGACAGAGCAAGAGGGCCTGGGTGGACGAACTCTACCACGTTCTTTGGGCATACCGAACTACTTAAAGGTTATCGACTAGAAAAATATCATTCGTCTTGGTCTTTGGAATGGAGGTAGTCATACCAATTAAGCTTAAACTTCCATTAGCATGGGTCGTGGCCTTCAATGAGCAACATAACCCATAGGACCTCAGAGCCAACCTCGATCTGCTGGAAGAAAAAAGAGAGAAAGCCTAGGTTCGGATGGCGGCCTACAAACGAAGGATGGTCCGATACTATAACTCCAGAGTCAGAAATAAAATATTTAAAGTGGGAGACTTAGTACTTCGACGAGCCGCCATTTTCCAGCCTCAAAGCCAGGAAAAGCTTGCCCAAATTGGAAAGGCCTGTATGAAGTGGTGGAGGTTGTCAAGTCCGAAACTTATCGCCTGAAGGAGCTCGGAGGAATAACGCTCCCATGATCTTGGAACTTAGAAAATCTGAGGATGTACTACCAATAATTTTTTCGTAATAAAACTCCTTTATTTCAACATTATTATTTCTTGGTGCAAAAATTATGTGATGATAGAAAAAAAAAAAAATTAATAGTGGCCATGTTAGGAACAGGAGGAGAACCTCGTCCTAACATGAGCAAGTCGAAGATCTTCAATCTCGGTTGAAGATAAAATCTTCTCCGAGCTTCAATGTCTACGTCAATAGGAGATAAGATCTTCTTCAACTTCGGTTGGAGATAAGATCTCCCCCGAGCTTCTACGTCAACAAAAAATAAGATCTCCTTCAACCTCGACTAAAGATAAGATCTCCCTCAAGCTTCTACGTCTACATCAATATGAGATAAGGAGAGAGGCCATGACAATGACTCTTGTGTGCCCCTACAGTCCATTAGGAACAGGAGGAGAACCTCGTCCTAATGCGAGCAAAGTCGAAGGCCTCATTCAATTTAGACGAGATGAGGGGAGAGGCCCAGACAACGGCTCTTTTGCGCCCCTACAGTCCGTTAAGAATAGGAGAAGAACCTCGTCCTAATGCGAGCAAAGTCGAAGGCCTCATTCATTTTAGACGAGATGGAGGGAGAGGCTCTAACAACGATCCTTATGTGCTCCCACAATCCATTAGAAATAGGAGGAGAATCTCATCCTAATGTGAGCAAAGTTGAAGGCCTTGTTCATTTTAGACGAGATGGAGGAAGAGGCCCTAACAACGGTCCTTATGTGCCCCCACAGTCCATTAAGAATAGGAGGAGAACCTCATCCTAACGTGAGCAAAGTCGAAGACCTCGTTCATTTTAGACGGGATGAGAGGAGAAGCCCCGACAATGGCCTCATTGTGCCCGATAATGATAGGAGATTAGATCTTCTTCAACCTCTATTGGAGATAAGATCTCCCTCGAGCCTCAATTTCAACGTCAACCTCGGCTGGAGAGGAGATTTCCTCCAAGCTTTCACTTCAACGTCAACAAGAGATAAGATCTCTCCCAAGCCTCAACTTCAACATCAACCTCGACTGAAGACAAGATCTCCTCCGAGCTCCTACTTCAACGTCAACAGGAGATTAGATCTCCTTCAACCTCGACTGGAGATAAGATTTTTTCTGAGCTTCGACGTCAACGTCAACAGGAGATAAGATCTCCCCGGAGCTTCAACCTTAATGGATGCAGAGCCCGGAAAAGGACTTCGACAGTTACCTTTTATATACTTTCTTCCTTCGAATTTCGAACTCGAAAGTGGGGAGACTATTGTTGGAGATAAATCCTGCTTCCGTCAAAGTTCAGTCTGACGCTTAGCCTCATGCAACTGGTAATCGTGGAAGAGCCTCGATCGAAAATTCTCCTCCAGCGGTCAAACATTAGTCAAACTCTTTCAGCCGGTTGAACTCTTCCAGCGGCCAAACTTTAGCCGAACTCCTTCAGTCGGCTGAACTCTTCAAGCGGCCAAATCTTAGTCGAACTTCTTCCAGATCTCTTCTTCAGTCAGATTCCTCCAGGAGCCAAACTTCCTCTGGATATCTCCTTCAATCGGATTCCTCCAGGAGCCAAACTCCATTCGAACTTCTTCTTCAGTCAAATTTCTACAGGAGTCGAACTCCTTCCGAACTCCTTCCTCAATCGGATTTCTATAGGAGCCAAACTCCTTCCGGACTCCTCCTTCAGTCAAGTTTCTACAGGAGCCGAACTCCTTCCGAATTTCTTACTCAATTGGATTTCTACAAAAGCCAAACTCCTTCCAAATTTCTCCTTCAATCAAATTTCTACAGGAGCCAAACTCCTTCTGGACTTCTCCTTCAGTCAAGTTTCTACAGGAGCCGAACTCCTTCCGAATTTTTTCTTCAGTCAAGTTTCTCTAGGAGCTGAACTCCTTTCGAATTTTTTTTTCAGTCGAATTTCTTTAGAAGCCGAACTCCTCCAGTCGGTCGAACTCCTTCTGTATTCCTCCTTCAATCGAATTTCTACAGGAGTCGAACTCCTTCCGGATCTCTCCTTCAGTCAGATTTCTTCAGGAGCCGAACTTCCTCCGGACTCCTTATTCAGTCAAATTTCTGCAGAAGCCGAACTTCCTTCGAACTCCTCCCTCAGTCAGATTTCTACAGGAGCTGAGCTCCTTCCGAATTCCTTCTTCAGTCGAGTTTCTACAGGAGCCGAACTCCTCCCTCAATTAGATTTTTATAGGAGCCGAATTTCTTCTAAATTTTTTCTTCAGTCGGATTTTTACAGGAGCCGAACTCCTCCTTCAGTCAAGTTTCTATAGGAGCCGAAATCCTTTCGGACTCCTCCTTCAGTCGGATTTCTACAAGAGCCGAACTTCTTTCGGATCTCTCATTCAGTCAGATTTCTACAGGAGTCAAACTTCTTTCGGACTCCTTCAATCGAATTCCTCTAGAAGCCGAACTCCTTCCAAACTCCTCCTTCAGTCGGATTCCTTCAGAAGCCGAACTCCTTCCGGACTTCTCCTTCGATCGAATTTTTCCAGCGGATTACTTCTAGATTTCAGCTAGCATTCCTTCCGGATGATCCCCTTTAGCTATATTCCTTTTAGAGGTTCGAACTTCTCTTGAATTGATGTACATCAAAGCTCTTCATCAACCAACTATGCTTCCTCCGAACTATGGCTATTAAATCTCGATGAACGATCGCTATCAGTCTGACGACGTCCCTCTCTCTATAGCAAATTTCATGTGACCCCGAACGGTCCACTACCGGACGGTTATGACTGTCACTATCAGTCTGACGACATCTTCCTCTCCATACCAAATTCCATGCGGCCCACTATCGGATGGTATAGCCGTCACCATCAATCAAGCTCCGTTTATAAAAAGAGACCCTTCAGATACGTTTTCTCTAAGCTCTCTTCTCTTATCCGAAACTCTACGAAATTCTTATCTGAGTACTCTATTTCTATTGGCCAGAAGAGCTGGCTTGATCATCGTAGGATCCTGTCGGAGCCACCACCACTGACTCCGGATGGAACTTTATTTTGCAGGTCACCGATGGCGATTTCATTTTTTTTTTGACTCTAGCTCAATCCGATGTCAATTAAATTTTGCACCAATATAATAAAATAGTAAAACAAAAATCTTCTACTGACGATACTTATAATATAATTTAATTAATATCCTCCCCCCCACACATCTAGTGAGCTGGTATAGTAGGTGGATGTCCTGGGCGTTGATCAGTATAAAGCTACGTGTGAAATTTAGGAGTGCAACATCTCTTTTTGACATCACAATCTTCCTACCTGCATTCGGGCCTTCAGCTTTCCACAATTGAGTTTTCCATCCGACGCCCCGTGGCTTCGTGATTTATTCGAAGGTCATCAATGATGAATTTTGAATCTCGAATACAGGCACGCCCACCAGGTCTTAGTATGCGATCCATCTCTAGCAAGAATCTGGATATATTACACCAGTCTGCTGATAAAAGAGTGATTGGTACAATTACTCAATTTGAAACATTTTTACCATGTAACGAACAATGACAGATTATGTACATAACCTATCATATATTTGACAAGCAACTAATCATTGATTAGAAGTAACCATAAAATGTCTCAATTCAATGATCCACGTACAAGCTTAAACCCTATCCTAACCTATTCTTTTTACGTTTGAAGGCATTTATGTGATATATGAGACGGACTAAGCAAATTAAGTTTCAAAACTTATCATCAATTATTTAAGGTTTTTGGACCAAATTAAAATTCCACATTGATATTTTTTTTGTCTCTGTGCGTGTGTTTAAAAGAAAAAAAAGAAAGGACAAGTATATATAAAATAAAATATGCATCAACGATTTTAAAGTAAATAGTGGGTGCAAAGATCATGAGGAGAACCGCGTTCCCGCATAAAAATTTCCATCCGGACGATCCGCGGTCTCCGTCGCAGTCGCGGTTCGCCTCACGGTACTTCTTCAACACCGATACTTCGGTGTATTGTCCTCACATATCCACCCTTGTTTCTGCCATAAAAATCCTTAAAACCTCACCTACCTTTTGCCTACGGGCCGTAAATCCCCACCTCCCTTCCTCCTTCCCACCCCCCCCGGTCGTCGTCCTTTTCTGCCACACTCTCCACACCGGCGGTTCCAGCCCCTCTTCACAAACTTGGGTACCGACACCCCCTCCTCCGTTTCGACGAAGAACATCATCGAATTCCCCATCCCATTTGAAACCGCGGCACCCTGAAATCCTCGCTTCACCTCCCTCTTCTCCTCTTCGTTCCCAATCCTCAAAGAATTAGGGTTAGGGTTCTTCGTCGGTGACCGAGAGGCTACCAGGTGTTTGACCAAATGGCGAAGCTCGAGGAGGAGCAGGGAGGAATGAACGGCCATCAGCTCAATCCGCTGAATGTATCGCGGTCGCGGTCCGTGTGCGAGACGGTAAATGGGTCGCACCGGTATACGGTGAAGGGGTTCTCGCTGGCGAAGGGGATGGGTCCTGGGAGGTACCTGTCCAGCGACACCTTCACCGTCGGGGGATACCAGTGGGCCGTCTACTTCTATCCCGACGGCAAGAACCCGGAGGACAACTCTCTTTATGTCTCGGTGTTCATTGCCCTGGCGAGCGAGGGGACCGACGTGAGGGCGCTCTTCGAACTCACGCTGGTCGACCAGAGCAGCAAGGGGAGGCACAAGGTGCACAGCCACTTCGATCGAGCGCTAGAGGCCGGGCCTTACACGCTCAAGTACCGGGGGAGCATGTGGTATGTCTCTTTCTTGCTCGCCTTGAATCTGTATTTGTTGACTGCGGTTTTGATTTTGCTCGTTGAACGTTTCTTTATCATGTCTTCGTGTTTCCTTTATCTATTCTTTCTTGGTCTCCGGAGTTGGATCAAAGAAAAGAATTTGCATTTTCTTTTTTCTTTTTTCTTTTTGATTTCTTTGTATTATTGGTACGTTTAGACCCTTTTTGTAGAGTAGCTTTGGAGTATTTAGAATAAAGAAGGCAATTCTGTAGTTCAAGATTTAATCCTCTTTGTGGGAACTGGTTTTAAGGGAGTGAAGGAAAGAATTATTCTTCGTAGACTTGTTACTCATTCCTTAAGGGACAATCGCTAGCAGAGTTGCCGTGCAAGTTCATGATATCAATATCATAGCATTGTATTAGATTACTCTCCCCCCCCAATTCCTACAGTGTACTGCAATAGTTGAAGGGGTTCTATGATGGTCTCAATCACTATCAATCTTCTACCAATCCTGACACATAGTATCTATATATTCGCTCTACATACACTCTGCAGTCCACCACGTTTTTTCCTTGCTTTTATAATAGTTGATTAATATGTCTTTTGTTCTTTCAACATTAAACCCATATGTTGTATATCTCAGGGGATACAAGCGGTTTTACAGGAGGACATCTTTAGAAACATCGGATTATCTCAAGGATGATTGTCTAATTATGAACTGCACAGTGGGTGTTGTTAGAAACCATATTGAAACACCAACACAGCTTTCAATTTCTGTACCGCCACCAGACTTGGGTCAGTGTCTCAAAGAGTTGTTCACATCCGGCATTGGTTCTGACATAGATTTTGAGGTTGGTGATGAAACATTTAAAGCTCACAAGCAGATTCTTGCTGCTCGCTCACCAGTATTTAGTGCACAATTTTTTGGTCTTATCGGGAATCCAAATGTGGACAAAATTGTTGTGGAGGATGTTGAACCTCCTATTTTCAAGGTAGTGGCCATTCAATTTCTGATTATATGTTATATCTTGCAGTCATATGTCTTATTATTAGACAATGTCCAGTATGCTAATATATATAACTTGTTTGTTGAAAAGAAACATAAAAAAGCTCTTTTACCTCATTTTTTAAGTTCTTTAATATAGCTTTGTTAATTTTTGTAAGATTCTTTCTTGCTCCAAGTTTTATTTGGTTTTATGTTACATTTAAGTATGCTGATTCATAAAATCTCATATAACTTGAACAGATATGACAGATTTGGGGGCCTTGCACAAGCTGCAGAGTTAATCAGTAGAAAATTAAGCAAGCATATACAATTAAAATGAAACTTTAGCCTAGAATTTTGAAAACAATTATTGAATTTTAAATCTAAAGGCAAAGGATCCAAATGCTAATAAGGAAATTAGAAGAAGGGTTAACTAGTAGCTTCTTGTCTTGCCAAGAAAGCCTCGTCATTGTCAACGAATCTACTAATTGGCTCCATGATTAAGGACTCTACCAACTAGCTGCATCATTGTTCCTAGAATCCACTAGGATCACAAAGAATCTACCATGCAGAAAGAGATAACACCAGAGTGCTTCTAGTAAAAGAGAAGCTTTATTAATTTTTTAATAATCTAAATCAAGTAGAAGGGGAGATACTTATAGGCTCTAGGGTTCCTTACAAAACTTGGGACATTTATATACTCGTAGAGTTATTAAAAGAAAAAAAAAATGAAAAAACAACTCCTAAGCCAACTAAGTTAAACTACCTCACTGTTCTCGGTCCTCTACAAGAAAATTGGTTTCGATGGTCTCCTAGGCTCTTTTACATGGGGGCTTTCTGCAAATGGACAGCAAGCTGAAATCAAACCACTAGGATAAATCTAGGTGGACCCGAACAAACTCTCAAACCATCCTGGATAGGACAAGATGATCTAATCGCTCTCAACTCAAGCAAAAATAACAAGCAGAGGAGGAAATGAGTTCAACTTGAAGCAGTATGCCTTATTCTACATGAAAAAGGAAACAAAAGTTTTGAAATCAATTAAAGTTTAAAGGAAACTAGAATTTCAAAAATTAAAGTTTTTAAAGTAATTGGCATTTTTATCATTTAAGAATTCAAAGTAAACTAGAAATTTAAATCCTAAACAAAATATAAATCCGAACTAGGCATGCTTGCATCACAAAACAATCAAGATCATAAAAAATTGCAAGCAAGAAGAAACTAGGAAGGACTTCACTTTGATCCCAAGGAAGCTAATGCAGACAGGAGGGCCTAGCACTAGATTTAGAGATACACAACAGAAGAATAGGCAAGCATATGCAATTAAAATAAAACTTAAGCCTATAATTTTGAAAGCAGGTATTGAAGATAAAAATGTAAAGGCAAAGAATCTAGATGCTAAGAAAGAAACTAGAAGAAGGGATAATTAGTAGCTTCTTACCTCGGTATCAAGAGGGCCTCATCATGGCTAAGGACTCCACCACCTGAGATCTTTGAGATGTTCCATGACTTAGTGCTCCACAACTAGTCGTGTCACTGCCTATGGAATCCACTCGAGTTACATAGGATCCACCGAGTAGAAAGAAAACACTGGAGTGTCTCTAGTAAAAGAGAAGCTTTATTATTTTCAATGTTTAAAATTGAGTACGAGAAAGGGTATTTATAGGCTTTGAGGTCTTTTACAAAGCCAGGGATGTTTAGGTACCCTCAAGGTTTGAAAAGAACAAGGAAAACAACTCCTAAGCTAACTAAATTATCTTGCTACTTTTGGCCTTCTAGAAGATAATTGCTTCGACCATGACCTATCCACCATCAATTGGCTTGTGATTCCAGGTGTGGCGGATGATATGACAATGAATAGTGCTACCATTAGTTCCTTGGAACTTGGGACTTCATCTTGGAATAAGGCTTGAAACCTTTAGACAATAGGAGCTATCATTGCACGCCTTCTGATGGTGGCTAGTGCATTGTTAGTTGAATTTTGATGATGCATTGTTAGTTGAATTATCTTGGGCCTAGCTTGATCTTAGCCTACATTAAGATCTTGTCAAATTCTCAAGTAACCATAACCAAAATGCTCATAGTTTCGAGGTGGCTTCACATATTCTTAAGAATTTCTTCTGTTAGGACTGCATCATTATCAAAACAGATTTTATTAGAAATCATTCCTCACGACCTCTGTGCTTGCACTCTTCTCCTATTTTAGACATGTACACAAAGTGGGGCCCCTCTCATTTTAGGGTTGATGAATATGACTTGCCATGGTAGATTTTTGTGCTCACTAATGGGTATAACATGCAATATCTGTAGCGAACCTATAGTTAGCATGGGGGGCATATTGAGTTTAGGAATCGACCTGAACCAGTGCTGTACTTGCATGTTACTGGTATGGATATTGAAACCGGTACTACCATCCATTATTGATAGAAGTGTTTCGAGATTTTTTTGGATCGTGCATACTTTACTTCTAGAACTTGATATTTAATTAAGAAGAGTAACACTGCCTTTTGAAGGCATGACTGGGGGCATCCTGAATGCGTGCCTCAAAGCTACTTCAAGCTTGAGAACTTCTGGTTTATCTTGTTTGGTCTCAATGTTGCTCAAATGTTTGGTTAGTATTCACCGATTTCTTCATTAAACATATGTTTGTACACCAGTGCAGTTGATTATTGCTTTATTTTCTCATTCTCTTTTTTTTTCTACTTTGTGATTTTAGGCTTGATCATTTGCACATTGAAGATGCAGTTGAAAATTGGTTGGAGCATGAAAACTGCTAGATGCATTTCCTTGCAATCTGGTGTATGTGATGATATATATCAAAATTGAAAAAGAAAGCAAATGCCTGGTCCAACTATCACTTCTGCAATGTGTGATCTGCTTTTTATTTTTATTTTTTTGTTGCAATGCATTCATCACATTGTGTCATGACTGCTACACGAAAAAATCGCTGTTTCCTAGTATCTTAAGAAAAATTTAATATTGTTATTGAAACTACGTTTTTATGTCCCAACGGGATGGGGGGCATCCTGTCCCATTCCTAAGAGAAAATGGGACCGGTATGGGGCTCTGAAACCCATCCATGCAGGGAAAAAAGAAGAAAGAGGAAAGAAAGAAAAGAAGATAAAAAAGGGAAAAAGTTAAAGAAGAGAAGAAGAAGAAAAACGAAAGAAAGAAATGAAGGAAAGAAGGAAGAAAGAAGAAGAAGAAAGAAAGGAAGGTAGAAGAAAAGAAAGAAAAGAAGGAAAACAAAAAAGAAAGAAAGAAAGAAAGGAAAGAAGAAAGGGAGAGAAATGGAAGATATCTACTGGGATGCATGACTGGAATGGTTGTCGGGATGGGACGGGACAGCAGAGCATTCCCTTCCATGAAGATATTGGGGTACCTCCATTCCATAGGATTTAAAACTTTGATTGAAACATCTCAAGGTAGTTGCTTAAACCATGATTGAGGAGCCTTCTGGAAACTCAGTGACACTCTTATCTGTTCAACTGGACCTAGCATTCTGTTATTAGCTTAACAACATTAGAAGTTAATCACCCTATTCAACTGCTCTTGTGACATTTTGTGACGAAGCATCTCATGTTAAAGATTATTAAGCATTTAATCATCTAAAAAGAACTTCTGTTGATATAAGGGAATTTATGATATGTGGATGTCTGAATTATTACGTGCATCTGTTCAACTGCCATGCTCATGACTGTTTCTTTTTGGCTTCCCTTGTGATTGGTGATTCTTTGCTTTCTGCAGGCCATGCTTCTGTTTATATATTCAGATGAACTCCCTGATGTGCATGATCTAACTGGATCAGTTTCTATGTGCACATCCACGATAATGGTACAACATCTATTGGCTGCAGCTGATAGATATGGACTGGAACGTCTGAAACTGTTATGCGAAGCAAAACTGTGTGAAGAAGTCACTGCTGATACTGTAGCAACAACCTTGGCCCTGGCAGAGCAACACCAATGTGCTCAATTGAAGGCTGTCTGCTTAAAATTTACAGCAGCTCGAGAAAACTTGGGAGGTATGTGTTGTTGACTCTCTAATCAGGGATGTGCTTTTTCAGTTTATATCGTGTTTATATGATTTGCTTCATGTAGGTTTAAGCATTTAAAAACTCTTCTTGCCATCTGCATATACACCACTGGCCTTCTAGGAATAGTCAATTTGCCTTGTATGTCCACCTAATTTTCTTATGTTATCTGTGAGAGGAGAAACCTTCTGGGCCCACTGTTTGTTCTGCCAGAGGGACTCAATCTGAATCTTTTGTTATTGGCCAGTTAAATCATTACCTTTCAAACAGATTGGAGCGTGAGCATGGAAGAAGTTATATTTGTTGCTCAAAATGTTGCATAAGATGCATAAACAGTACAGTGGTGACTGGTGAGAGAGGGCTTGATAAATGCATGGTGGGGTGCTGCACATAATTGGGCTCCATTTTCTAGCTACTAGGCATGGAATAAGGATTACATGACTGTGCTGGGCATTTAGACATTTTAATCTGGAGCAATAGCTAGAACAGTGGTAGTCTTATTGGATATTAAGGAGGCGGGAGAGCATTATCTAAAATGGAAGGAGAGAGAGGTTTTATTTATTTGTAAGAGAAGTTTTGAATGATGTGAAGGTGACCTTCTGAAGGATCCAGCTTTTGATGGGAAAGGTAGTTAGCTACTCTGAATGGTGAGATAAGGCCTTCTGGTTATGGCATGATTTACATTAAAGGGAAAAGGAAAAAAGGACAATTCTCAAATGATTATTATAGGTGAATCCAGAAGAAATTGATTTCTGAGAAAGAATATTGACAACTTGTCTTATTCTAAATTTGAAGATATATTAGATGCAGCTTTTCAGGGCGATAACCCCTAGAGTTGGTTACCTTTTGTCATGCATGAATGCTGCTGTGTAAGTTAGGCAATCTCGAGAATACTGTATATAGTATTATACATGATTTGCTATATTGCCCATTACCACACCAGTCTTGTATCAGTACGCTATTTTGTACAATACGTTGTCTCATACCATACCGAACCACGTGCTAATACTGTAATAGAATGGTATCGGTATGGGATCCAATACCGAGATGGCAAATCTACTATTATCAAAATATATAGAGATTTTGGACGTTGGGAGCAAATCATTATGAGATCAGTTCTTGATATTGTTACTGTAGCATTTCTTCTTCTTCTTCTTGTTAAATGGTGAAAGCAGGGCATATTGCTGGAAGACATGTCGTGAACTCGGGGGTTTTTGTTTGTTGGGGGGGGGGGGCCCCCCGGGAGAGAGAAGATGCAGTTATTATATGAAAGAATGCATAAAGAGGGATTCATTTTAGTAATTTAGAGGGACTAAGGATTAGAATGCCACGATACATGCTATGTCATGTGCTTTGTCTTGAGAGGCCTCTTTTTAGGTACATTTGATGCTTTACATATTTGCAGGCTATGTAGGTTGCATCTGGACTGGCCTTTGATGTTTATATTCTGTTGAATATATAGTACATAGAGGTAATGCATGATATGTGTATTTTATTAAAATTTATGTTACAACTTACAATGGATACTGTATTGATGTTTGATTCAAATTGCTTTTTGAAAAATTAACCAATTTCCTCCGTGAAGAGTAAGGCACTCTTTGGCATCTTATTCAGAAGCAGAGATGGACAAAAGACCTACTTTCTGTGCATTCTTGTGTATCTATTTTGTAACAATTTGAATAAGTGGTATAAAGAAAACAAAATCTTGTAATAGTTTTAATGCAATGAAAGAAATTTGCTGGTCAAGGTCACTTGATGCGAAATTGCATTACATACAACATATGGTTTATGTATGGAAAGGGCTAGATACATGCATGTTTTTCTATTTCATAACTATTCAAACAAGCGATAGACAAATGAAAAATTTAAAATAGTTGTTTTGACAAAAAAACAATCATGTGATGAGGAAACTTGACATGGAAATGCACAATATATGGCTCACACGTGGAAGTAGGTTAAACATTTTGGTAACTAATCTGTCAAATATCTTTAGTGAAGTTGTTATTTGTGCGGCTTTTGATGAATAACTTGCAAATCAAGAAGGATGCTACTTGCAAGAGGGAGTAGCACCAAATAGTTTACAATGTTTTCCCATTTTGATGACACATCTAATTCATATCAATTTTAAATAATGGGTAATCCACTGTAATTCATACTTAATCCATCTTTTAGAATGATTTTTTTAAGAACCTCTCAGGTTGCATTTGGTATATTACCAGGCAATGGTAACCTAGATTACCTGCAATCTAGATAGATTGCCAGTAATGTTGATTCATGTGTTTTGGTACACACAGGTAATGTTACAATAAAATTATTGAAAATCTTGATTCACATGTTTGGTATGACAATCAAATTATTGATAATATAACATCAATTTTTCAAAATATCCTCAAATCAAATTTATTAAAAATCACATCCAATGCACAAAATATAAATATAATATATATATATATTATAATATATAATATATTATAATATATAATAATAATAATAATATCATATAATATAATATTATGTTATAATATAACATAATATTTTATTACATAATATTATATTTATAATATAAATATATTATATATTATATATAATAGATTATATTCTAATATATTTATATTTATAATATATATTATACTATATTATTATAATATCATATAATATGATATTATTAAAATATCATTATAATATATTTTTATTAAAATAATAATCTTATAATAATAATATAAATATATATATTTTATAATAATAATATAATACAACATAATATTATATTATAACATATTATTATAATAATATTATTATTATATGATAGATACTATATTTATAATATAAATATATAATTATAATTATATATTTGTAATTATATATTATTATAATATTATATTATACTATACTATATTATATTATATTATTCTAATATTATTATAATATATTGTAATATATTATTATTATAATATTATATATTATTAAATTATAAAATGATAATATTATTATAATATATTATTAAAATAATAATATTATATTATAACATAATATTATATTATATAATATTATTATATAATAATGTTATTATTATATTATATATATTATATTTATAATAGATATATTGTATATTATATATAATATATAATATATTATATTCTAATATATATTTATATTTATAATATATATTATAATATATTACTATAACATAATATAATATCATAATACATAATATTATATTATTATAATATTATTATAATATATTATTATTATAATATAATATAACATAATATTATATTATATATACTTTTTTTGATGAGGACATTTCTGTCCAAACTTGTCATTATTAGATTACCAAATATTTGATAATCTAGATAGCCACCTATCCCATTGGTAATCCAGATTATCTTATGAGAGGTAATCTGGATTACCTGGCAATCTGGATTACTAACCTAAAAGGTATACCAAACACGGTAATCTGGTGGGGTTCTTTTAAATTACCAGCAATCTGGATAGATTGCTGGTTACCAAACGCAACCTTAGTGATATATTATCAAGATAGCATGTTCCTTCCCCAAGTGTTTTATTTCTTATTGTAGAACTATAGATTGATTTCTGTATGTATGTTAGTAAGCTCAGTTTGTTCGAATGGGTCAATTGTGGTTGGATGGAGTAAGTTTTGAGTCGTCAGACACTCCAACATACCATTTCAGTTGATTAAAACAAGCCTATTTGAGTTGCTTCATGTATTTTTTTAAAGAAATGAATTGTCAAAGTAGGCAACCGATGGCTTTTTTCCTTACAAAATTTGATAATGACCTACTTGGACATACACAGATATCTTCATTTGAGAGATGTTACCTTAAGGTTGTTTGTTTGAAATATCTATACATTTCATTCAATTGCAATAATTTCAAGTTTGTTAAAGCCTTGAATCATTTACAATTAGAGCATAAAAATGCAGTGCATAAAATAGGGTTGCTGATGGTGCTCCTAGTGTCCGGAGATTCACAAATTCTCTTTCAGTCCTTGTCTATGAACTTGAGCTGTTCTCTGACTTCTTTGTTGAGGTGTGTTGTATGTGAGAACATAAGGAATAAAACAGTTTTAGACTTTTAATTCTTCATTGTAGGTATCTAATATGATGATAACTTTTGAGAAAATATGCAACTCAAAAGTTCATCAGATTCATGTGGGTGGAAGTTGCTTAATTCTGATTTGGTGAAATGTTACATCGTGATTTGATGGCTTGGAATCAGTTTGTTAACTTAAATCTGATTTGAAATAACTAACAAAGGGTAATATTTAATTTTTTAGCTTGAATTAATGTAGTTTATTATCTGGTTACTGATTTGCTTGTTTGTCTTACCTATTGGTGTGGCATCTCATGTTTTCTGTCTCTGATTTTCTCACTGCAGCAGTTTAGTCTCTTGCACATGGTTGCAAGCATCTTTAGGCAATAACCGACTCTTTACAACTTCTTCACTATAACATACTTATGGTAGGTTCCTAAAAGGGTAACTAGGGGTGTTTGGCTGGTCAGAGTGATCTGTTGCTTATGAAAATTGATTGTGCGCTTTGATGGTGTCAAGGACACCCAATTTTGAGCTGCACGATTATTCAAGTTCTCACTTTCTGTTTAATCCATGGTCAAAAACTTGTATACTTTTGGTTTGGTTTTTACTGGAAGTTTGAATTCAGAGAACTCTCTGAAGCTTTGCTTTCCTTACTAGATCTCCTTGAAGTAAAAGACCAAATTGTTTCTACTCATATGGCTTCTGGATCGTCTGCTTGCAGCTGTTATGCAGACTGAAGGGTTCAATTACTTGGAGGCGACGTGCCCGTCTTTGCTGTCAGACTTGTTGGCAACTGTTGCTGTGGTGGATGACGACTCTAGTCCTATCAGCAGGAAGAGGAGCGGTAGCAGTAACATAGGGCTCAATTTAATGGACAGTGTTGATTTGAATGGGAGGCGTATGAAGAGGCGGATGTAGCTTGCAATTGATCTTAGGATAGTCCATGAGTATTGTAGCATCTTGCTGCTTCCTCCACAGACCTTACCTGTGTGTTCAGATCTGTACATTTGGGTAGTGAAGTGGCATCACTGATTTGATTTGAACTTTAGTGGCTTATAAATAATTCATCCTTATTATCAAGCAGTTGTGCTGTTGAGCTTTTAGTTTAACAATGATATTACTGAATCGACCTGGAGCTTTGAAGGTCTCAGGAAGAGATCTCTGATGTTGTGTTTGTAAATGATTGTTTATATTGACCTGTGTTTCTTCTGTCTAATGATTTGTACAATACTAGGCTTTACTTAAATCGGCACAGCGTGGGGCCGTAACATTGAATCCATGGAAGAGCCTAGTCACTGTTTGTTGGGAGAAGCCATAAAGTGTGCATGCATAGAAAAACATCAACAGGTTCTGTCCCCCAGCCCCCGCCCCACCTGGGAACGTTGTCGGCGAAGTTAAGGTTGGGGCTCACTAGCCGGTAACAATGGTATCCTTGATGACGACAAGGAAGAGGAAGATAGGGTTGAAGATGAGGTGTGGCTAGCTTGAAGGTTGCATGGAAGAGGATGGTGGCGTTTGTGAAAGGGGCCGAAGAACTCGATCGAGTAGAGGTGGGGAAGAAAGGTGGCCCTTTTTTAGCCCCGGAGAAAGCCCGACCTTAGTGGAAAGGGGAGGAGGAGGTGCATGACGTGGCAAGTGAGGACGTGAGCGGCGTTTTGGCGGGGTTGGTGATGAACTTGTGGCAGATGTCGAGATTGGCGAATAGGATGTGATGGCGATGAAAGATTACATAGCAGCTGTAGCGAGGGGAGGAAGACTCTGAAACATTCTTTGTATAATAGAATAGTAGATAAATTGTTTGAAAGGTCATGTAAGGTGAGAAAATGTATTAGTTTTAAATACTCAAAAAGTTTTGCATAAAAGCTGATGTGATGGATTGCTTTGTCACGTAAAATATTATTTTGAAAAATAACAAATATGCAACGTAGCAGAAAGGATAATAAAAAAGAGGACAAAAGGATTCTTTGTCATGTAAAAATTTGTTGGCATGTCCTGCAAAATGATAAATATTTTATTTAAATTAGATATATTTAGTAAAAATATTTTAAAATTTTTTTTTTTTAAAAAAAATATATCTCGATCTCTACATCAATGCTATTTTTTTATCATTTCATCAAATTATTTTTAGATCTGTTGGTACGGACATCCTCTATAGAATACGTGGCACCATTTGAAGGAGTCGCCATCTCAGATAATGGGCAATCAATCGGATTGATGTCATGTCGGTAAAATATCGATCTGAAAGTCGAGATATTAGTTAGAACTAAATTGACTAGGTAATCAGATTTAGATTGATAATAAATCGACCTCATCTTAATTGCATATTGCAAAATCAGCATTTTATCGTTCCGAAGGATAGCGGCCCTCGAATTCCATAGGAGATCGAGTTTGCACTGACTTCGTCAATTGATCAGCAGCTTGCCAAAATGATCTGCCTAGTATGCGAGATCGATAAAATACCAACATGGTCTAATACAGTAAACCCAACTCATATTGAGATCGATAAATCACCGACCTCAGCATATAATCCAGATCGATGATTTACCGACCTCGATATGTTTTGATAGTTGATCGAATGCCAACTGCACTTCAATCAGATTGTGATCCTCCTCTAGCTGTACTCCAGCTAATCACCGGAAAGGCCAACGGTCAATAGCTATGATCCAATCGGCCATAACAAACTAATAGCCTAACAAACTTTTCTTAAGGTCTAAACAAACTTCTCTATAAATAGAGGATAGGGTATCCCTCCAAGATAAGCATAAGTTCATAGAGCCAAAACTCTGCTGAAATTGACTCTCGACTTCTCCGTTGAAGGAAGAGCAAATCTTTCTCTATCCAAACTCTCACATTCTGCCTTTCATTCTTCCATTTTCATTATCTATTGACAAAGCTTTAGCTAACTTAGACATCGAAGGATCCTAAATCGAAGAGCATCCCATCGATTTTTGGACTTCATCTTGTAGATTGACTCGTGATTCACATCGAATCAGCTCAATCAATTCTCCAGTATGAATTTTTTCAACCATCTAAAATCCTACTGTAACAAGATCGAAAGATACATCCGATCAAAATTTAAAAAAAAAAAATTAATTTGACTAGCCCGTTCCAAATCCTAAATGATAGAATTTGAGTGTAACTATTGTAGAGTGAGATTTCACGTCATGAATTTTAAAAAATTATCTATTTTTTTAAAAAATATTTAATTAAATATTATATAATTAAATTATAATCTCGAAAAATTTAACTCACAGTTCAACTTTTTAATTTGGATCTTGTTTTTAGATACGATCCAACCTTATTTGCAATAGCCATGGTTCATACCGTATTCTCTAATCTTTCTGGATCAGCATGTCAAACACTATAATTTAGTACTACAAAGATAGGGAAAAGAATCAAAGATATACAAATGGCTTAAGATGGTATCCTAAAAGTTTAGGAGGGGTATAAGGTAAAATCTTGCTTTGAGAATGCTATTGCTGAATTCAAATAGGAGCAAGGGTCCTCAGTCGCATTAGTTATTGACCAATGAAATGTAAAACTTTTATAAGAGTACAAGCTAACGACCACAAATAAGGTTAGGCATTTCTTCGAAACGGTGAGCATTCATGTTATGCTCCTAAAAGAAACCAAGGTGGCTGGTACGCAGTGGTTTGTTAGTTGTTACCAAAAAGAAAATAAAGATGCCATGGTAGTCTAATTTTCGATGACGTAATGGTGAGGTGAGAGGGAAAACAAGAAGGGATGCTGGAGTTTACGTTTTCTGGAAGTTTCCATTATCTCGCCCACAAAACCACCGGGTCAAGCATAAATCCACGGACGATGATTAGCCAATAAACAACGCTCTCGGTTGAACAACGTGGCGTAATGGACTGTCGACACGTCTGCCTTAGGCCAGGGAGCCTTCCAGAAGCTTCTGGGGAACTCCTGGCCAGGACCCGCCAGCGATCCTCGTCTCGCCACGTGTCGGGTGGCCACCACGTCCCGTCCCACGTGGCGTCCGCCGTTCCCAAGGAAATGATACGGAGCGAATTAGGGCTCTGCGGCATCCAATCTCTCCTCCAACACTGAAAGCGAGAGCTGAGAGCTCTCGAACTAGGGGACGTAACGAATCGGAGTCGAGGAAAAGAAGAGAGAGAGAGAGAGAGATAAGAAGAAGGTTTATATGGCGGAGATGAATGGTGGAGGAGAGGGGGTAGAGGAGATGGAGGAGGACAGGAAGGAGGAGAAGGGGAAGGGGAGGGAGAGGGAGAAGGCGGTGCTGATGTGGGGGTATCTTCCGGGGGTCTCGCCGCACAGATCGCCGCTACTTTACCCGGTGGCCGTCCGGATGCCGGAATCCGCCGCCGGAGATGGCTGGACGGATGTCTGTGGGGGCGGATGTGGCTTCGCCATGGCCATCTCTGGTTTCCCTTTCGGATCTCTCTTCTTCTAGTTTGCTTTCTTGGTTTCTTTTCCTGCTTTCTTTTCATTTTTTTTTTCAATTTTGATTTTTGAAAATATAAGATAAGAGATCATATCTTGATCTGTACACACTTGACTGTCGGGACTGATAGATTCTTCTCCTTTGCCTTTTTTTTTTGGAACTTTTGAGAATTTATGGACATCCGGGAAGAACATGTTGTAGTAGTATTTTCAATTTTTTCGACTAGTTGACATTTTATGGATCTCCCGCTTTTCGTTTTGATTCAAATTTCAGAGTTTGATCGTGGTGCATACCGAGTCTTGGATCTTGGATTATTGCGATTTTTTCCCCTTTTTGCACCCTCCCCTATGAGATAAGTAATTTTATGCATATTCGTCTGAGGACAACATGTTTTTTATTAAAATATTGTGACAAGCAAGATTTAGCTGAAGATGAATATGAACTTGTTTAATTGTCTTGAACAAGTGCCCATGGACTTCCTTACGATACAAGAAAAGCTCATGGGTTTCTTAATATTTTAAATCCATTAATACACACTGTGGACAAGAATGTAGAGGCAGGAAATAGCTTTTCGCAGAATTAATTGTGAACTATTCCTAGTGATGATCACAGTCAGTGAGAAAAAAGCTGAGCTTTTTTGTTGTTTTTGGGTCTTTCGATATATTTTCCTTGTTTATTGTAATGTATCAGTCCTTTGAATCAATTGATGCCTTTACGAAGCTGCACGCATTTTGAATATTTATTAGTACTAGTGATATGGAAGGTTACTGGTCATTAGTTTATAGCTTTCCTGTTTAAATATTGCATGTTGATTCTATGATTTAGGGTTCACATTGCCTTCTTTGTTGTATCAGGATCGGGCAGACTCCTTACTTGGGGTTCGACTGATGATTTGGGTCAAAGCTATCTGACTTCTGGGAAGCATGAGGTACTTGACTCTTTGATGCTCAAGGTGATTGCCCAGCTGTTTTCTTCTTTCTAGAACTTGAACATCTTAAGTAAATGGGTCTTGTCATTTTGAATCCTTTCAGGAGTCTCCTGAGGCATTTCCTCTTCCAACTGAGGTGGCCATTGTCAAGGCAGCTGCTGGGTGGGCTCACTGTGTTGCAGTTACAGGTGCTACGCCTACTTATATTTGTTCTACTGATTAATGACAATTGGTACTTTTTTATAGTTTCTTAACATGCTGAAGTAACATGAGAAATGGGGTGATTCTACATGTTGATGCTACATGTATGTTACCGCAGAAAAAGGTGTATTACTTTTGATAGAAAATATGTCTTGTAAATGCACTACATTGTTAGCTTTCCCGAGCTGTTTTTAGTAGCTTAAAATGTTTCTTTTGACCAGCTTATGGAGAAGTCTACACATGGGGCTGGACAGAATGTGTTCCAACTGGGAGGATCATAGGAGACCAGTCTTTAGGAGGAACTTCAGAAAAGGATGAAATGCATAGCGCATCATTGAACGATCAAGGTGACTGTAGTTTCTTCCTTGGCTGTGAGAATGTTTGGTAGGAAAACATAAGCTGCTTTAGATTAACTGTTTACAGATATAACAAAAAGCCAAATTATTACAGGGAGTCCCAGGTCACAAATGTCAAGAACAAGTAGGGGAACTGTATCTGGCCCTGACTGTAGTGGTGGGAAGGAAAGCACAAAGCGTAGAAGGTTATCTTCAGCTAAGATAGGATATGAAAGCCCAACATCTGGTGATGATACTCTTTCAGCTCTCCCATGTCTAGTGACACTTAACACAGGAGTGAAGATTGCTATGGTAGCTGCAGGTGGACGTCATACGCTGGCATTGTCAGGTAACTCCATTTCTTTGTTCAATTAGTAATGTGACCGTAGACTTATTCTGAACAGTTTTGTAGTTTGTTGTGTTTGAAAGAGGTACCCTCATCACAGAAAGTAGAAAACGCTAATGTGATCTGTTTTCTCCAAAGTTTCAGATGTAGGTCAGGTGTGGGGTTGGGGATATGGAGGGGAAGGGCAACTTGGGTTGGGTTCTCGTATCCGCACAGTTTCTCCTCATCCTATACCTTGCATTGAGCCAGTTGCTTCTGGCAAGGACCAATCACCAGCAGCTACCAAAGGGAATAAGACTTCAGAAGGGCAAGCTTATAAAGTCACAGGAAGCTGCATAAAGGCAATTGCTTGTGGCGGCCGTCATAGTGTTGTTGTCACAGGTAACAACCCCTGGCCTCACTTCTGCTTACTTTTGGCAAAATAGACATTACCGTGGGATTTAGTTGTTTACTATTTACTCTTGTAATACATGAACAATAAATCCAAGTAATTTTAGTTTAATGAATTATCATGTCATCTTGTACCTTCTTTAGGCCATTAACATCTGTATTTCCTCAGTGGAAATGATGGTAATAGTGGTTAAGGGAACATTCTGATATTTATAAACTACTGCAGCAAATAGCAATTTTGGCTTGTTATATTAAGCTTTGTTTGTTAATCATAATGTTTGTTGCCTTTTTTAATGGACGACTCAGGTTAAGGTCAATATTAGAATCAATGCCCATGAATTTGACAGAGTGATTGTCTTTGTTTTCTTGGAAACTTATTCAGAAGCATCTGGGGAACAATCAGCCAATTGTAATAGATTCAACTGTAGGTGAATGGAGCTTAGGTGTGTCTCTGAACTATTATGCAATGCTGCATCCAGGTGATTTATGAAAATATTATGAAACAACAGTAGAGCTCAGTATCTCACTGTAAGTGGATTAGAAAGTTCAGAAGAAAAGGTGGGGCAAGAACATTACATGAATGCAACAAAAATGAAATTGTTGATGTAAATTTATGGTAAGGTCAAGGATCACTATAGTTTTGTATGAATGTAATAGTGGAATCTGAAAGTTGCATTGTTAGAGGACAAAGTCACAGGTCACTGGTTGAAACTGCAAAGGTTTGACTAGTGGTGTGGTTTCATCTGAAATGTGTAAGGAGGAGAATGATAGATGAGGAAGCCTGCTCCGGAAGCTGTGGTTGGATTTTATATTCCCATGATGACCGCATGTACAGACTTTGTTTTAACAGGAGAGATACTTATGAGAATGTTTGTTATCCTTCTAAACTCTGTTTTATTATGTTGTCCCTTTGAATGTTGTTTCATTGTCTTGCCTATTGTTGCTAATTCTTCTGGCTTAATGCTAATTCATCATATTTTTCACCCAGGAAACATGATCTTTTCTTTTTAAAGTTCCACCCATCAAATTTAGTAGTTTGATGAACCCCCATTTTTTTGAATAAAAAGAAAAGTCTGGCCATGTGCTTTCTCAAATATACAGGCTTTTTTTCTCTTCTAATTTAATTTTAATGCATGAACCTTTATAGTTGACACAACATGAAATCTGATAAACAGTCTAACAGCCCATAAAATACCGATAAACACCTTGTTTATGTGATCTTCCTTACATCTCCCCCCATTGTGTTCATGCATGCACTATACTTCATTAACATCCTCGCTGTTATGTTATACAATACATTCCTAATAAATTTTAGTAATTTTGTTATGAATCTGGAGATACTGGAGTGCTGCTAACTTTTGGCTGGGGACTTTATGGACAGGTTAGTATCTACCAAATTTCCTCTGCATCCATGCATCTGCGTTGTTCAGCTAACAATATCAACACTATTCTGCATGAATGCGCATGTTCTTGCATAGCATACTATGAATTACGCAATTATTGAAAAGAAATGGTGGGGCCGCCACCATTTTATCTAAAAAAAAGGTATGGATTGTACATGGGCTACAGCATGTTCAAATCAGAGATTATTTAGTTCTTTTACAAGGCTCAGTTTGAGCTGTTGATGTTCCAAATTCCACCGTCATGCGATATCATTCTTATCCTATTTGTGGTTTGCACTATGTTTGCATAACTGGCTTAATTTGGGGTTGCTTGGTGATGTAAGTAATGGTGGCACATTAATTATATTGAACATTAATAGCTGCACATCTATTTTCATACCTGAGATATAAGAAGTTGGTGTCTCAATAAATGTTCTGTGACATGCTTGCATAAGAGGGAAAAAAAAAACAAATCATGCATGATCTGTCAGTGCCTTTTAGTTATATCACTGTTTGGTTCTCTCTGGGTCTGAGGGAATAATGGAAAAATTGTTCCAGTGCATCCAAGAAATTAGAAGACAAGGCTCTTGTAGAATCATGGATATTGTGTAGATCTTCACACACATTTTACATACAGGCAGTTGGCTTATCGGTAGCACAAGGCACAAGATTTTAGTTTTTAAACTGTGCTGTTCTATATCCTGAGAATGTAAATGAAAATGGCAGAATTAACTAGGTAAAAAATAAATGATTTGTCCCCTTTCATCTTCAGTTTTATTGATCATATAATTTCTTGCTGTTTCTCGGTAATCTGCAGTTTGTAGGGCTCAGCCAAGAATAATGTAGCTATATCTTCCTATTTAAGTCCATCAGAAGCATGTAAATATCATTGACTTCATGGTGCACATTAATGAAATTACTGGTTTGTTGGCATATGGTTCGATTATATATACATATATATGCAACAACATGCTCTGACTGCTCTCCAGGATTAACATGTAGGCATTGTAGAAAAGATGGAGAAAAAGCAGAGTATAATGTTGAAGATGAGGTCAACTGTAATATGGGAAATGACCTTTGTTGCTCTCTGTTGTGGATTCTGTATCGCATTTTTCAGGAAAAAGGCTAACAATACTTTTTCTATTTTACCCTTTTCCCTCTTATTGGCTATTTTTGTCCAGTGTGGACAAGGGACTACAGATGATGAGCTGAGTCCGACGTTTGTGTCATCTTTGTTGGGTATCGAGATACAAGGTATTGCTGCTGGTCTGTGGCATACTGTCTGCACATCAGTTAATGGTGATGTGTATTCTTTCGGTGGGAATCAGTTTGGGCAGCTAGGAACTGGTTCTGATCAGGCTGAGGTGTGGTCTCTGTCACAACTTGATCTGAAAACCAAATTAGTAATTTCCCTGTGACATGGTTAGATAAAACATCACTGATTGCAAGTCAATGAACACGACGTGGCATTGGCTAGCACATGGTAATTTCCAGGTCTCAGTTGGAAATTTATGGTACAAGATGTTGTATCTGATCATCTTGTTTCTTCAGTGTCCTAGAGATGGCATTATGGAGAAATAAGTTGCTACTTTCTTTTTGTCAGAGAACATAAGATATTAACAAAAATCTTTCAAGTGAAGAAACTAATGCAGCTGTATCCAAAATGCTCCTGTTTGCAGACTCTCCCCAAGCTACTAGATGCTGCATGTTTGGAAAACAAAAATGCCAAGATTGTCTCTTGTGGGGCACGTCATAGTTCCATGATTACAGGTAGCACTCCAGATCATCTTCATGATCATTCATTGGCAGATTTAGTAAAATATCCATGTTTTTTTCTACATCAAAAAATTATGCTTCTAGCCACTCGATTTGCTGCTTTGTTCTGAGTTGCAAATGCGAGTAACTTTTCACTGGGTCGGGAGAGGCCTGGTATGCTGCTTGCTTCCAGGTCATGCCCTTGGGGAAGAGTTATTACTGCTCTGCAATTTCTGTGGGTTTTCGTTCGATATAAATGTCTCAAGTACTGCACTTTTGTCTTTCTAAAAAATAGTAGTGGACAAGGCTGAAGAGAACTTGCTTTGTGACTCCAGGCTTTTCTGCTCGGTATTGCAATGCTTCTGCTGTCACCGCTTTAGCAAGTATTACAATTGCAGTAGAAGTATTAGGCCCCCCAACTAAATTTAGTTGCTTTTATATGTTTGAGAATTAAGATGGGAGAAAACGTGGTAAAATTAGGTGAAGCAAAATTCAAACTCATGTCATTAGTATCTGACATACCAATAACTTTATCAATTATATCAATTGGCATTCTTTTGTGCATTTGTTGTTGATGAATGTAGTGCTAAAAGGATTATAACTTGGAATTGCATAAGGAAATAAATGACTTCTTTTGTCAAGTCTATTTGGGCCGCGTGCTTCGGCTGCTGTTATTGTTCCTGCAACTTAGATCGAAGTGAATGTAAATTTCGATTCTTGCAAGAATTTTCCAAACGTGAATTGACGTGTCCCTTTTGTTTTTGATCTTTATAGAAGATGGAGAGGTTTTTTGTTGGGGATGGAACAAGTACGGTCAGGTATCATTGTTTTTACCACGTCCATTTCAATTTCTCTTCTTTCTCATTTCCTGCGTATAGAAATCAAGCGTTTCTTGTCCGCATGTGCAGCTTGGCTTGGGCGATGCCAAGGACAGAAACATACCATCGAAGGTTCCCATAGAAGCTTACCACCCCACAGACGTATCTTGTGGTTGGTGGCATACGCTAATACTCGCGGAATCACCTAATTGAGTACAATTCTCGCACATAGTTCCTCTCACAATTTTGTTAGATTGAGTAGGTTTTGCTGAATGCGACATGTATTTGTACAAATTCTAGCAATGCATACTGCACGTATTGATTCTTTTGTAAGTCTTTGACATGCTGCAGGGTGTGCTCGGTCGAGTTACGCAACCAAAGCAGGCATTCCTGTATAAGAGTTAATTTTACAGCTCGACACCTTGAAATCTCTTCATCAAAATGTTCATACTGATAGATGTGGAAAGATCGATCGACAACCAACCATCATCAGACAAATCATCTGATTTGGCTCGGAATGGATGTGTAATCTTGTTGCAGCAGCTGCATGAACGTCCAGAGAATTTGCATTCGATCAAAGCCCCTGGAAGCCTGAAAAAAACAAATGTCATGTTATTCTTGCTTCAATGCCGAATGGTTAATTGGTGTTATCTTCGAGCCCAAAGCTTGTCTGATCGATGGTCCAAAACTCTGCATGCTTCACATGAGATGGGCCTTTTTTCAGAGCGTTAGCATCTGAAAAGAAATGAATGCCATATTAGCAAGAATGTCAATATACTGCACGAAATTTAACACAAATATGGTATGATGCCTCTATGAGCATTTGATCTGGCTGGCCGAGGGGAAAAATTCAGGTTGGACTCCAGCTCATATGCCCAGGTGGTCCATTTAGACCGAGACTCAGATGTCACCCCATTCAAAACCTCGTCTCTTTCTCACGAGGGAATGAATGCTCACCGAGAGAGCAGAGAAAGATACCATCATTTTATGGCAACATCAATAACAAAATTTTGGGGAGCAGAATTCTTATTTACCGATCATCATGGAGCCTTATTTATGGTGATCTAAATAACAGGAAAAATAAACTAGCGATTCCAGGTGCAAGCTAAAGATGTAGGTGGAAAGGGACAATTCATTTATGATGTAGATTGCCCATCGCTGCATCCACCAGTTGCTCTGCATCACCTTCTGCCATGAACCATGCAACCAAAGGTTCCTGAACTTCGGATCCTTCTGTTTGAAACATGGTAAATTCGTCAGCTTTTGATAGAGCGGTGCTTGATATACAGCTATCATATCCTTTCACAGAACCCATTCCAAGTGCTCGGAGATGGTGGTAAAGTTCAGAACCTTGTCATTTAGTACGCATGCAGCCTTGCCAGCAAACTCCTTTCCAAATCCCTCGGTCATTTTTTTGATGGTAAAATAATCTAACCACCACATTCTGAATATTTGACATAAGACTGACATGATAGATTGTGTAGAAGTTAATCCATGATCAAAGGCATTTAGTTGTGAAACTACATTTATTTCTTCCTCAAGTAGGGGGAAATTGGACATATCAAACTCAAGCATCTTATTCGAATAATTCAACACACTAGGTTCTTAAGTAGGATCCATCCATATTGCCTTCCCTACATGTGGTCTTGTATATGTATCAAATGCTTGGCCCATAACTTCTGGTGTTGATTTGACGTCATCTTGAACCATGGATGATGGTAGAATATGAGGCCTAATAGGAGGCAAACGTTGAGATCGGTTCAGAATAAAGAACTCAACATATTTTCCATGGGATATGGTAGAATATTTCCCATAGAGGTGGTGCTAATGGACGGAGATATCGAACAAGACACCACTGGGCCCAAGGAACTGTGAGTTCCTGACATATGATGAAAGAGTACAAAACAAATTTACGACCACTGTTGAATCCTCCGTGACCTGATGCATGACAGTTAAAGTATAACTTTTAGAAATGATGCCTCTCATAACCATGTGCCATGAAAAATATGACTGTAGAACAAGCTCGTAAAGATTCGAGCAAATTACCATGTTCTGAAAACAAATAACTAAGTGACGCATGGAAAATAGTTAGTTAATTCAGAAGAACTAGGGATAAAAGAGATCGTAAGTCCAAGGCTCTGCAATGCTTTCCTGCTCTTCTTCTTCTGGCATGCCCTAAACCTAAAAATGCTGCTAAGTAAACATATTAAAAACAGTAAGATGTATTACATACCCTTCTCCAAGTCTATATTGATGAAACGGTACGTTTGCAGCTGCTACCATAAATATAAATCAGATATTCTACATGCATGCTTTATATCGAGAATATCATGAAAATATCATGAATCCAGGATGGTGATAGAGATTTCATAATCTTATAAAATATACCTGATGCAGAAGAGAAAAAAATCATCTTACTATGATTCTCTCTGAATATCGGTTTTCTTTCTTTATGTCGTAGCAATAATAATGGATTTTTTACGTATCACCATCATGGACAGGGATAGGATCTTTATTTATAGATATTTATCGATACTTTCATCAAGTAATCGGATGAGATTTGAATTCTATTTGAATTCAAGTTAATCATTATCCGAATTCAAATTTTAGAGTTCATGATAAATCGATCATTTAATCGGGACATTATCTAATGTTCTCTCACTTGGCTCAATTATAACATTAAGTTTTAAAGCATAATCTTTAAAATGCATGAAGAAACAAATCTCTTTTTTAATATTCATCATAATTATCTTAGTATGACAAATTGCTTAATGCGAGTTATGGCGGTCATATGCCATTCATTTAGCATACTCCCTTTCATATACCACAACATTAACAATTTAACATGCTAGGCCTATAAAATAGATATATGTATACATATATATATCTTTCATTATGGTCCACAATAATGTCTCATAGAGACTTTCCTGTTACAATTAAATCACAATACAATGTATACACCATCATAAAAAATAAAAAAATTATTAATATAAATCAGAAAATACTTTATTGAGCTCGGAGTGTCAAAAACATCATTAATACATTATTCATTAATACAACCAAGACCCATTCTATGTACATGTTCTTTAAATATTTTCGATTGCAAATCTTTTGTCAATGGATCTACTATCATGAGATCAGTTTCAATATGTTCATCAGACACTCTTTATTTCTAAACCTTCTTTTTAATAACAAAATATTTTAAATCCATATATGTTTGGCATCTCTTGAATAATTATCGTTTTTGGAGAAGAATATTACTATAGAATTATCATAGTAAATTTTCAACGACTTGGTAATGGTGTCGATAATCTCAAATCCTGAAATAAAATTTTGCAGCCATAATGCCTGAATTGTGGCTTCAAAACATGCCACAAATTCAGCTTTCATAGTGGATAAAGCAATGACAGACTTATTTTTCCGTGATACTGTTTCTTCAACAAATATAAAAAGATAACTATACGTGGATTTTCTGCTATCAGTGCATCCAGCAAAATCTAAATCTGAGTATCCGATCATTTTTAAGTGGTCGCATCTCCTATACATAAGCATGTAATTCTTTGTTCCTTATAGGTATCTTAAAACTTTCTTTGCAGCTTTTCAATAATCTTTTTCAGGATTACTTTGATACTTGCCTAGCATTCCGACTACAAAATTGATATCCGGTCTTGTGCAAGTTTGTACATATATTAAACTGCCCACAATAGAAGCATAAGGAATTAATTCCATCTCTTTACTTTCTATATCATTCTTTGAATATTGCATGAGATTGAATTTGTCTTTTTTCTATATTGGAATAATTTCGGTTGAACATATGTGCATATTGAATTTCTCTAGAATTCTTTCAACATATCTTTTTTGAGACAATCTTAGAACACCTTGTGATCTGTCACGAAATATTTTAATTTCTATCACATAGGATGCCTCTACCATATTTTTTATTTTAAAATTCTTCGAGAGAAATTCTTTCGTCTCATGCAATATGCTTAAATTATTAACAGTAAGTAAAATATCATCAATATATAGAACTAAAAATATAAACTTGCTTCCATTGATATTTTGGTATATACACCGATCAACGATATTTTTTTTAAAATCAAAAGATATTATGGTATCATTAAACTTGATTTATCATTGTCTAGAATCTTATTTTAGTTCATATATTGATCACTTTAATTTACACACTATTTGATCTTTTTTTTTTATCGAAAAACCTCTAGATTGATCCATATAAACTTTCTCCTCGAGGTCTCCATTAAAAAAAGCCGTTTTCACATCTATTTGGTATAACTCTAAATCATAATGAGCCACCAATGTCATAATAATTCTTAATGAATCTTTCTTTGAGATCGGTGAAAAAGTTTTTTTTATAATCAATGCCTCCTTTTTTAGTGTAACCTTTGGCAACAAGTCTAGCTTTATATCATTCGATATTGTTATTCGAATTGCGCTTGGTCTTAAAGACCTATTTACACCCGATTCGTTTAAAACCTTCTGGCAATTCAACAAAATTTTAGACTTTATTATCTTCCATGGATTTTAACTCATCTTTCATGGCATCAATCAATTTATCGAACTCAGTACTTTCTATGGCTTATGAAAATGAAATAAGATCTTTATTAATTCCAATATCAAAATCTGACTCCTATAAATAAACCACATAATCATCAGGAATAGCAGATCTTTTTTTTTCTTTTAGATCTTCTTAAAGGTATTTCTTATGGTTCAGATATATCAGATATCTGTGAATCAGTTTCTTCATAGAATAATTCTTCATTCAAATATTGTTCATCATTAGACACAACATTTTGTATAGGTATGGATGAAGGAACATTTATGGATAATGAAATATCTATCCTAACTTTCTTTATTTTCACACTGTTTCATTCATCACTTCCACTGACTTCATAATTTTAAATAAATCTTGCATTATCGGTTTCGATAATTCTCGGACTATAATTTATAAAATAAAACCTATACCCTTTAGATTTCTTTAGATAACCAATAAAGTAATCACTAATCATTCAAGAATCTAATTTTCTTTCATACGGATTATAAACATTTGCTTCCACTATGCAACCCCAAATATAAAGGTGCCTTAAACTAGGTTTTCTTTCAGTCCATAGTTCAAAAGAAGTTTTTAAAACTGCTTTACTAGGAACCCTATTTAGTAAATACATAGTGGTTTTAAGAGCATACATCCACAATGATTTGGGTAATGAGGAGTTATTTATCATACTTCTAACCATATTCATTAATGTTTGATTTCGTCTTTCAGCTATACCATTTTACTGAGATGTACCTAGCATAGTGTATTGTGTACATATATTATGTTTTTCGAGAAACTTTGCAAATGGATCTAGACATTATCCTGTTTCATTATATTTTTCATAATATTCACCACCTTTATTAAACCTTATGATTTTCATCATTTTATCTAATTGTCTTTCAATCTCATTTATAAACATTTCAAGAATGTCCACTACTTGAGATTTTTTATGAAGCAAATAGATAAAACCATAATATGAAAAATCATCGATAAAGATGATAATATATTTATCTCCACTAAAAGATGGAACATCAAAAGATCTGTATATATCAGTATGTATAATTTCAAGAAGCTGAGTGCTTCTTGTGACACCTCTCTTATTATGTTTAGTTTGCTTTTTCTTGATACAATCTAAACATGTACCAAAGATCAGTAAAATTTAAATTTGGAAGAATCTAATTCTTTACTAATTTTTCTAATCTTTTTTTGGATATATGATCCAAATGCTTATACCATAAGTAGAATTTTTATTTAGTAAATTACACTTAATTCTAGAATTATGATGCATAATAAGAACGAATTCAGCAAAAAAATTATCAAGTTTTAATTTATATAAATCATCAATAAGAATTCTAGAACCAATAAAGAAAGTATTCTCATATAAACTAAAACAATCATATCCAAACTTAAAATTAAATCGAGAAACATCAAGTTTTGATGGAGAAAATAAGTTTCTAGATATTAAAGATGCATAGATTGTGTAATAAATCCAAATGATAACTAATATCTAAGATCAAATGATAAATTCCTATGACTTTAATTGGAACCTTCATACGATTCCCTATAAACATAAAATCTTCAGTTGGGTTTGTGATTTGGATCGTAAGGAATCACTGCATCAAATTAGAAACATGAGTAGTAGCACCAGAATCAAGCCACTAAGTATCATTAGGAACTTCAGTTAAATTTGATTCAAAACATACAAAGATATTAGATTTATCTTTCTTTTCGAATCAAGTCTTATATTTCAAGCAATCTTTCTGATAGTATCCCATTTTCTTACAGAAATAACACATCCAGCTTTTGTTCCTTCTTATCAGTCTGAAGATCTTTAGCAGGCATTTTCTTTTTTTCTTGAACTTGTTAGCTTTCTTCTTGTATCATTTACCATCTTCTTGACTTATGAAATTAATTAAATGACTATCTTGCTTTTTCAGTCTCGTTTCCGCTTGACTAAGCAAACAATTCACTAACATCCCATTTATCCTTGAAAGTGTTATAATTAATATAGAAGGGCCCCTATTTTGAAGATAATGAGTTTAAAATAAACTGCACCAAGAAGAGTCTTCTATGGTCATCCCTAAAGTCTTTAATTTTGCGGTAATATTAGTCATCTCAATAATATGGTCTTGCATACTTCGCGACCCATAAACTTCATGATTGTGAGTTCTACCATTAGTGTATTAGCAAGTGACTTATCTGCAGAACGAAAATGTTCTTTCACAAGCTTCAAATATTTTCTTGCATTTTCTGGAATAGTACTCTTAATGTTATTGGCAGTAGTCATTTGTGTGAACATAAGACTTAATCTGTTAGAATATTTTCATGCTTTATGATGTAACTTCTTTTCCTTACTGCTAGAATCCGTAAGAGCAGTAGGTTTATTTTTCAATAATGCTAAGTCAAGATCCAATACACCTAAGTAAAAATTGACTTGTTCACATCATTCGGCGAAATTTGAATCATTAAATATGATGACAGATGAAACATGCAAATAAAAAGAAATAGCTGCAAAATAATACATAAATGTTCAAATAATTTCATCATGGATTCAGATAAATAACAATAAAAGTATATTATAATTCTTCTTTGGATAGATATTACAACATACTATCATAATTTAATATCATTATTAATTTTTTAATTAATAATTAAATATTTTTAATCAAATATATATGTTATCTTTGGATATATAAATATATATGATCAAAGAATATTAATTTATCTTTGTCATGCTCATTATTCATCGAATAATTAATTTACCTTTGGGTAAATCCTAAAATTTTAATGAATAGTGAACATTAATTTATCCACTGAATTTTCATTAATAGACATTTAATCATAGATAAATGATCAGATTATGCATGTTGATATTTCTTTTAAACATTCTAATTTGGCCACTTTGGTGACTAACAAACTATACATATAATCATGCATATAAATAATAATTAAAATTTTTAATGCATATCAAATATTCTAGTTTGGCCACTTTGATAACTAACAAACTATACATAAACATAAGATTATGCATATAAAAGAAATTTTATTAATAATTGATATTTGATAACATAAAATCCCAAGATCTTTATTAAAGAAAGGTTTAAAACAAATTTAATGGATCATTAGGAATAAAATAGTTAATTAGGGTTTGAAAAGAAAATTTCTGAGTGACTGTTCTAAAATTTTATAATTATAGGAGCTAATTTACAAAAAGATTCAAAACTGAAATTAGGTCTTTTCATAATTTAAACATTATTGAGGTCTTAAATGCAAAAGAGCCCTAACCCAAATTAAACAGACTCGGTTTTGGTTTGACTCAACTGATTTAAACTGATCAAAATCCAAACCCAAAACCCGAAGTACCATCTTCTTCCTCCCGATCAAACCCAAAACCCTATCATCCTTCACCGCAGCCGCCGATCCTCATCTGCCCTTACTGCCGGCGAGGCGCCGACCACCCTCAACCATTGACGGCCACCGAAGCACCGAAGGATCGATCGCTGGCATCTTGTCGGTGTTCGTCGGTTCACCAGCGATTGAAAAGTCATCCGGATCGGGCGGAGATGGAGGAGCCCGACCCAGTGCTTCTGCCACCAAAAATTGAGCCGACGGTCGCCGAAAGACTCCGATCGACAGACCGCTGCCTCCTTTCCCAAGATCCATGGCCGGATTGAAGCTATCGCCGAACCCCATCGCGGGTTTCATCCGCGGCGTCAAAAGGCCGTAAGCGGCCAAGCCGCCGCCGCCGCCGCTTTCGGATGGTAGCCACGACCGCAAATCCGGCCTGCCGCCGACATGGCAGCAGTCACGGCTGCTGCCCGTTCGTCGGTCGACATGAATTGACCGGTGCTGCCGGCCCTTAAACCCATCTTTCCTCCTTTTCTTTTTTTTTTTTTTTTTTTTTTTTTGTTGTTGTTGCCAGTATCCCATAGATCCGGCCATCCCAGTGGGTTAATGCAAAGATGACCAGAGTCCGGCCATCAAGGAGGGCATACGGCAGAAGATCCATCACGATAATTTAATTAATTTATTTATTTCATCATAAAATTTTAATTCTAAAAATTTATAATAAATAAATAAATTTAATTTTATAAAAATTATGAAAATATAGGCTCAGAGGCTATATATATATATATATATAAATCAAATATTCTACATATATACTTTATAACGAAAATATTATGAATTCAGGATCATAATAGATTTCATAATATTATAAAATATATTTAATATAAAAAAATTGATTAAAAAAAAATTATTAATATTATAAAATATCAAAAAAATTTGATGCAGAAGAAAAAAAAATTATCTTATCATGATTTAATTTAAATATATTTTCTTTTCTTTCTTCGTATCATAACAATAATAATAAATTTTCTACGTATCGCCGTCGTCATCATAGGTAAAAATAAAATTTTTATTTATATATATTTAAATTTAAATTAAATTTAAATTAATTATTATTTAAATTTAAATTTTTAAGTTTTTGATAAATTGATTACTTAATGAGGATATTATCTAACAGCTACTTCAACGTGACTCGAGCATCCTTGACCCAACTGAAAGAAAACACAGGCATTCATCGGGCTTAATCTGCTTCGTTTTATTTTTTCTGGTCTAAAGAGCCATCCTCCCATGTCAATATCCTGGAACCATGACCAAAAACAGAGCAAGAAAAATTAAGGCAAACTACCATCAAATCCTAAAATAGTTTTAAAATGACTCGTAACAGAAAGAAAGAAGGTGGCATGATTATAAATCCCAAGAATAGAATGATTTCCTGGTTTATATTTACCGAGATACCAGGAAAACAACAATAATAATACCTTGCATCTACCTATGTATCTCTAGTAGGATGCGTCTTAAAGTTTAAGCTTTGTCATGATCCAAAAGATGGACGTAAAATATGTTACACATGCATGATGTGAATGTTTATCCTAAAGATGGATAAATGTTCTACGAGCGACACATAATCTAATATTCTAAAACTACGTCTACAGACTATGATAGTCCACTGAACGAAGGGGAAGAAGCGGAGGGCAAAAACACGGGATCTTGATGCTTCCTTTGCTTGCAATCAAAGCAAACAAAGAAAACCGTATCTCTCGCACCTTTCGATACTCTCCTCTCTATTCCGTTCCAAGTAAAAGATAAAGCAATGTCTTCGCGCCTCCGCAGTTATTATCCACGAAATTTAGAGACCTCCAGTTCACTCAATTTATCGTTAAGAAACGATAAAAGGTGCCCAAGATTGGGCGCTCAGAAGATAAACCAATCTAAGATTCAGAAAAACCAGAAATTAGCAAAAGATCCAGAATCATCTTTCAAGGCTATTTTCTGGAGCTCAGAAGGATCTTCGTGCCAGAAAAAACCAAACTACTCAATATAACCAGTATCTGGAATGTTTTACCAAGATAATAGCACAATAGATCCGGAAGAACACCGTGATCACCAAGAAGATGCAATCACTGGGAGGGAGTTGATAAAGAGAAAAGAAATTGGACGTGAGATACAGAGAGGGTCAACAAGTGAGGGAAGACAAAGTTTCGGACCTGGTTCTTGCACTGATTTAAGAGAACGACGATGACCGGAACCTGCTACTGGGTTTTCTCCCCTCCTCGGGGAGGACGAATGGCTACCTCCGGGTCGGTCGCTCCCTGTCCCGCATCCTCGCCTTTCCGGACATGAAGGCCCAAGTTCGTCATTTAAAAAGTACCCCGGCTGATTTCACTCCTCGGCCGCTTGGGCTCTGTTTTTTTTTCTTCTCCACAAAAAAATTAAAATAAAATAAAATAACTGATTTTTAGTGGGTTTTCGGCCACGTAGGATGATATATATATATTTTTTAATTAAAAAAATCAGATAACATGATTTCTTTCAACCGTCAAAATAGATATATTTATGTCTTGTCCATGAGCATCTCAAGTTTTAAACATAGTAGATAATATAGATAAAATTATTTATCAATAGTCACAACACTAATAGCTATCACCATCATTTAGGGCTTGTTGGGCCAAATTATGAAAATTAGCTTATTTTGAAATGACTTCTTTTCAAATAAAATTTTAGAAAAAAATATCATGAAAAAAAAGTAGTTTATGTTTGATAAAATTATTTGATAAGTACTTTTATTAGTATTTGAGAAGTTATTTATATTTCGTAAATCTTTCAAAAAAAATATTTTTGACCATCAAATTACGAAAAAAAAAAAATATATATATATATAAATTTATTTTATAATTAATATTATTTAAATAGATAAATAATTTTAAATATTTATTATGATTAATTTTAATTAAGTTTTTTAGTTTTATTTAATTAAAATACAAAAGAAATGAGAATGTTAGGTAGCATGAGAATAATGGCAGGATTGGATGAAAATAAATAGAAATAGTTATGATAAATAATAATTTTTAGTAAGAATATTTATATCTTGAAAAAATTAATTTTTTACTTTTGCTTCTACTTTCAAGAATAAGCTTCAATTTTCTACTCTCTTCACAGCTGTTTCTACTACCACCCAGAAGTAGATTATATTTTAAAATAAACTTGATCAAATATTTTTTTTTTTTTAAATAAATATTTTTTTATAAAATAAGCAACTTTTTTTTTCTCCAAAAATTTGGTCAAACATGTCCTTGGTCTATCAACAAAGCTCGGCAGAAGTAGCAGCTCCCCTTGCCAAGAACTACTACAAAATCATGCGATAAGTTGCAAGTCTATCTACTAAATAATGCAACACTAGTAAACCATAGTGATATCGATTAATTAATATAGTCTAGGGTGGTTTGTGGCACATCTAATTCTCCTTCCCGGGCCCTCTTTTCTCGCGGTAAGAGGGCACCTTTACACCAATCCTCCCACCGTGTTGCTCCAAATCACGACGCAAACAAAATTAGGTAGGAAAATAAAGAACCTCCCCACCTGCCATAGTTAGTGGTGTCACGGTGAAAACGACTAGCCTTCCAAAGAGGAGCAGTTCAAAGGCATTAGATTACATGTTGCCGTGCTCCAATTAGCGGAAGGAGAGAAGCTTGTTTGAGACCGAAGGTGAAAAAGATGTTGGACAAGTCGATAGGGACAACAGGGCAGGTCTCTTTCACCTTCGTCCAATAGCCTGGTTTACGACTAAAAAAAAAAAGAGGATGAATCAGCCAGCCACCCAACAACGAGAGAAACAGTCGGACCTCTTCAGATATGATAAGAAAAGAGAGTTTATGCGTGGGGAATGCAGTGGAGATGGGACCTGATGAAATCCAATGGTGACATAGCTCGTGAGAGGAATCGGGGCAGTCAGGACTCGCTGAATCCGCAATATTCTCGGAAAAGAAGGTACTACATGATGGTGAACCATGCATCAAAGTGGCATATGGAAAGGGCAGCAAATCTGAGGTCCACGTAGCCATCCACCTTTTTTTTTTTTTTTTTTTTTAAAAAAAATTTTAGGAATTATCATCATCCATGAATGATAAAGCCTACCGCATGTCTGGCATGGCATATCAGGGGGCACGGCACTTAAAGCTTAACCTCCATATCAGATCATCATATAACATCCTGTCTTTGATCTCCATATATCCCACAGCATTTAGGAAGTTCTGCATAAATTGAGAGAACTGATGGCTGGCAAACAAACAGGAACGGTTCCAGTCTTCCCAGCTGCAGGTCTTTCTTCTGGGATATCCGAATTATCGTGCCAGGAGTTACAAGCAAATCCAAAAATTGCAATCGTGTAAGATTGGTCTCGGACACGGATCCATAAGCATAGTAGCAAACAGATCGTGGACCGTCGGCTAACTCAGATACTTGTGATTGGGAACCATCATTGATTGCCAGAAACACACACATGCCCGGTATATGCAAAGATATGATGCAAGCAGAACTGCTCGTCCTCGACAAAGATGTACCGCCACGAACACAAACCACTCAAAAGAATCCTGCATCCCCGATTATAAAATTACTAGCATTCTGGATAAAGCCTCTTTTTCACAGGAAGGCTGCAGCACGGTTTTTGAACCAAGAAACATCTCTTTTCTAAAGTGAAAATAAGGACGCCATGCGGCTAGGTAAGGAGAGTGCTGTTATTGTAACTTCCCATATGCACGGTAAAGACCCAAAGATATCTAAATGTAGTTTGCGTGCTGAGCACGCTGAGTCATTGCGTCCGCCAAATCTGTGCTTCAGTCGGTAATGAAGTAGGGATATCACCAACATCCCATTCCAAGTGAAAGTATGGAGCATTGAATTTGCTAAGCAGGACTCAACCGTCCGTTTTTGAACAACCAGTATAGCTTGCAGTCATCCAGATTTAGGTGCTCGAGTTTTTATCTCAATATGGACATAATTGACTCGAGCCTTTTCAGCATAATGGGCTCTTGCTATTCTCCTGTTATTTTGATAATTATAAGATTTATACATGGCCATTCAAAAAATAATAATAATAAATAAACATACTTTTTCTATCTTGATTATTTGAAGCATCTATGACATAAAGCTGATCAAATAAATGACCTGAAGACACATGAAGCTGCTCTTATTCCAGTAACTACCGAAGCAAATCTTATTCCAAGCCTCCCATGATGTTGTCCGATGGTCATGCCCACTCGATAGCTCAGGCTCACAACATAAAACAGCCATGAAAGAGAAGCATCTAAACCTACTGAAGATATTTACATAACTGGTCTGGCTAGCAAAAAGCAACGGAGGTGGGGAGCATACAAGTGCGAAAGAATAGCTAAAACTGGTGTACTTTGTGCAGCATCTGCGAGCCAATCGCCAAAGTGGATAACTGCTCTGAACTTGGTGAAGCTTTTATTGGATGATCACTAGCTGAATCGCTTGTAACCTGTTTTGTTGTTCCTTTGGCAACACTTACGTCTCTTTCTGACAGCTGGGACTCCATCAATGCCCGGACCTGATGTAAATTTCTATCACCATCAGTACTTCTATCTTGTGCATGCAAATGGTAGTGCGTGTGTATCAGCAGAAGTAAATCATAATCATGCTGAGAGAACCAAAAAGTAATAGGAATACCGTTTCCAGACGTTTCTTGTGAACATCGACAGGTACCTGGAATGGTTACAGAAATGCATCATGATTTGTGGAATCCTCAGAGAAAAAGAAAGTGTGTCTATAAATGATCTAGTGCTTTTAAGATATAATCACAAACATCAGATCAAGATTGAAGGTTTTTAAGATTTAGAAGAGAAAAACCAAATCAGTAAAACACTAAAAATTGCAGTTAGAAGAAGAGGACGAAAACGAAGGAGGATTCAAGATGCAAAGGATAATAATGAGCAGTGCTAGTATGTCTGCATGGTGCTTTCAATCAAATGGCACGAGAACTAGTAAAGCAACACATTCCATCTACTTTTGGAGTATACATATGAATCATGCTCAAAATCCGGTACCCAACTTTCTCACTTTCCTAAGTGTCTCTTGTTGGATACTCATCAGAAGAATTATTTGTTTGCAACAATCACTGTCAAGCAGCACTTTCATGTCAAAATTCACCAAGTTTTTTTTTTTTAAAATCTTTCTCACAGATAATATCATTTAAGGTTGCTCCCTCTTTCATGTTATATCATTTCAAGCAATTGTTAACATTAGAACTATAGCAGACATAAAAGCATCACAGTCAACAAGAGGTGCACTTTCATGTCCAATCTTTCAACTCGCCAAGGTTCTTCTAATCCTTTCTCACCGATGCATCTATTCTAAGGTTGCTTCCACCTCACATTATAATCATACCACTCAAATTGTTAACATTAGAACTATAGAAAACATAAAAGCATCACAGTCAACAAGAGGTGCACTTTCATATCCAATCTTTCAACTTGCCGAGGTTCTTCTAATCCTTTCTCACTGATGCATCTATTCTAAGGCTGCTTCCACCTCACATTATAGTCATACCACTCAATACAACATCAAAATAAACATGCACATACATGAACAAATGCAGGCAATTGCATGCACATATTATATTACCGAAGTAGCTTCCAGCATTCTTCATATTAGTCGAACAAATCTTTGGTCCTGATTCTCTGGAGAACTATTCATGGGATTTCTTTTCTTTCTGACTCTCTGGCTTATGATAGATGCCTCAAAAATGGACCCACTATCACATTCTGCATTTACTTTCTCCAAGTCTGTCAATCAATTTACCTACAAAGGGCATAGCATACATGCTCAATTCCTACGCAGTATACCAAATTGGTTTTGTGAGATCCCTGTTACTTGTACAAATGTTTATTTCATATCCGTTCCACAAATCAAGCAATAATGGCTTAATACCTCTCTTCCATAGGGTTAGGTGTGTTATTGCCCATCAAACTACTCTTTGGAATTAATAGCGCAAGGCCTTTCTCCCAGTTGCCAGCATTTCATTATCAGTGATTTAATCGAACAATTTATGAATCAAACCAGCTCAGAACTCCTCTACTGCTTACCCATGGTTACAACCTGAATAAAATGTCAAATATCTACAGAACGACTTACAAGTTGAATATCAAAAAACTCCTTTTCATTATGCAATCATTAATTCTAAAGTAAGATCAATGGGATTACAATTATTTTCTTAAATTCATACCATAATTAAAAGGAAGAACTTGAAGCCATCACTCTGAATGACATAATATACTGCACATATAGCATATTGTAATATTATTTGGACAAGTTCACAGAGTACCATCCACCGACAAACACTAGCAGCACACGATGCTCTTAACAGAAGCAGAATTTTGACAAGGATGAAAGGTTTTAATCTTGCGGAAGATCTCAGTTTCCACCAGTGTTGGACATTCACAGATATGATATTTATAAAATTTTGGACTTTACCATCTTGGATTTTCAGATAGATTGGCCAATACGATCAATATATTGGCCAATTCTTTTACTCACTTATTCTACTTCCTTACATAATTTTTTTAATTAACAAATTTCAATATCAATGTATAATAATGGCTGTTAATCGCAGTTCTACCATATCAACCATATTTCTATATCTCATTCCCAATATATTAAACAAGATCTTGGAAAATCTCAGTCCTTTCCAAAGTTCCCCAACTTGCATCTAGGCCAAAATAAACCAAGATCTCAGTTCATCTCACACTCAGTAACCCATGTAGATACCAAAATCTCAGCTTTTAAAAACCTCGAATGTGAAACTACACAATGATAGAATAAAGATGGATGCTAACTTCACATCCTATAATAAAATGAGTGGATTGCAGCCTTACACAAAATTTCAAATTTCTATTTGGCTGATCTACACAAAGGAGAATGGTTCAGAGCAGCTGTCTAATTAATTTATGTCATGTCACAGTTAAGCAGTTGTATACAAGAAAGACAGCAAGAGTGTTGACACAGATTTTGTAAGATTTGCAAACATCGTGAATCAATACATTTTCAACCAATTATGCACGAAGAAAGACGATTAGGCAGAAAGTAGAGATCAAGGAAACAATAACACAACACATGCAAGCATCCATTCTTTCTGTTCCTTTTAGACATATGATTAGTTCTTTTAATTGTCATGCCATTTGAACAATATCATATGATGAAAAATCTGCAGCATATTACACCAAAACAAGAGGCAAGATAAGCAAATCAAACATCATCAAACATTTCTTCCAGAAACCCTGTTTTTATAATGACCACAAAAGGGTAGTGACAAGCTAACCTAGCTGCACAAGACAACAAATAAAATTTACAATGCTTCTACCCTAACAAGTTCCCTATGACTAAACACATTTTGGTGCTGTCTATATTCCAGACACAAAGGCTTAGGGTCTCAAGCAAACTAAGAACACATAGGTATATTTGTACTGCAAATCTTTGAAAAAAAAAATAATAACTAAAAAAAGTTAAAGAACATTTCTTACAGATTTTCCTTGCTGATTCTGCTCCTCCTTCGAATAACCAGGAATGGTCAAGTTCCAGTTTTTCTCTGCATAAGATCATTCATCAATTAGACTCTAGAAATTGAAACAGCAAATTTATAGCAAATGCATGTTTTACATTCTTCATTTAAAAGTCTCGTATTAGACACAAACAAATGGGGAAGCAATGTTTTTCCCTATGATGTTTGGAATTTGTCGAGTTGATACCAAACATCAAAAAGTCAGTGATCACTTAAATAATAAAATGCAACCAACCAAGAAATCAAGAAGAATTTGCTATTATCAGCATTTGAAATTTTATATGAACAAACAAGGATTAAACATATAAAAAGGTTCGTTTAAAGAACAAAAAGGAAAGCACAAGTCACCTGTTAATATTTGAGTTCAGTAATTATTATACACAAGTAAACCAAATGGATAGAAGTGATATTGGATGAGCTGCAAACCTAGGTGTAGCAATACATCCTTGGCCTCTAATGTTGAAGACTTACGATGCTTTGCAAGACTGCATGCAAATGTGGTAACCTGCATGCATTTAAAATCATCAAGAGATAATTCTGACATTGAATCAGAAACTGTAAATAGGATAATTGATGACAAAATATGTCCAATATCTGGGACTTGTTCCCAGACCAAATGATTTGCAGGCACAAGATGCAAGAAAACATACCACATAACATTACGTGTACAAATGAAAGAGCACATAACAGGGACAGCAAAATTGCATGGTAACGCAACAAGCAACAGCAACAATAGATTACAAATAAGGATAGCATAAATTCTAAAGCATGCACAAATGAGCGTGCAAGATAACTTTTTCAATGTGCTGAAAAACAAAGACTAAAACAGGTGACACAACTTGAAAGTTAGTCAGACTATTAAAGGACACAGTTTATTCTATGTATACTATAGGTACTTCTGACTAGATTAATAGAGTCAAGCCTCAACCGAGTCAGAGCATCCAAAGTTAACATTAGTTTCAGTAAATCTGTAAAACAACATTCTCTGAGCAAAACAGCTTTCTAACAGAAATGGCAGAGATGCATTCATGTACATATAAGCACAAAGTGTACTCAAATATAATGAGTATCACTCAGTCACAAATAGATAGAAGACAGCTGCTCAATCTTCGGAAATGAATCAATGACATGTGACAAGAAAAACTTGACTACTATCTATTGATGGTGAAAATGCATCTGATTTTAGTGAAACTATCTAATGAGATCTGCTCTTCTATATCGCAAACTTCTGCTGAAGGATGTAAGATTCTAAATATTTTCCTTCTAGACCAGTCATCTGCTGTACATTCTTTGGTTTTCTTTCTTGTGACAGTCCTGTTTGATCATGAGTCTGAAAACATTATGTTAAATGAGAAACACCATTAGCTTACTTCAGTTTAAGCATGGGAGCCTCTAGCATTCAGATTACATATGAAGCATCACTAAGGCCCTTCACTGTCACTCCATTGAAATGGTAGATTTTCAAAATGTAAAATACAGAAGGATTAACCAAACTGTAAAATTTTCCTTTGAAAATGAATGAAATCAGTTCTTGTGGATAAGTAGTTTCCACAGACAAGAAAAAAGTCAGATGTATAGATATTAAATTTACCATTGGTCATGAATTTTATGACAGAACAACTACACTGTTGCCCAACAGAATGTGGATGCTACAGTGCTGTCCAAAAACCCTCCATAAGCATGATGCACTAAGCAAACACAAAATCAATGACACGACAAGTAAAACCACCATAAACACTGACAAGGCAACATAGAATTTACTTATGAAAAGCAGCTACCATATAGACTGAGTTGTAAGCTCGTTACTTATTTGAGAACTGCCAATGCCAGCTAGTTTAAGTACTTGTTTCTAGTTTGGAATTCAATAGCAATTTCAACAAGTATTTTACAGATTCCACTAAAATGTTAGGTCTTTTGATTTTGGGTAACTATCACATGCAAGGTTTGCAATCATAGTACCAGACTCTATACCAATACCACGCAGGTATGGTGTCGGTACGCCTGGTATGGGGGTCAATTCAGTGTATTGAGACTTGGTATGCCCCCGTACCAAGTCTAGGTTCAGTACTAGAACCATACGATATGCTTGGCAAGGGACAGTACACAATACAGTGACCTTGATCACATGTTTAACCCTAATCTTTATGGATTTAAGATGCATGTGCATACTATTTTTTTGGTTATCATGTCTATACATTTTGAATGGTGAAGCTTAAAATTACTTGAAGAAGGAATCACTAAAATTTTGATGACAGCAATTTGATAACCCAGAATCAAATTGGAAATAATTAGATTGATTCTGTGGCTTAGCTTAGTTCACAACATCAAAATGGATGAAGTATTCCAGTTACTGGCATAAATTTATAATAGATTCATTTGTTCTATGTTAATATAAGGACAACCAAGTAAAACATTTGGGAATTCCTATGCAAGCATAATATAAAGACAATGGCTCCAAAAATACTGCAAAGTCAAATAAATCCTTGTATAAACTATATGCCAACAGTTTGGAAGCATTTAGCTAGATGTGCCTCAAGAGTAGGATCACCATACATGCTACTCAGTATTGAAATAACCTATAAAGGTCAACGGGCCATGACAGAAAGAAGGAAGAGAATGCACTAAACAAAGTCGATATTTATGGCATTCTTTAGACTAAGTGAACTTTTGATACTGAGTTAGAGTTGAATTTTGGTCAATTATAAGTCAAATTTGTAGATATCAAATAATCTACCTAGAAACTATGACACAGTTTGGATGGATACCTCAAAACTAAACAAGCCTTCCTAATGCAATGGATTACATATTGCTCAGAACAAGAAAGAAAATAGAAGATTAGGAGTTTGATTAAATTTCACTGCCAATGACAAAAGCTTGATTGTATACGGTATTATGTGGAAGGAATAAATAAAAAAGAAAACAATTATGTGCATTACTGAATTAATGAAGTCATCAGCCATCTCCAAAAGGAGTCCTTCAACTTCAGGATCCAGCTTACATTGGGGATCCACCTGAAAGAATATTGAATAAACAGTACAAAGTAAATAAATTCAACATACAATACATGAAAGCCAAAAGCATTTTAAGATACATACTAAAAGAAAAATAATAATAATAATACAAGAAATAAAACTGCCCCATAATTATATAACACAATCATGAAGTCACTTGTGAGTAAAATGATGACAAATAAACTATAATAAATACAATAAATTTAACAAATATTGCATGAGAGCCTGAAGCATCTAAAGGGATAATTTAAGAAACATGATTCAACAGAAAACAACAAAAAGAGATATTGCCAGTAGATGTATTTAGACAGACAGACATGCATTATTTGCTTCATTGCACATGATTGTAAACATCCAGTCACCCATCACTTAAAACTAATTTCATCCGATATATCAGTAATAAAATCTGTCCTTCCTAATTCCACCATCCATCAATTTTACCATCCTTATCTTTTCAGTGCTCATTTAATACAATCTATCTACAACATTTGCTGACACTATATTTCATTGACTTAATCATTAAGAGTCAAAAAATGCTTGCAACATGGGGATCCTGAAATCCAGATGGTTTAAGTGTCAGCATTTGTTGGTTCATGTCAGGGCAGTTGCAGCAGCAGGCACCGGCTCAGCATGACATCTATCATCTTTTAGCTTGTACTCAAAAAGTGACTTTTGAGCTATCTTTTTTCTTTTTCCCAACATGACACATTCTTCGCCAGCAACGTGCAAGAGGCACTTAACTCCTTGATCTGTCGTCAGTACAGAAAAGAACTTTACAAAATCATATAGCTAAACCATTAATAAGATGTACCTGTGAAACTAAATCCTGGATCCTTCTCTTTCCAAGAAGTTGATTAGTTGCTTCCATGCCTTGACTTGAACTACCACCAGTCATAGTTGTGGCAGATGCAGGTGTTTCTGGTTGTGATCCAGTCATGCTTAACGACTTTTGGAGTGCAGGCCCTGGCATCCTTGGAGATTGCTGCTGCAGAAGCTGTTGCTGCTGCAGCAGCTGCTGCTGCTGCTGCTGCAACTGCTGCTGCTGTTGCAGCTGTTGCAGCTGTTGTTGCTGAAGCAATTGCTGCTGCTGCTGCTGAGTGCCTAGTTGCGGCTGTTGTTGTGCCAGTTGAGAGATTTGCTGTTGAGTCAGGCCCATGGATTTTTGATGCAGCTGAGATGAAGGCAGTTGTTGTGGCAGGAAGGCCTGTTGCTGCCTCTGCTGTTGTTGAAGGTGATAAGAAGGAGAAACTGGTGCACCCATTGATGGCTGCATTTGCTTCAGCCATTGCTGCTGCTGCTGAGAGAGAGTAGTCTGCATCAATGCTGATTGCCCATTTTGAGTTAAACCAGGCAGCTGAGGGTTCATTGCTGCTAGTGATGGCGTCCTTGGTAAGCTTTGACCAGGTAGCTTCTGCTAGATTGATTCAGTTATAAATATTACTGTTTGTTTTAAAGAAATACAAGATGATAGACCATAACAGTTGCAAATTCGGACAATTAAACTAAAGAGAGCAATAACCTTGTTACTAAAAATGCACATTGATACAACCACAAAAAAAAAAAAGCACATTGATGAAATGTTAAACAGAAGATGAAAGCACATAATACTTGTGTATTTGGATTTGGTAATCAATGAACAGTTTATAATGACAAGATATCCCAAAATCTAAAAGCCATGCATAGCCTGCCAAATATTATGTTTTGAACATTCTATTCCACTAAGTCATTTATTTTGAAGATCCCATTCTGTTCAATCTCGACCACGATTATGAACAACTTAATATAGGGTGATCCAAAGTGTGTCTCATCCACCCCTCTCACCCTGACTCCATTTCATGCTTCCAAGTTAAATGTTTGATGGCCTAAAATATCAATCATGCTTCTCTTTCGAGGATGAAGTGGAGAAGGCTGCATGACAACCACCATATTTATATATGGAGTGCATATTTTAAGGATGATGTTAAAGGGGTGGCCTGTTATAGAATGCTATGAAGCAAGAGCAACAACAAATGAAAGAGCAATAAGGATGGTAGACAGGCAGGTTGGTTTGGATAAAAGTGGGGTTAATTTATACTAGCAAGGGTCAACTAGTTTGACCCTAGTCCATCTCAACCTGCCACTCAGTTGCAGTTCCTCTCTTTACCGATATTAGAGAGGGTAGAGAGAGGAATTGGGGAACAATTGTTAAGACAAGATCAAGCTATAAACTGTAGAGGGGGTTAGATCAGATTGGATCATGGATCATAAGATACTTTTCCAATTATTAAAAATAGTTCCAAATATAAAAGAAAATAAAGACTTAAAAAATGAGTCAACTCTAAAGTAGATAAAGAATACAAAACCATACATAGAAAATGACTCATTGCCACCATCATAAGCCCATATATAGAATGTGTACCAAGATTCACTATCTCAGTACCGAACCCATATCGGTAACATCCTATTATAAAGTTAGTACGTGGTATAGTATGAGATAACAAGATGTACCAAGTATCACTACGGTACAAGGATTGCATACCAGTACGATATGTCCGGTATGGTACGGTACCGATCGATATGGCAAACCTTAATACGTACTTTTTTTGAACATCTTAAATTAGCTATTCAAGATGTCTAAATACCTATCAATGCATTTACCATTTTAGGTAAAATATTTTCGGAAAAAGAATTATACATTAACAAAAATTTATAAAAATATGAAAAATAGTCTCTTTCCTTGTCCTCCATCAACTCCATATTTCTTTTTTTAAAAAGTTTGAAAACTTAAAGGGCTTGCTAACTATGCATGCTCAAGGCTTATATTACTGATAAATATGTAACTACAAAAATCAAATAGTCAAACAAATTACAGAAAATAAAGTTCCATATGATTTATGTAGTAAATAGCATGATAGTGTTGGATCTTAAATTTAAAGGATCATATGATCCATAATATGGATCTCAATCTTATGATTATGGATGTAGACCTTATGATTATGGATCGAGATCATATGATTATGAGTTTGGATCTTATGATCATGGATCTAGATCTTACAATTGTAACTGATCCCAATTCGAGGATGAAAGATCTGGATCATTTAGAGCCATTTTGATCCCAATCATAAGATCCACATCATGGATCATAAGATCTTAAAAATAGGAAAAACTGAGGAAAGGGGAAGAAGATACCAGTTTCAAGTGGGACCAACAAGCTATGGTGGTGGATTCTAATAGAAGATGGATGAGGGATGGCAGCACGATAATGGGGCCTTTGGTGGAGCGAGAGAAACCGGCCACAACAAAGAGATGCTAGCAGATCACGAATTGTTGACAGGTGGTTTTGATGGGTTGCAACAAGGTAAGGCCGACGGACCACGATAATGAAGAGATGGGAAGAAGGGGAAAAAGGGAGTAGTGGTGGAGCAGGATGAGAGGAGAGCAGGAGATGTGGGACAAGCAAGAGAGGAGAGGAGTGCTGAGAGGAAAGGGTGGGATTAGAGAGGAGAGGAGATTTGGGGAAATTGTGAGGGAGAGGAGAATAGGTTTTGCCTTATATAATGTACCATAAAATATGATACCGGTGGTAAATGCCATTTACCATGAGCATATGCGTTGGTTTTGTCTACCCCAAACATGGCATGACTCATCAACCCGGTAGGTCAAGTTAAATGGTTTCTGATCAAATCTAACCATCCTAAGAGCAATGATTCGGAAGAAAAGACAAAAGGCAAAATGGAAAAGCTCCAACAATATTTGTCACATTTTGAATACACACACAGGTAAACAGACAAGTGAAACAGCTCACAAATAATTTCACACATTTCATTGTCATTCGAGCATCCAGAGAAACAAGCAAAAGTGACATGGCATTTGCAAGGTTTTCTTGGAACAACTAACACTTATTGAGTACCTTTAGCTTATGTATCTTTTAAGATTCAACTAGATAGTTCATAGTCAATTAAAAGATAACATCTAGGAAGCACTGGTATGCCAAATTAGGTCCCTTGTTTGCATCAGATATACTTCTCATGTGTGCGTCCGATACTTGTGTCAAGTAACCCATTTTTCAAAATTGAAAAAGAATACCCTAGACACTTCCCGGATTGACTCAAGAAACTTTCCAGATACCTCCAAAAATAGGAGAGCAATTTTTTCTCTTTTAATTTTAACCTTCTCATGATGAATTGCCAATCTTGTAGTATATACTAATCAACTATATATAATTGAAACTCCAGGAGTTGGCCATGCGAAGACGAACTCCAAAGTAGGGATGAAAGTTCTAAAAAATATATATATTTTATGGCTCCCACAATTAAGACAATGAGAAAGAGAATAGTTCCACTTCTGCACATTATAACTCTTCTTTTTCTTCTCCTGCCATTCTCTCTTCCATTTCTCTAAAAGTACATCCACAATACTAGTATCAAAATATGAAGTATAGATTGGCACCTACTAAATTTTATGGATGTCAAAACATGCTATTTCAGAATCTATCGTATGGATATAAAATGCATATATATTCATTGACTTGACCTACCTGTATCTATGTTACCTTTTCAATTGTTGTCATACTCGTATAATCTATATCCATTATATCTACCCATGCTTCATAGGATACCATGTACATTAAGTCTAATGGATTAATTGTTTGGAACATTGTTTGAGCCCCATATTAGAGCATCAGAATTTGTTTTAGTCAGCACTAACAAAAACACTAAGCTCCAGCTACTTTTCCGTCGGTTGTGGGTTATACAGAACCTTCTGCATGATCTGAATAGGGACATAAATCAAAGCATAGGTTGGAAGTTCTCATAGGTAGCTACATTTGCTCCATTAATCCATGCAGGTGGGTTATAAAATATGGATAGGAAAGAAAACTCCCCTCAGATGGAATAATTGCTTCACCGCAACAAAATGATTCATCAAAAAGTTGTCAGCTAGAAGGCACACCTGAGGAGATGTGAGACCCGTTTGTTGGGACAGCTGCTGCTGCCTCATTTGCCCCTGGGCAAAACGTTGCTGAGCATATGAAAGAGGCCCATTAGCTCTTAGCTGCGGATTCAAACCAAGTGAATTCATCACCCCCATTGTCTGCATCCCTTGCAACGCCTGCCCTGATGAATTACCAGGATGAAACTGTGCACCTTGGACTAAACCCATCTTCTGCCTTGGCTGCAACTAGAGTGAGAAAGAAGTTAAATAACTCGTCATACCAGACCTACCAAATTTAACAAAACATATCCACAAGCAGCAAAAAACTTCAAAACAATATGCACTTAGTTGGTTTAGCTGAAAATGGAGCACAAACGTCGTTAAAAGCTCCACAGGTTTCGGCTTTATTTTGTTCCAACACTATTCACCGGAAGTAATTCTAGCTGCAAATCTAGGTTCTCCAATCATCTTTCTTTGTTTTTCCTTAAATATAAAGCCAACAATGATAAAGAATACGGTCGCATCGGCATGCCAAATAACTGGGTCTTATAGAAAATGCATCAAGAATCCAAATTCTCATTCAACATTATTAAAGAAAAACAAGTAATGAAAATAAGCATCCATTCATCACGAAAACAATTCTAAGAATTCCGAAAATTAAACATTTCATCTCCAATAAATCCATACGAGCGAATCGCACGTGGAGCGAGAGGAACCGATTACCTGCGCGAGCATCTGGGACTGCAGATTGAGATGGGCAGCGGTCTGCCCGGGCAGAATTGGCAGCTGGCCGGCCTGCCCCAATGTCCCGGCCCTCGACATTCCGGCAGCAGCCATCTGCTGCTGCTGCGGTTGTTGCTGTTGCTGCTGAATCTGCGCCGCGCCAAAGTTCACCTGCCCGCCATACATCCCGGTGTGCTGCCGCATCGCGCCGGCGGCGTACTGCTGCTGAAGCTGGGTCATCCTCGGGATCGATCCCGGTCTCAGGAGGCCCTGCTGGAGCTGGAAGCTCGTGGAACCTGGCATCAGGCTCTGCTGCTGGCTCGGAAGCTGTTGTTGCTGGGCTTGGAGCTGCTGCTGCTGTTGGGATTGGGGCTGCAGAGATTGCTTGGAAGCATAATCTAAGGCGGTGGCGGCCGCGGGGTTGATTTGGGTCTGGTGTTGGGGGATACGGGGGGAGGAGATCTGCGAGAGCTCGTTGATGGAAGGGGATGGGGTGATCTGGGGGGAGGGGAGATTAGGGTTTTGGGTGTTTGGGGTGGGGACGGGGTCTCCACCGCCACCGCTTGGTGTGCCGAGGGGCTTCTGAGGGGAGGAGGAGGTGGAGTTCTCCGCCATTGCCGTTAAGGTGGAGTGCAATCGATGGTGGGCATCGCGGATGATGGGGAAGAAACGGAGAGGGGAACGTCCCTAGGCCAGTGGTTTTGAGGTACTCCTTCGCGAACAAAAATCATATGGGGCGGGCAAAAGACGGAACAAATGGTACATACTTGCCACGCCATCTCTGCCGTCTAAATATTAAAACTTATTTTATTAATAAAATTATTAATTTTATAATTAAAAAAAATATAATATTTTTTTATTTTTTAAATATATTTTTTAAATAATATATATTATAATAAATAAATTAATATATACTTTTAAATTAAAATAATATATAATTAATATAATATAATAATTATTAATATAATATATAATAAATGATGTATATCAAATAAATTAATCATTAAGTAAGCCGATATATATGTCAGATGATACACATTCAGCATTAATCATCTCGTAGTATAATATATATATCCAAGTAAATTCAAACATAATTCTTAGAATATCATATTTATCGGTACATACTACATAAACGGATAATACATACTCGTCCATATATTGTAAGCTTCTTTGATGCACATCCAGTAACGATCCAATTGATATTTTTAGATAAAAGATAAGTTTTAAAAATTATATATTATTTACTTGAATATATATATAAAATCTTATTCGATATATACTAAAAAAAATTATAATATTTATCAAAAAATTAATAAATTTGTATCATTGAATCATGTAATATGTATTGATAAATATAATATTTTTAAAACTATATAAAAATTTATTTAAAAATATATATTAAATTATTAAATAATTTATTTACAAAATATGTATTATCAAATTATATGCTGTATATTCATGAACTTCATATTCTAAAAATTATATATTAATTTATTTTAAAAAATATATAGATTTATTTAATAATAAATTTATTTGATATATATCATCTGATAATATAATATGTATCAATAAAATATATATTTTAAAAATAAAAAAGAAAGTTTTGCTTTTTGTTTTAAATCACGTAACCGATGGCTTCATTGATAAAAAAATCTTTTAATTTTTTAGATTTTTTTTAATTATTGTTAGGAGAAAAATAGAAAGCCTGCTTTTCTTTTTTTTATCTCTAGCCTCCGCAAGCAAGGATCCAGGCTTGTCGGACCCTGTACGAATCTCACCGGCATTCGTTCTTTCCTCGCTATTTTGGTTGAAGGGCGTGTGGAAGGGGTTGTGACCTCAAGCCCTTCGATCGTAGTCGAAGGAGTCTTTAATTATAGCCGCAACCATTTACCCACCCTGCTGCGTGTGGGGAGTCTAGGCTTGACGCATGAAGGACCAACGCCACTCAAAAAAACTCTCCGATCTCTCACTCGCGACGTGAGACGAGAAATAACACCATCCAGAACATGGGCCACTGGTTACCAGAAATTCTTGTGCACGCGTTTAGGAAGCAACCCACCGATTGACTGGCTAGTCATGGGAGTAATTTTTCTTTTATTGATGAGGATGTTGTTCCCTTACCTATGATGTGCTATTGTTGGCTAATAGTGATCATGTATACCTCCATTAGACCTTGAGTTTAAAGGTCCAGCCTCCCTCTTATTAAAAGAAAAATAAATAAATAAATACGAGCAAGCATCAGCACCGTCCGAGCAAGTGCTTGATGGTTTGAAGCATGGGTGTTGCGCTAGAGTTTTTAAGTCCTTGATCTAGAAACTTAGTTTTGGCCTCTTTTGATCCAAACACTAGACTAAAAAAAAAAAAAAGGATGGAGCTGATTAACAAAGGAACCAATATATCCGCTAATATTTTGCCAGGATAAAACAAGTTTGCTCAATCCGATGGTCTGGCTTGCTTTGACATCACTTAGTTGCAATTTACATGTTACATGGTTAACTAGTTTGTTACATCAGGAAGATAATATATATATATATATATATGGAGGGTGAAATTAAAGAAAAAAAGAGAACTTAGGAATTATGTTCGTTCTATTAGCAACCATATAAGATTTCTTGAGGAGCGAAACTTATTTGAAGAGTTTATAAGAATGAAGATGTTGCCCTCGAAATAATTTGAGGTTTTTTTCTTTCCATAACTTTCATATTACTCAAGCTAAAGTAGAACATTGTTTTCCTTAAATTGGCTTTTGAACTTCACTACAAAATTAAGATAATTTGTTTGAAGTTCTTAAGAAATCAAACAAAGCTCTAAATTAAATCTATATGCTATATTATCACTCATATGCCATATCATCAATATAAAAATTTTAAATCATTATACTATATTATCATCTATATAGTGATATCGGTATTAGCGAGAAAAATAATACCATGCATCACTTGCAACTTTTCAACGTCAGAAACAACTATATTTAATCACACTAGAAAGTTAAAAATATTAATTAAAATTTATAAAAAAATATTTATAAAACTTTGAGAATTATAAATATAATTTAATAAAAAGATACATGAAAATTTGAACAAGATCATCGATTGAGCATTAGGATTATTTATGTTGCATCAATCTCAGCACCTTCTATAATATGTGGTTGGAAGAATATCTTTCATATGATTTATACATATCAAAAAAATGATATATATTGTTGCCACCCAAAATTGAATATGACAGGATGGATGCATAAGTCATGCTGCTCGATGGAGATAGAATAGCATAGCTCGATTTTGGACTAAGCTTGTAACCATAAAAAACAACTAGGTATTTGTCATGTGTCCGTCGGAAGCTCTCTAATATTTAAGTCAAAAAAAATTAAAATAGAAAACATGAAAATAAGAGAAGTATTATGTATGAAATTTTCTTTGTCATACTTGGTGGTCCATTATATAAGATATTTATGGAGACGAGCTTGTGAATCTTTATAATTGATTGAAATAATAAAGATATGGTTCATCAGATACATTATGATTTAAGCGTTTATTTTATCTGTTAGTCAGCTACGATATGTCTTTTTGAGCAAATTAAAATCATGCTAGAATATAACTGGTCGCTAATTATTTAGACATCTAATTGATCGTCGATTTCGTTAGATATATATCATTTTCCGTTTCGGCAGGCGAAGAGAGCAAAAATTCTGGGGCAGCAAATTCTAACTATATCATATTCCTTGCAGAATCTGAAGCACAAATCATCCCTGCAGTAAAAAATGTCCAGATCACGTCCGTTCAATCAACATCGAACCGTTGCGGACACAAGATCGAAGAGTGATTTCACCGTTTCTGGATCGGGTCACCGCTCCACTGGCCTGCCTCTCGGGAGCCAAAACCGCGTCCGCCTTTTAGCGGCCTTTCTTCCCTCACGCTCGCTCGCTCTCGTAAAGCTGAGTGAGGAAAGGTACCCTCCCTCAGATCTCAGATCTGGCACGAAGACCTCCCAGATCTCGCATTCCGGCTCTCCGGTCTCCCATTAGAGGTATTCTTCTTGCTGGTTTTTCGACTCCGTACACTCGATCCCCATTTTTCGCCGTCAAAATCCGGCATCTCTCGCTTAAATCTTCGATTTTCTGTTTTTCCTATCTTTTTGAGCAAGTGGTACGTCGTGCATATCGAATTGCTTGCTCTGTGAACTTGATTGACAGCAAATTCGTCCTCCTGGTGCTTTTTTGTCGAGTGATTGTCTAATTATATGGTGGATCTGCTTGTTGAGTCTGGAGGACCTTTTCGATGAATTCCATGGAAGGATTTCCCGCCCCCCCTCTCTCTGCTAAAATTCAAGCTTTTACACGTTTTCTTATGGATTTATGGTTCTTAGACCGTTTTGGTTTGTACTTTTTAAAGATTGCTTGCAATTGACCTTTTTAGATACTACGTCTTTACTGCTAACTTGTCTCGATTTATGGGCTTTGATCTGGACCATAGAGCAATTCAGGAGCTTATGATATGTTTCTTTTGGTTCGATCAGTGTAAGTGCTTGTAATATTGTCAGTTCATAGACCGATGGCGGCAAGGAGAACAATAAATCCCTCTCGACGCTTGGCTGATAGTGGAAGTGTTCCACTCGTCAGCTCACTACATCAGAAGTCACGAACATCTCCTTTACTATCGATTGGTTTGGTTCTCGTGGTATGTTAATTTTGGATATACAATCATGTTTTGCTTTTGAATGGAATTGCGTCCGCTGCAAGGGATTAAAAAAGCTTGCAACTTGACTAGCTTGTTTGGTTTTGTACTTTCAGGGCGCTTTTCTTCTCATTGGTTACTCCTATAGAGGCACAGGTCCGTAAAGATCCCCCGTCAAATATAGATATCAGAAAGGAACTCGTCTTATTTTAATATGGAATATGGCTGAAGTTTTTCCCTCATTTAGCTGCTTGTTCTGCATAGATCAATTCCTCAGATCTGCTGTATCTGAGCTGAAGTTATAATTTTTCAATGACCAGGTGGGTTTGTCAGCGACAAGGAAGCTATAAGCAGGGGTGGAGGTAGATGTCTTTGTTTTCTCATCACTATTGATTATTGTCCATTGAGTTACTATTTCCTAGCTCAATGGTTCTCAAGGGTGTTATTGTAATCCAGCTCACTCTTCAAAGTCTACTTTCCATGTTGTTCATTAAACGGCGTCTCTTTATATTGGCCATAACTGGCTTGTTTTATGGAATTTGTTTCTTATAGATACGTTTGAGTTCATCTTGATTTCATTCTTACAACATAAATTATGATGTTTGGGGGTAAAAGCAAATTTTCACTTCCCTTTTGTGTCAGCAATATCAATTTTAGTCAACTTTACCTCAGAGACTCCAAAGTAATGCCAGAGTGTTCCTATCGTAAGAAGTAACAGGTGTTGCTTCTTTAGGTTGGCTGAGATATCCAATCACTCTTGCATGTGTGTTCCCGAACTTAAAGGTCCTGCTTCTTCTGCCTCCTTTTTCTATAAAGCATAAGTTCAAAAGGATTAAATTTTACCAAAATCAATCTTATTTTCGATGATTAATGCACAATTATTTGCTTTTCATTCTTTTAAGGGGCAAACTATCTGTTGTGTAAATGGCAGTTCTTTGCATTTGCTGTCACTCATGTTATGTACATTTGACACTTTTATTCTACAGTTCTACCTCTCTGATCCATATTCCCCAACCAAATCTAATTCTGTATGGTACACAAATCTTTTAAAGCATCTTCAACCTTATAAAAGACTTGCCATGCTTAGCAAATGCACAACTCTTTCTTATTTATCCTTAAGATAATTCCTCATCATTGTTTATTGACTTTCACCTGTACAAATATTATGAATCAACACCACATACCAAAAATTGGCTTGCCAACTATCTATGATTTTCTCATATAGAAAGTATAAACAATATTTATGGGTTTAAAGCTGAACCAAACTGCTGGCCAACTGTAATATGGGCTCAAGAGAATCGTCATCAGTAGCTATAACAGTTTGCCACAAACACGTATGTTTCATTGAAGGTAGAAATGCTGACTGTACTGCCCCATACCTCATGTTGTACTGCCTTGTATTGCATGCCATATCGAGCCATGCAATCTTTATTGATATAGGTGTATTGTTTGTGCCAGTGAATTGTGAGTAGATATGAGGGGTGTTCCATTTTTGCCTAGCTCACTAGTACTTGATTGGCATGCCCCCATGCCACAGAATTTTAAACATTGGTTTCATCAATGTTGCCACTAAATTTATGGAGGATGTCTTGTTTACCCATTGATACCTACAAAATTTCCTATGCTGTTGCTTGTCATCAAGCTATTTACAATGTAAGACAGTGTGCATTACAGCATTCTTTCCATTTTGTTATTAAATTATTATCCTAGAAAATTGGTTCAATTGTAACCTTCCTCATCTTAGATCCAACATGTTCCTCACATCCCTTTATTGGCTTGTTTTCTGTGTGATGGGTTTCTTTGGTAGCTTGACATATTTTTTAAACTAAGCAGTGCTGAAACTTTTGAACATACCGTGCATGACAAGATACCTATGAGGATGCTCTGCTCTTAAATGTATTGCAATTTTAGCAATTATTATGTTAGCAATACAGATTATTTAATCAAATAATTTTCTAAAAAAAAATTGATGCCTGAAGTGCTTCTCAGCATACAACAATCTTTCATACGACTTAAACAAGTATCAAGCACATTGTACCTGGAGTCAGGATATTTTTTGTAGCATGAGAAACTCTGAAATATACATTATCTGATATCTTTATGACATGCTGATATGCAAATGCTGATTATAATATGAAAGGATGCAATTTGACATTCTCCAAATTTTAGGACTAGGATATACTGACTTGTGTAAAATGGATGAATAATATATAATCACAGATATGTCAACAAGTTAATGATTTAACACTTGATCAAATGGTTGTAAGTAATTTTTTCCAGAGAAATCGACATGTGTATGGTTATATCTTATCATGGATAAAGTATTTCAATTGCCATTTTCAAGGATTTCTGTATATGCAACAGCTTTAGACATTTGGTCACTTCATATGCTGAATCTTTCTGAACACTGAATCTTATAAAGTTTAATATGCAACTAATGATACAGTGAACTCAGGTACAACCTATGTTACTTGAACTTGGATTTTGGGTGGAGGGTGCAGGTGCCTAGGTGTCAGATCTTTCCAAAGAATTTGTTCTTCCAAAGTCGTGTCCAAGTGTCATACCAACGTCTGTGTTCAATTGCCAGGTGTGGCTACTTTAGGTGAGATTGAAGGGTCTGAGTAACATAGGGTGCAATGGGCAGTGCAAGTGTCTGGGTATCTGGTAGGTCATATTGGGTGTGTCATGATAACTGGTACCATAACCCTTTCTGAGTGGCCTTATGGCCTAGTTACAAGGCCAGGACCCTAGACTGCAATTCATAATTATCTGTTACCAATTTATCAGTGTTCAAACATTTAGAAAAATGTGGAGCTTGTTCGTTGGTTCCTTTTATCACATGTGGATGGTTAATGGTCTATAGTGGCACAGCCAAACTACTGCAGATTGTCCCATTCCAAAATTTTTCCAATACTTAGGTATGCTGGTATTCTGCAGCCCCATTATCATTGTTTTGATCAATCACCTGCTGGCTACATAAGCCTGTGTTGTGGGTTATGGATTCAGTCTGTTTTTCTAAATTCTCTACATTTACGATTATCTGTTAAAAATTTATGGACCTGTTAGAGTATTCTATATTCTGGCTGCATCTAGGGACATAATTTTTGGTGCTACAGCAACTTTCATTATGTTACAGATGCATTAGTTCTGTTCAAATGGATTGACCTTTCTTTCCTTACAAGTTTTCAATAAATTTCTCTATATCTGCAGGCGGTTCTTGTATATCAGAAGTTCTACAAGCAATTCCTATTCTAAAGAAAGCATATGGAGCAAGTATGCGTAAAGTTTTGCACGTAGGCCCTGACACTTGTAAAGTGGTTTATAAGTTGTTGAAGGAAGATGGCGTTGAAGCTTGGGGCGTGGAACCTTATGACTTGGAGGATGTTGATACTAGCTGCAAGACCCTTGTGCGCAAAGGCTTTGTCCGTTTAGCTGATATCAAGTTTCCTCTGCCATACAGGCCAAAATCATTTTCCCTCGTCATAGTTTCAGATGCACTGGACTACTTATCTCCAAAGTATCTCAACAAGACCCTTCCAGATTTGGCAAGGGTATCCTCAGATGGTCTTGTTATATTTGCTGGTAGTATTCAGTTCTTTGGCATCTTTATTCATCAATTCATATTCCTCTAACATTGTCAAAGTTAATGTACATCTAATCACATAAGAAATTATGCTTTTGGTATACATCCAATATGAGCAAGTGATTAAAATAAGAGATCTAAAAACTGCCAAATTTTGGGGGATTTGGCTTGCAATGGAATTGATGGCAAAATTGAATCAATTAAAGTTTAAGAAAAAGCTGCTTTTTATTAATAATTCAAGCATCAATCTGACTCCTATAAGTATCGCATGGTTTCCTTATTTCAAGCATAAAGTTATCTTTGGTGCTTTGAATTTCCATGTTTTCTATTTGTCAACTGAGGTAAATTATGTTTGGATCGTTATTTCAAGTTCATAATGTAGGGCCACCAGCCTTGGCTATGTTGCCCTTCATGCCACAAAGTAACATGGTGGAGAACTTGTGGTGAGGACAAGGGTTGCTTTGACTAAGGTTTCTTGCCCATGTAGTAATAGGGGTAGAGAAAGATTCATTAAACAGATTCTGTATGAATGGGGCTTACTATTTTTTGGGTTTTGGTCATGGTTGAGACCCATTTACAGGAAAAATTACTGCCTTGATGGAAGGATTAGACTTGCCTTATTATTCATGTTACCGTTCAAAAAATGTGTCTTTTTTTTCTGTTTTTTTGAAAGGGCGAGGGCCTGTGGGGGTGGGGGGTACAGTTATGCTTGTGTGTGCACAAGCTGAGAGAATCCAGCTGTGCATATAAACACTTCATACACTTTGTTAGCCTTGCATGGATTTTGTCAAAAGGTGGGTCTTTTATGATTGTTAGGTTCATATATGCCTTATTTTTCATGTTACACTTCACTACTACATGTTTGTGGTTGGGCCTGCATGTTGGGCATTCAACTGGTGAAGTTATGACTGACTTTTATTGCTTCCAAGATGCATTGAATGCATCAGGACGTGTGTATACATCACATACATATGTGTTCCTTCGGGCCAAAATATAAGATGGGCTAAATTGAAAAATCTACATCATTAAAATGTGATTTGCAATATTTATAATTTCTAGAAACCAAAAAATGTTGTTTTTTATAGTTTCCAACTTATGCATCAGCTGGATGCATATTGCCTATGTGTTTAATTGGATACAAATCCTTTATTCATGCTTTATGTTGGTGTATTAGTTGTAAGTAGTTTGCTGGGTTCTGTCGGCTCCAACAAGGGTAGCACATTTGCTAGTTAGAAAGAGTGAATGAGCTTTATGATCTGCCATGATTTTCTATTTGTATGTCAAAGTGCATGATGGTGGTTTATGTCCATGGTCGCAGAGTAATTTTTGTTGCACATGCTTTATTGAGATGTGTTACCATGCTTGGGAGAAGGGTTCTAAAAACCGCCAGAGCAGGATGATATGAGCGGTACCATACTGTTCTGGTAGAAACTGGGCTTGGTACACAATGTGTTAATATGGGATGCAGTCCTGCACCATGCATCCGTACCCAGTATTGTAGCAGTTTTTCAAAAGACCGGCATGCCCTCCAGTACTGGTTTTTGAAAACGTTGCTTGGGAGTTCCATATTCCCTTAAAGAGGTTTATGTCCTTCGCCATCTAGGTTTATCACTTTTATATATTTAGCAAAACAAGTGCTAGTGGTGATTACCTTTTCTCAGAAGAAAAGTTTAATCTGCACATTTTTAAGCTATGGCTTCGTTAACGAACTTATTCTTTGAACAGCAGAGAAGTTTATGCAAATATTCAAAATCTCGATCCTGTCATTTGGCTTTGGTATTTTTGGAAGTGACTATTCTTTGTTTAAAAGCTTGTGAACCCCTTCTGATCCTATCATCAGGCTTGATATCTGCAAAGCTGCGTAAAATGATCATTGTGTACTTTTGCTATATTTCACAACATTTGAGAGGATTAGGCCAACATTCCTTTGAAAGAAACAGAAAGATAAATTCTTGAGTTGTCTCATTCTGGTGTATGATTTTAAGAGCTGTAACTTGATGAAATGTATTGAAGTGTTGGCCTAGAATACTTCTATTAAGTTGACAATGGATTAGGGAATTCTGAGTTCACTTCCATCATGTTAACATTTTGATATAGTGGAATATGTGGAACTCCAAAAATAGATTTGAGTTCAATTCTGAATTTTGAGTTCCTTATTACCTACCAGAAAAAAACTTGAATGGTATCATGTAGCCTGCTTGGATTAGTCATCAGCATTTACTATAGCAGTGGGTGAATGTAATCAATGATTGTGCTTAAAGTTTAGGTGTCCACAATAGTTTCAGTGTCAAGGCAGTAAAAGTTTCCTCTTTTTTAATCAGGTATTTTCTTTAATGAAAAGGATTAAGTAGTCTTCCTTTCCTGTCATTCTATTTGCAGGCTATCCAGGTCAGCAGAGAGCTAAGGTTTCTGAACTGTCAAAATTTGGAAGGCCGGTATGTATTTTAATTAATCCATATCTGTTTTCTGCCAGGTAAATTTATTAATATTCATGATCAACTTGATAGTTAGGTGTTCCCACCAGTGGATATAGTGATTATCATTTTAAAACTTTCTTTTTCTATTTTCTAAACAAAACCTTTGATTCCTTTCTAGTAAAATTACTTTTTTGACTTGCCAATAAATTCATCTGCTTCTGCATTGAATGTGAATTTCATAATCCATAATCGATTTTATTGTTAAAGATCCTGTTTCACTTCCAGCTACATTATTATCATAATTACCTATATGCTTGTATCGTATGGTAACATAATTCAGTTCATCATAAAACTAATACTGATAACTATTTGGAAACCAAGGTTTTCATCCTGGTTATTATTTCACTTGAGATATTAATTTGTATTGGAATTGGGCAGTCACAATATGATGCAACTCACATCTCAGCCCTTATTATTTCAGCCAATATAAACTGATATAGCTCCATATGTCAGCTGATTTTGATATCAAAATCATGCCCAAGATTTCCTAGTTTGCCTTTTAGAATCTGAAATTGCTTTTTATGATTAAATATTCAAATCACTCTTTAACAGGGAACTTAAGCTGGGTTTACTATAGTATCTGAGATTTTGGAAATTGCATTTCCTTTAATATGGGCCACCCTATTTTCAAGACTTCCATGTTGGGCAATATAAACTAGGATCTTGGTCTACCCCGTTATTGAACAACCTTGGAGATGGTTGAGATCCCCATAATCAATAACATTGTCTGAAATGATGACTGGACATAACAGCTGAGTACTTGATTATGCTAAGAAAGTCAAAACTAATGTTACTAAATGATCTCTGGATTTTTCCTTTGGACTGAATAGACTTTGTTACTAAAGAATTGTTTTTTGCCTCCTCTCTCTCTCTCTCTCTCTCTCTCTCTCTCTGTGTGTGTGTGTGTCTAGCGGATGGGGGGGATCCAGACTTGCATGTTCAAGAGTCACCATGCTAGCAGCTGTGGTTTACAATACCGCTTGAATGGAACAGTACAAATGATATCATACCATTCTAGCAGGTTTCCAGCACCAGTACACAGTGCATTGTTAGGAGACTGTCCTGTATCATGTGTCGGTACCCAGTATGGTACCACTTCCACAAAAACCAGTACAAGGTATCGGGTAGTTCAAACCTTGCTGGCTGCCTCTCTCTGCTTCACTCTCTCTTCATCTAGTTCCTTCCAATTCATGAGCAGGACTGTCTTCTTCTCCTCCTTACCTCTCTCTGTGTGTGCGTGTGACTGTGTGTGCGTTTGTTTGGGGCGGGGAGGGGGGGGGGGGGAGGATCTAGACTTGCATGTTCAAGAGACACCATGCTTGCAGCCTCTCTCTGTTTTATTCTTTAGCTAATCTAGTCCAATACTATTCATGAATAGGACTTGTAACTTCTTGCAATGCACCTTCATTTGTTAGTTGAATCTACTTCCTTAGTTCCTTCTGACAAATAGACTTCCAATCTGGAACTTAAAACTCAAATTGCGAACCTCTTCTTCTATCACAGGGGCTGTGAGTCCCACAATTTTTATCACTCTCACCGATGGCCAGAGCATTAACTCTACAGTGTTGTCATTGTCAAAGTGGTGACACTGATATCATTCTGCTGTGATGGATTATTTTCGCACAAAGAATGTTACTCTTGCTGCATGTGCTATTGCAAACTCTAATGACACATTGAATCAATAGATCCTTTTCTATGACATTGTATTTGTCCAAGCGATGACATTTTGGGAGTTTACATGTAGGCCAAATTACGGAGTTCATCCTGGTGGATACGATATTTTGTTCAGACTGGCTTAGAAGAGAATGAATCTGTCATGAAGAAGTTTGAGCAGGCTGCAAGCAAGCGGTCATACAATCCAAGCTGCCAAATGTTCCATCTCAGCTCATAGTATTCACTTTGGCATACTTCCACAGAAAATCAGAGCACAATGAGGCCACTTTAAAACTCTATTGTGTCAGGCATTTTTCATTTACTTCAGGAGGTTTGCTGCCTATTCTCATTTTGTGTTCTAATTGTAAGATTTCAGCTATTAATTGAGGGAATTACTATGAAAATCCAGGATTAACCTGTTTTCCTGGTGCATTAGTGTAATTAATGTTTGAATTCCCTGTGATGTGGTCGCAAGACTCATCTCGGTAATGTTTTGGTCTTGTTTTAAAAGAAATGCTGTTTTTGGTGCTTGTATTTCTGCTCTGATTCTTTGCACTTGATAAATTAAAAGGCCATGCTAATAAGGCCACCAATTCCAAATATTCCAGGCTGCTTGTTATTAGTTCTACCAACCAACACAAGGGGCCCAAGTCCCTCAATGGATTGGCATGGTTCCTATATTTGAGGTGAACAAAATGATAAACCACCCCGTCCACTTATTTCAAATTTATGGTTTATCCCTTTGCATTATGTAATCTGTTGCCTAGGGGAACTGAATGGTCGTGCACCTGTTAAAGCCTGCTGGTTTTTAGTGCTTCAGAAATTTGGTCTTTCATCGGTTTATGATTTTTTAGAGGGTGTTTTGAAACATGGATCTTGACCTTCTGTCTTTTGACAGGAGCTTTTCTAGAGGGTGTTTTGAAACATGGATCTTAACCTTCTGTCTTTTGACAGGAGCTTTCAGTTATTTAGTTCACATGAAATCAAGTGGTGCAGTGGAGCTTTGTGTTTTGAAACCAGTAAGCTGACCCTGACCAAGTTCTTACATTTTGAATGTGAGCTTTTGCATTTGCACCAACTGTCTAATCTCTGGTTGTTTGGTACCAAGATAGCAGACAAGTGTCTGCACTTTCACTTGCTAAACATGATTGTTTGAGTTAGTAGGATTATTCTGGTCGCCAATCTATGGTGTTTAGAATCAAAATATATTGCTTCCGCAATATTTTGCACATTGTTTGTGCACAAATAATCTTCATCTCCAAGAGTCAGAACGATCGGTCACTTGGATTTCCATAGCTGAAAGATTCCTCGGAAGGGGACGGCGCACCTCCCAACCGGTGGTCGATGATTGTCCTACGTGGAGTCAAAACCGACCTAGCTGATTAAAGGGAGCAAAAACTTGAAGCCTGGGAAGGATCATGATTTGTACGAGTGAAGTTTGCCAGTTCATATTTCATTCTGGTGATCCTCAAATCCAATCTGCATGGTGTGCATGAGTCATCCAGAGCTGCTTATAGACACGGTTTAGAGAAGGTTGGGTTAAACCCAGCTTTCCTGCTTCTAATTGTTTTTCTGCTGCGGAATTCCTGCTCTGATCATTGCTGTTGCTAATTCCGGGTTATCAGGAAATGAGGGGTGGAACAGTCCCTTAATCTGGGTTGTCGATGGTCCGTATACCCGTTTTCCAGTTAATCTGTTGTAGAGTGGGACAAGTGCGCTCTCCTTTAAACCAGATTCTTGCTGTAAAGTTATTTCAGTTAACCTGGTTGGCTATTCACAAACCGAACAAAGCTTGAGAGGACAACATAGCTAGTATTATGTAAGCGTCTTGCCAATGAAGGAAGAGTTGAGAAAAAAAAAAAGGCTGTTATCTGCCTTGAAGTCGGCAATCCATCTTAGGATTCTTATCCTTGTGGATGCTGAGTCTGATAAATAACCATGAATGAATGATGGATTCTTCTTTTTCTCTGACTTTTACGTTGTTTAATCTTTACTCATAATCTACGGATGATTATAGTGAGACCACGTAGATAACAACCTCTGCCTACCGAAAATATCATAAGAACCTCTGGTAGCTATGGATTCAATGAACTGTTAAATCATATCTTTCCTCCTTAGAAGCAAGCAAATACCAAATTGCAGGAGGACGTACATTTCAAGCATTGTTCCTTGGAATGCATTCATGACTCCTGTGGCAAACTGTATTTTGGTCCAAGCCACGTAGATTCTTTGGTGGACTGTCAAATTCCTCCAAGATTTTGATTGGTATGTGTTGCTCATGCATCAAATCTCTCCCAAGTCCCACCCCACCAACTCGTACTAACTTTGGTGTAAAGTACATTCTAGACCATGCTTTAAAATGGTAGCCGTCGTAACCGCAACAGCTATTATTCTCTGTTCTAAAGGCCCCTTGTTCTAACAATACATAACAATCTGGGGTTTGAAGCCTTAGGCTTCTTCATCTAGGAACCTTGTCTGCAATGCCTGTCAGCAAGAATATATGTTCTTCTTCTACATTAGGGCTGTTATTCTTATTGGTGACTTGAGACAATCGGTGACTTGCAAGCCTAAGTAGGACTCTAAAGAACACGAGTCCTAGAACAATCTAGTACTAAGTTTTATCCGGGAGACATGCATCCCTCTCCACCATCCACAGACTAGCACCATGATCATCATTATATTAGTTTCATGTTGGCGCTCCATCTTTTCCCTATATTGAGGTCCTACGTGTGTTATTAACGCGGTTCTTCGTTTTTTTTTTTTTTTTTTTTTTTGGCCCTGTCAAAACTGAAGAGCTGTTGAATTGATGACTAGGAGACCGGGACTTTGACATGGCGGCTATCGAGCCCACGGTATTTGCGTTTCCCACGTTCTCTTCTTCCACTGTCAAGTTCCAGCAGCCAAGAAAATCCAAATAGTCTCACTCGACGGGCATTCACGAGCTTCAGAGAACTTTCCTTTAGCTTACCATTTTAAAAGCATGAATATTATGCGTAGGAGGGTTGTCAAGTTGTCTTCCTCTTTATAGTTGTTTCAGACTATAGTTTGGTAAGGTGTAACATCATATGGTCCAGTCCGATATAGCTGTCATAGGTCAGGTCAATTCATTAAGTAGGAGAGCCCGGCATGAAGATGCTAAGAAGGCATCATGATCATTAAAAAAACATGAGACCACTTTACCACGTAAGAGATCTCCGTTTTTCAATAAAAAACCCGTGTGCATCCTTCGAAAGTTCACGGCTTTTGTTGGTGGTGCCTGCAGGTATTACTTCTTTTTCTTCCTCCCATTACATGTACATGGCCGGCACCATCAAATTGATACGCCAACATCATCCCTACTGACCATTGACCAGCTTTGAGAATTTGAAACGTTATTTTGGATAGCCTGATTACCTCAATAACCTGAACTTTAAGTATTGATTGGCCGGGATTAACTCCTTTCTTTAATTTCCATGATAACAAAGTTTTCTAGTACTGCATCAGTCAGCTTGCAGTAGATATAGCAAGAGCTATGTGTATTTTGTTTGGTAGGGTGATAATCATATTTAAAGAACTAATGATGCAAGTTGTGTTTGTGAATTTCTTTTAAATTAAATTATAAGTGATAGTATGATGCTCTATATATAAGCAATTTAATGAGTCTAATCCACAAGAATGGTGGGATGGCATTTTTGAGACCTTGCATGATGAGCTCGGATTTGCAAGTAACCTTTCGATATGACATGATTAGATTGATGACAGCAAAATCCCCTTAGACAACTCAGAATCCGCTGTTAAACACGGTAGAGAGACCAAAAAAAAATGGTGCAATTAATTAATAGAACTAACTGGATAGTGTCTGACTTTTTAGTCAACCTTTTCAACCAATGGGAGATTTCTTGTTGATCTAAAATTTTGTGTTGCTTGCACGACAAGTATTTTATTTAATCGTTCTTTTCGGCCATAAGATATTAGATGCAGTTGACTCCATGATTGAGTTCAACCCATGAACTTCACTGTATTTTTCACCATAAGTGACCGACTTTATCAGATTAATAATTGTCCCCAAAGCATATACATACTCCACTAGAATTTTTTTTTTTTTTTTTTTTATACAAATGAGCGATCACATAATTCTTATGTAAGTACAGCCCAAAAGATCAGCATATAAAATATCATACAAAGCTCTAGGATACTTCTGACCAATATACCAGGATCACTCATCAGTGTGATCGGCAACAAAGGATGCCATCAAATCAGCAGCACTATTCACCTTTTGGTAGACGTATCTAACAACCGTCGTAGAAAAGTGACGAAAAGACTCCCGAATGTCATGAATTAATAGATGGACCATGGGCTGCTTCGCCGCATCTTGGATCCAGACAATGATAGTAGTTGAGTCCCTCTCCACAATAATCCTCTCCGCACGTATCCTCAATCGTGCGTAGATGATGTCTGTTGACGCAAAATCTGATCGTCGCCGGAATCAGCTGGAGCAAAGGTGGATGAGGTCGCCATCGAGGACCTGCAAAATGAAGTCCCGTCCGGAGCCGGTGGGGGTGGCTCCGGTAGAACCCTCCGATAATCAAGTCAGCTCTGGCCAACAGGAATTGAGTGCTCAGGAATGAGTTCCGCAGAGCTTAGAAAGAAGAGGAGAGCTTAGAGATCAGAGGTTAGAGATTAGAGTTAGCATATCTGGAGGGTCCTTTATAGGTGGAGCTTAATTGACGGTGACGGCCATACCGTCTGGTAGCGAGCCGTTGGGGCCGCATGGAGTTCGTATGGAGAGGAAGACGTCGTCAGATGGATAGTGACAGCCATATTGACAGATCATGGTCCGTATGGAGCTGGTTATGGAGAGAGTGGTGTCACCAATAGTGGCAGCTATATCGTCCGATCTCGTCACCTGTCGCAGACTGATGGTGATAGTTCGTCCAGAGGAGCTTGGACTTGTAGAGAAGTTCGACCGAAGGAAAAGCTCGGGAGGAGCTCGACCGCGGAGGAGTTCGACCGGCTGAAGGGGATGCCTGGGAGAAGTCCGACTCCTAAAGAAATTCGACCGAAGAAGAAGCTTGGAGGGAGTTTGGCTCCCACAGGTGCCTGGCTGGAACGACGCAAAGAGAGTTCGGCTCTTATGGGAGTCCGACTGAAGCTCGGTGGTTGGAGAGTTCGACTAAAGTCCGACCGCTGGAAGTCCGAAGAAGCTCGACCGCTAAGCAGTTCGGTCGGCTGCTAGGAGTCCGAAGGAGCTCGATCGCTAAGCAGTTCGAAGAAGCTCGGTCGCTAAGAGTTCGGTCGGCTGTAAGAGTTCGGTCAAGACTCGTCCGCTGAAGCTCTTCCATGGCTACTGGCTGCATCAGGCTGGGCACCAAACTTTACTTCGGTAGGAACGGAGTTTATCCCCAACAATAGTCCCCCCACTCTCGAGTTCGAAATTTGAAGAAAGGGAGTAAAGAAAAGACGACTGCCGAAGTCCTCTTCTGGGCTCCATGCTGGTTCGGGTCGAAGCTCGGAGGGAAGATTTCATCTCTAGCCAAAGTTGGTGCGGTCGCTCGGGGGAGACCTTATCTCTAGCGAGGTTGTCTCCGATCTTATCTTTGGCCGAGGTTGACTCGGAGGCTCGGAAGAGATCTCATCTCTGATCGAGGTTGCTGCGGTCGCTCGAAAGAGATCCTATCTCTGACCGAGGTTGGATTTTGCTCGCATTAGGATGAGGTTCTCCTCCTGTTTCTAACAGACTGTGGGTTCGACTTTGCTCGCGTTAGAACGAGGTTCTCCTCCTGTTCCTAACGGGCTGCTCATGTTAGGACGAGGTTTTTTGAAGCTCAGAAGAGATCTTATCTCTGGCCGATATTGGCTTGATCGCTCGGAAGAGATTTTATCTCTAGCCGAGGTTGTCTACGGTCGCTCGGGAGAGATCTTATCTCTAGCCGAGGTTGACTCGGGGGCTCGGGAGAGATCTCATCTCTGACCGAGGTTGCCACGGTCGCTCGGGAGAGATCCTATCTCTGGCCGAGGTTGGACTTTGCTCGCATTAGGATGAGGTTCTCCTCCTATTCCTAACGGGCTGTGGGTTCGACTTTGCTCGCGTTAGGATGAGGTTCTCCTCCTGTTCCTAATAGGCTGTGGTTCTCCTCCTGTTTCTAACGGACCGCTCGCATTATGACGAGATTTTTCAAAGCTCGGGAGAGATCTTATCTCTGGCCGATGTTGGCTCGATCGCTCGAAGAGATCTTATCTCTAGCGAGGTTGTCCATGGGTCGCTCGAGAGAGATCTTATCTCTAGCCGAGGTTGAAGCTCGGAGAAGATCTTATCCTCTAGCCGAGGTTAAAGCTTGAAAAGCTTATCTCCAGCGAGGTTGACACAGTCGCTCGAAGGAGATCTTATCTCTAGCCGAGGTTGACTCGAGCGCTTAGGAGAGATCTTATCTCCAGTGACCGGGGTTACCTCAGGGGAGATCTTATCTCCTGCAGTCGAAGTTGATGGAGATCCTATCTCCTGTTAGACTTCGGAGCTCGAATTTTGACTTTACTCGCATTAGGACGAGGTTCTCCTCCTGTTCCTAACGGGCTGTGGGGGCACATAAGGGCCGTTGTCAGGGCCTCTCCCCCCATCTCATCCTTTGTGAATGAGGCCTTCGACTTTGCTCGCATTAGGATGAGGTTCTCCTCCTGTTCCTAACGAGCTGTGGGGGCACATAAGGGCCATTATTAGGGCCTCTCCCCCCATCTTGTCCTTTGTGAACGAAGCCTTTGCTTAGAAGAGATCTTATCTCTAGTCGAGGTTGACACGGTCGCTCGAAAGAGATCTTATCTCTAGCCGAGATTGTCCACGGTCGCTCGGGAGAGATCTTATCTCTGGCCGAGGTTGAACACGGTCGCTCGGGAGAGATCTTATCTCTGACTGAGGTTGAACACGGTCGCTCGAGAGAGATCTTATCTCTGGCCGAGGTTGACTCGGTCGCTCGGAAGAGATCTTATCTCTAGCCGAGGTTGACATCGGTCGCTCGAAAGAGATTCTTATCTCTGGCCGAGGTTGACTCGATCGCTAGGGAGAGATCTTATCTCTAGTCGAGGTCGACTTGGTTGCTCGAAAGAGATCTTATCTCTGGTCGAGGTTGTCTCGATCGCTCGGAAGAGATCTTATCTCTAGTCGAGGTTATCTCGATCACTCAGAAGAGATCTTATCTCTAGCCGAGATTATCTACAGTCACTCGAGAGAGATCTTATCTCTAGTTGAGGTTGATATCGGTCGCTCGAAAGAGATCTTATCTCTAGTCGAGGTTGACTCGGTCGCTCGAAAGAGATCTTATCTCTAGCCAAGGTTATCTCGGTCGCTCGGGAGAAATCTTATCTCTGGCCGAGGTTGAAGGTCTTTGACCTGCCCGTGTTAGGATGAGGTTCTCCTCCTGTTTCTAACACGGCGACTATTAACTGTTTCTTTTTCGGTCATCATATAGTTTTGGCGCTCAGAAACAATATTATTGAAAGAAAAGAATTTTATTGAAAGAAAGTTACTGGCAACGCATTTTCGAATTTTTTGTGTTTCAGAATCGTGGTAGCGTTATTCCTCCGCATTTCTTCATGCGGACGACCTTTTCTATTTCACGCTAGCCTCCTCAATTTGGAGCATGCTTCTCTTGACGCTGGGAGGTGTCGAATCATCGATGTACCAAGTTCCTCTTCGGGGTAACACTGATAACGCCGTGAGGCGGCCGACCTTATCGTTTTTGGTTACGACAGCGCCCTTAGCCGATCTTCTCCTGTCGAAGGAATTTATCCAACTGCTCCTTTCTGATGAGCTCCTCAATTTCATCTCGGAGCTGGATGCATTCCTCAGTGTCGTGGTCGTGATCGCGATGGTAGAGGCAGTACTTGCTTCGATCGCGCTTGTTTGGGGGAGACCGTAACCCTTCTGATCTTGGCAGCTGGTTCTTAACCTTGGTGAGAATCTGAGTTCGAGGAGCATTGAGGGGGGCATAGTCACAGAACCTTTCGAGAGGAGGACTTCTTCGCGCCCCTCTGTCGGAGCTTCCTCGGTGGCGAACTCGAGGAGTTTGGGTCCGCCTGCTTTCGGAGGAAGTCCGTGAGCATAGCCAAACTTCGTTCGGCTCTCCATCGTCTGCCAGCCGCTCTCTTAAGGCTTCTTCATCCTTCAACTTGAAGACTTCTTCCGCATGGGCATATCTCTCGGCCTGAGCCAACAGATCGGCGAAGTTTCTGGGATACTTTTTTTTCAGAGAGAATAGCAAGTCATTTTTCTGAAGGCCGCCCTTGAGTACGGCCATTGCAACAGACTGGTCCAAGTCTCAGACCTCCAATGCCACGGCGTTAAACTAGGTGACGTAAGCCCGGATGGATTTTCTTCGCTTCTGCTTGACATTCATTAGAAAATCCGAACCTCGGCGTGGACGTCGACTGCTGATGAAGTGAGCCGCGAACTGACTACTCATCTGGTCAAAAGAGAAGATCGTACTCGGCTTCAATGCCGAGTACCAATTTTTAGCTACTCTCTTTAGGATAGATGGGAAAGCTCGGCACAGTATGGCGTCTGAAGCACCGTGGAGTAGCATCATGGCACGAAAGGCCTTTAGATGATCAACTGGATCAGAAGTTCCATCGTAGCTTTCAAGTTGAGGGAGCTCGAAGTTCGGTGGAACGGGTTCTTGCATAATTCGAAGGAAGAAAGAAGGTTCGGCATGAACGTCGGCATGACGAGTCGGGGCGATGTGGTCGAGCTCTTCAATCTGTCGGTCCATCTTCCGCAATCTATGATCGAGGGCGTCGTCTTGGTTGCAGATCTTAGGGGGCTTCCGACTACAAATGGGGAATGTTTCCTCAAGAAGAGAACTATGATCAGAACACGGATCCTTGGCTCTCTGTTTTTCCTTTTCAGGAGCGATGGGTACGTTGGCCCTGGTACTCTTTTTTGGGGCCGATTTTCGATATTTTGATGGTAGGTTTTTTGGTGGAGTCACCATCGAAGGCTGCTGTACGGCCTGCATTGCCTCCATGAGGCCACGAACCTATCGGACGAGCAGGTCGAACTGCTTCACATCCATCATGGGTACAGATGGAACCTGAGCTGCCGGGGCTGAAGCAGGAACAGATGGATCTGAACGGGATCGAACTGCGGTGGCCGTCGAGCACCGAGTCGAAGCTCTTCTGGGAGGCATTTTCTTCTGAAAAAAAATTCTAGTGAGGAAGAAGAGAGATCTTCGGAGAGAGAGAAATAGTCGCCGAGCACTTCTTTAAGAATAAGGAAACCTCGGAGGTTCGAGATGGTCCTTCCTCTAGCATCAATCTATTGACGTAGAATCTGATCATCGTCGGAATCAGCTGGAGCGGAGGTGGACGAGGTCACCATCGAGAACCTACAAAACGAAGTCCCATCCGGAGTCGGTGGGGGGGTGGCTCCAGCAGGATCCTTCGACGATCAAGTCAGCTCTGGCCAACAGGAATAGAGTGCTTGGAAATGAGTTCCGTAAAGCTTGGAGAGAAGAGGAGAGCTTAGAGATAAGAGGTTAGAGATTATAGTTAGCATATTTGGAGGGTCCTTTATAGATAGAGCTTAATTGATGTTGATGGCCATACCGTCTGGTAGCGAGCCGTTGGGGCCACATGAAGTTCGATACGGAGAGGAAGGCATCGTCAGGTGGATAGTGACAGCCATATTGGCAAGTCATAGTCCGTATGGGGCTGGTTACGGAGAGAGTGGTGTCGCCAGTAGTGGCGGCCATATCGTCCGATCTTGTCGCCTGTCGTAGACTGATGGCGACAGTTCATTCAGAGAAGCTTGGACTTGTAGAGGAGTTCGATCGAAGGAGAAGCTCGGGAGGAGCTCGACCGCGGAAGAGTTCGGTCGACTGAAGGGGATGCCTGGGAGAAGTCCATCTCCTGAAGAAATTCGACCGAAGAGGAAGCTTGGAGGGAGTTCAACTTCCGCAGGCGCCTGGCTGGAACGACACGGAGAGAGTTTGGCTCTCACGGGAGTTCGATTGAAGCTCGACGGTTGAGGAGTTCGACTAAAGTCCGACCGCTGGGAGTCCGAAGGAGCTCGATCGCTAAGCAATTCGGTCGGCTGCTCGAAGTCCGAAGGAGCTCGACCGCTAAGCAGTTTGAAGAAGCTCGACCGCTAAGAGTTCGACCGGCTGTAAGAGTTCGACCAAGATCCGTCCGCTGAAGCTCTTCCATAGCTACTGGCCGCATCAGGCTGGGCACCAAACTTGACTTCGGTAGGAGCTGGGTTTATCCCCAACAATGTCCATCCAGACGGTCCGAAGCTCCACGCCAGGAACATATGGCTCAAAAAAGGAAGACCCTCCAGCAGCCAGCATCCTGCCCTCAGGGTTCCAGACCACGTAACCAGCACCGCTGCCCCCCCCCCCCCCCGAACACTGCCATCAAAGTTGATTTTTACGAAGCCCAAGGATAGGGACACCCAGGAGATGAAAAGTATCCTATGGATCGCTGCAAGAGCAGCAGGGGGGCCCCAGGAACTCAGATCATCAAAAAACTATCTGACAGTATCAAAATGGTAGAACTCCTCCGTCAGATAATAGGCATGCTCTAGCACCCTATAAGCGGGGATGACCTCAGCATCAAAAGCTAAGTTATTCCTCGAAAGCCAGATCTGATAGGCTATGTAGGCCAGCCTCCCAGTCGAGCCATGGCAAACCACATCAAGAAATGTAGAGAGGTAGGAGCTAGAGGAAACATTCCAATATGGACCACCAGCCATCCGCCAGATCAAGCACGCCCTAAGGCAACGAAGAAGGGTGTGCTCCATCGTCTCATCCTCTATCCCGCAGCTTGGGCATGTGGTCGGCACGACCACACCCCTGTCTCTGAGAAGGGATCAAGTCGAAAGACGACCCCAGGCAACCTTCCACAAAAAGAGTCGAACCCTAGGGTGGATAGCTGGTCTCCAGATCTAGGCTGCCTCAATCCTCCTCTCCAACTTCATCCTATACATCGTAATAAGCTCCCTGGTAGAGACCCTGATACAGCATGATAGGCCCCACACCCTCAAGTCCTGATTTTGATGGATAGGGATGGGGATGGCAAGGATTCTGTCTGCAAGATGGCCGCCAAACAGTCGGATGATGTCCTGAGTTCTCCAATCTGTGCCATCCTCAGTGATTAAGTCTCGAACATGTCAATCATCGCCCACCTCCGTACTGACAAAGATAGGCCATTGAGCGAGAGGAATGCTGGAAATTCAAGCATCCTGGCTCACATTAACCGAGGTTCCATCACCAATTAGCCACCTAAGTTAGGCCTCCACTGCAAGATCATAGATCCGAATCTCCCTCTAGATTAAAGAGCAACTGTGATTGCCACGATTGTGGGGCTCCTGGCTCTTGGCCCCATAGCGAGCTCTCATCATCCTGCTCCATAAGCAATCAGACTGCGTAAGGAGTCTCATGGCATATCTGGCAAATATCACCTCCCTCCTAAGCAGCAAAGATTGGATCCCCAAACCTCCATCACGCACAGGCTGACAAATAACTGTTAGATATATGAGCCTTAGAAGCCAGAATTGGCTGACACTTGTAATACACTTCTAGGGGCACAATTATAATTTTGACTATAATCAATAAAATGGATTATTCTCTATCACATATGTGTATTTAGTGTCTGTGATACATCCTTTGAGTTAATGATATTGATAATTCATATTTTCAAAAGTTGAAAATTTAAGACATGAATAATCATTATTAACTCATAAAATGCTTTCGACCATAGGATCATCACGAGGATGGTGATTGATCCGGAAGCTTGGTGTACAATCACTTCTCTTTAGTAGATGAGTCTTGAGTCTACGGTGTGGAGACACCAGAGTGAGAGTACAGATACTCGTTAGAGAACGAGGGCACTGAGCGTGACCACCTCGAGTAGTCATTAGGAAGTCTACCTTCTCGTCAATGACTGACTCGATGCTGCAGTGGTGTGTCTGGTTCTTTGACCTGAGGTGCATCGGCAGTTCACCTTGAGGGTGTTATAGTTTGACTACACCATAACTCGATCTCCTAGCCATTCGGAATCCTGAGGTGTATGTTGGCTATAGCATGTTCATTGTAGGAACTGGATTGCATCAAGATGGAATCTATCTACCTCGGTGGTAGAGGAGCAGCCCTATGATGATCATGAGAATCAAGTCCAGAAGCCCATGGCCATGGCAGAGTGAAATAATAGAAAGAGTTTCTATTTAGGTTTTCACATTGGACTTGAATCGAATGATTACATCATATGATAGAAACTAGGGTTTGACGAGTTCACCTTAACCCTAATCTGATCGGGGCTCAAGATAGAAGAACTTAATCACACAGGTAGCTGCACCAAGAGGTTCGCATTCAGCTCTGATGGATTGCCACCATATACTGCTAGGTGTCACTGGTGGATTTTGGGAGCAATTAGAATGATTTAGATGATCGATCATTCTAGCTGTTCGAATCAGAAGAGTTCTGATCCATCGAAAGGAAGTTTCGATGATGATAGAGATCATGACATATCCCATTACCATACAGAACTGAACCTAACTGGATCACACAAACAAGGGTTTGAATCTGGTGATCATCAATTGAACTAATCCAGTTCAATTGATCTGAATGAGATTCAATTAGGTTTAAGAAAATCGTGCTAGCACTCGATTGAACCTAATGTTCTTCTTTTACTATCATAAATAGTTATCCTGACTGAGCCAAAAGAGTTTGTGCTCGATCATAAGCCTTCGTTTGGTCTGACTGGAGCATGTCTAGGTCAGAAAAGGGTTGTCTTATTTTATAAGATAATACCTATCATTTTTTGTCATCTATCATTTTTCGTCCTTTGACTTTGGTCAAAAGTTGATCTTTGACTGGTCAAATATTGACCATTGACACTTTGACTTCTGTCCATATATCATGCACCTATTGGAGAGCTGGTGAGGGCTTATCCTCCTACCAGAACTTGGCAAGGAGGAGGGCGCACCCCCAAGTTTGAGGCACCCAGGAGTCCCTATTGGACAGGGACTCCATCTTCGTTTTGGATTCTGATTAGACTCCTTCTAAGAACCAACTTTGACAGATCTTAGGTGCCATCTAAGGATGAATCCAAGGGACTCTATTCTCACCAATCAGATTTAGATCTAATTTCATAAAGGATTGTGATTGGTTGGGATGAAGAGGAGTTGGATCACACATAGTCTATAAATAAGATCCTGCGCCCAACTCAAAGACATCTGAAAATTCTCATGCCCTAAGGCTGCCTCTCTCCTCCTCCTCCATGCCAAGTCCATCTTCTTCCTCTCCTCTCCATGCTCAAAGTGGTTTGCGATCCAAGTAGGTGCGTTCTAGGCCAGAGAAAGACGATAGAAAGCTAGAAGGCTGAGCTGCTATAAAGGACAACTGCTGATCTTCAAAAGCTGTTTTGAAGATCCTCCAAATCAGATTCAGATCTAATTTTTAGAGACGTGATAGAGAAGAAGAGGATCTCCAGATTCAGTCCGAGTGAATACCGGTAGAGGTCAGGCACTTGCGTGGCTAGATCCAGAACCTTCCGCTGTTTATAGGATCATCAAACGGATAATAGGATTATCCTACATCAAGATAAATTAAATTTGATTTAATTTATCTATATTTTATTTTAATTATTAAAATAATAAAAATTAGATCTGAAATATTTTAGATCTGATTCGGATCAAAGAGAAAATTTTTTGAAATATATCTCTTGATCCTATCAGATCTGAACAAACCTGATCTGAAAAATCAGGATTTTTCTTCAATAACATCCCAAGAGAGCAGGTGCAGGCCACTACCACCCTGAGTGGATCCCCATAAGAAGTTTTGGAACTATTATTCTAGAGTTCTGAGGTAGGCACAAGGCACAATAATATTCGCAAGCAGATAGATCGGGATAGAACTCAGAACTGACCTCATGAGTGTAACCCTTCCCATCATAGAAAGGGACCGGGCTTGCCAACCATCGAGGCACTCCTGAATTCTCTGCTCCATGTGCCTACAATCAATCCTTCACAGTCTCCGACCTATGATGGGGATGCCAAGATAGGTCAGAGTCTCAGTCTGCTCAAGGATCCCCAACCCATCAAGAATTGCATGCTTCACCTGGACCTTCATTTTTGGGCTGAAGATAATAGTGGACTTCTGAAGATTGATGCACTACCTAGAGGCCCGACAGTAGGCTTCTATCATGGAAGCGAAATACCTCGCATTGCGTAGAGAGGCCCGACCAATAAGTAAGCAATCATATGTAAATAAAAGATGCGACAAAGGCTACAATCCGGGGCCAGGCCAGTGGGGCTCCAACTCACCCCCTGGACTGCCATCCGAAGGGCACGAGATAGGACGTCAGCACATAAGATAAATAAGTAAGAGGAGAGGGGACACCCTTGTCGGAGGCAACAGGTTGAGTGAAAGAACTCGGTCGCCTAGCCGTTAATCAAGATGGCAAAACTTGGGCCTTCCACACAATCCATGATCCAGTTCGTCCACCTATCATAGAAGCCAAATTCCTGAAGAATCAACTGCACAAATCTCCAGCTCATGCGATCGTATGCGCACTCCATATCACGCTTAATCGCCATCAAGCACTGACGAACAGGGGCCCGCTGTAGGTCATGCATGAACTCCTAGGCAAGTAGAACATTATCAATGATGCAACGACCATTAAGAAAAGCCCCCTGCTCCTGGCTGATCAACCATGGAATAATCGGCTTCAGACAACTAACTAGAATCCTCGCACACACCTTATAAAGGGTGGTGCATAAGCTGATAGGCCTAAAGTGCCTAGGAGCAGTCGCATCAGATCTCTTCGAAATGAGGATAATCAGCATCCTCTTCCACTGCTTCAGAATTTCTCTAACCTCAAAAACCCTCTGTACAGCCTCGGTCACCTCGACACCAATGATCGATCAATATCGATGGAAGAAGAAGGGTGGAAAGCCATCCGGCCCTAGGGCTTTATCTTCTCCAAGAGACCATAGGCCCCTTCGAACCTCATCAACTGTCATAGGACAAGACAGTGTTGTATTCTCCTCATCGGAGATGCTATGAGTAGGGCAGCACCCTTGGAGCCGATTACCCCCACCCAAAGGGGCTGTCCAACGAGACCTAAAGAATTGAAAAGTCTGGCCTTTGATTTCATCGCTATCCTCCACAATGCTGCCATCAGTGTCCCTCAGCTACCTAATATGGTTCGAAGATCTTCTGATCATTGTAGACTGATGGAAGAATCTGGTGTTTCGATCCCCTTCCCTAATCCACTGCACCTTGGACTTCTGCCTCCAAAGAGTCTCCTGCTGTCTTAAGAGAGAGTGGTGCTCAGAGAGCTTGTGATGAAGCTCTCGTAGATCCGACTCCTGGAGTCCATCATCCTACTCTTTCCTCTATAGCTCAGCAATATCCGCCTCCACCCCCTCAAGATGTCTGAAAATATCACCAACTTCAAGCCGGTTCCATCGGATGAGCCTGCATCTTGCCAACTCCATCCTCCGAGTCATCTGATATCTTGCATCCCCATGGATCGGCATCCTCCACTCCTTCCTAATCAGATCCTACGATCCTTGATAAAAGGTCCAAAACTTCTCAAATCTAAACGGACCTCTGGGTAGGTGAGGGCCATCAATAGTAATAAAGAGCGGACAGTGATCCAAAGCAATCCTCGGTAGGTGGTGCATCTGATGCGCAAGAAAATGCTAGAGCCATCCTGTGGTACCCAGGGCTCGATCAATCCTCTCCCAAACTCTAGCACCTATAGGACGATTATTGCACCAAGTAAATCTGGGACCAATGTAGCCTAGATCAGTCAAACCCAGATCATCAATGAACTCTCTGAACTCTCTGGATTTGATGGTATCAGTATGCTGTCTGCCATCCATTTTCTCATGGAGCCCCATAATGTAGTTAAAGTCTCCAACGATAAGAGAGGGTAGGCCCTGCATAGCAAGTCTGGCTATCTCAGATCAGAGGATCCTCTACTTTCTATACTCAGTGCTCGCATACACCCCAGATAAAAGCCATGGACCATCCATCTACTCAGATATGACCAAAGCGACCTGTTGCTTACATCCATGAAAAGCGTCCATCCTGATACTACCATGATGCCACAGCACCAAGATCCCTCCAGCCAAACCTCTAGACTGTATGGCATAAGAACACCATAAAGGCAGAATCCATCTCCTGACTCGATCAAGGCTCCTCTCTAACAATCACATCTCAAGGAGGATACAAATGTCAGTATCGTGCTGCTGGATAAGTCTTCCGAACGTCATTCGAAAGCTGGTGTTCCAAATTAGCAATCTCATTGGGAAGAGTGGCATGGTGGAGGGTCAAGTCCTACGACCCCCTCCATCTGAGTACCAACCTCCGATCCCACTATCGATAAACACCCATCAGCTAGCCTCCCCTCCCCACCCTAAATAGTCTGCCTCAGTTGGACCACAGCCTCATCATGGTGCAAGTCCTGCACCATCTCCTACTCAGGGTGCTCCATCTTCTTTGCCCCTACATCCTCTAGAGCCACATTCAAATTCCCATCCCCTGAGGTCCCAATAGAAAACAGAAAGACCCCCAACTCTTGTATAGCAGCAACCACCTCTATCTGAGTCTCCGGATAGGTGAGAGCCTTGCCTTTTGTTTTAACTGTAGAGGACCGACCTTTTTTGCCTTCTAAGGATCCTTTCTCCTTGCCCTTGGACTTCTCCTGCACCCGGCCTACATCAAAATCACTCAGCCGGGCGTGCTTGGGCTAGGCAGGACCCACCCCCATTCCCCCCGTTCGTGCCATAGCTGGACCGCAATGCGTGGGCACTCCTCCATCGTGCAGTCCTCCAGTGGACCGAATATGCTGGCGGGCCGGGCCGCACCCATACCTGCACCCAACACCGTGCCCCGTCCTGGCTCCGATCCAACCATCGAACCAAGGGGGGTCGATGCTGTGCAACCTTGGTTGGCTTCAGCCAACCGTTGGATCCCTCCATCGAGTTAACTCGATTTGGGTCATCCTGGGTGGCCCAGTGTCAGACTGGCCCAATCTTGTTCCCGCCAAAGGGCGCCGACTTGACTCGGCCCCTTTTTTCTCCGTTCCGCCATTAGCCATCGATTTCGACAGCCACCGTCGGACCGCAATCAGCCACGGCCCCAACTCCTCCTTTCTTTCATTGCAGAGCATATTCTCTGTGCTAAGGCCCACCGAAGAGCTCCCTCTTCCACGGGCCGAACATGCCGTCGGTACATGAAAATAGCCTCATCGAGAGCACACCCCGTCTAGATTCTCATAGACAAACCTCTACCACTGGGGGCCTTCAGGACCATTGATCACCACCCTCGATCGCAGTGGTCGTCGGAGGTCCAGTTTGATACAGACTCGCACGAAACCGAGTCGTCGCCGGTCTATCATGCAGTCATCCAGCGCCACCATCTCCCCAACCAGTGCCACTATGCTCTGGACCGCCGCCTCCCCCCAGAGCTTCGTCAAAAGTTTCAGCAACTGGACCCACACCAAGGCCGACTGGATCGGGCCCTCTACTGGGTGAAACCGCGGCCGCCACGGCTCCACCGCCATGGCCTAACCCGCCACAACCCACGAGCTGCCAAGGATTGCCTCCCGTTCACCTTCATCGGCGAAATGGAACAAGAGGTGGCCCCGATCCAGGATGAAGCCCGCCACCTCCCCCTTGATTCCGGTCCGTGCTTGAAACTCCTGGATCGCCGCCTCGACCTCCACTCGACGCCCGAGACTTTTGGCCACCACTGCTGTGGTCATCCAAGCCTCTGTGTCCGCCCGTACATCCTCCATCGAGAGTTGGACCACCTTCGAGAATCGACGTATCAACTCCTCGATTACCGTCAGCGTCGATTTCAAAGAGATCCAAATCGGACGTCCGTTTCTCTGCCTTCTCCCCACCATCTCCGGCCTATTGTTCACCGTTGTCGTCTCCTGACGATTCGCAGGATTGCTTTCCATCACCTTCGGTGTTGCCGACCGTCCAAACCCATCGAATCGCCGACGATCAACTAAAAGAGGATCGTAGCATGAATCGCAAAGCACCAATGAAAAATACAACGGTTACTATTCAAACAGTCCCACTGGAATCTTTCGTCCCCATAAAATCCTGAAGATTTTTTACCTTGCAGCTGAAAGCTGCGTTTCATCAGAATAAGGAGCAGATAAAATTAGGCGGTAATCCAACGGTGGGAGTTGGTGAGTGGGGACGGGCGAGCTAGTTGAAACTAGATGGGAGCCCCAACGAACCACGCCACGATACATATATAAAATTTACCAAAACAAAGAATTAATACAACGTCGGCATTGGATTTGGTGAGACGTTAATAGCCAGAAAGCTACGTCGGATATATCGTTCTTAATTTCCACATATTTTTTTCTCCAAATACCGAGTAAATTTGGTTGGCTTCTCCGTGCAAAAAATCTAGCTTCGGATGACACCCTACCATTCCACGTCATCCAACGCTAGGAGTCTCCCCCTCTTTATATAAACCAACCCCTCTCCCTGGTTTCCCCTCTAAACAAGCGCAAACCTTTCTTCTACTCCATATTTTTCAACCAGCCACTCCTTAATTATCTCTCAAGCAAGACAAGGATCGAGCAGAAGGTTTCCAATCTTGCTATCTTCTGCGCCCTCTCATAGCAATGGAAGGGCTCATTCCATTCGTCTATAGGACCGTAGTCCAATACACGAGCGGTGGCCAGACTCCTCTGGGGGCTCCATGGTTGGAGGACTCACCTTCGGCTTCTTACATGCGGTTGCCTGGTGATTCTGGTAGACACCGGGCCTCGGAGATGCAAAGCTTCTCTTCGTCATCGGCCCCAACGGTGTCGGCTTCCGGGGCGACGCAGTCTCCTCTGCGGCGGTCTACTTCGCGTAGAGTTACCTAAAGATCACGAAGGTGATCTCGAGGTCCATGCCCCCGCTTTTAATTTGTCACGTAAGTGGAAGGTGGTGGGATGTTGATTGGGTGTTAAAGATCCCTTGCCAAAGGTGGTATAAATATTAATGGTCTTGACGACCTGTACTGTGTAGTATTGGCTTGTTTCCCGTAAGTTGTTCCAATCCAATAAAAGGTATGGGACTGCCAAAGTAGGCCTGCCCCTTTGCCCTGGTGTCAGTGGATGTGTTGGGAGTAGATAGATGAGGAAGTCTGGTTTAGAGTGTATGAGGATTTTTGTTTTTGAACCGTCGAATGGAGGTTAATTTATGTTTCCATATTGCAGAGAGAGCATTTTTCCTCTCTCTCTCTAGATCTATTATTATTATTATTATTATGGTAGCTTTTCTCTCTATTATTACTATTATTTTTATGGTAGCTTCTCCACGCATGTAATGTCTCGTTTTCTTTTTCCCTTTTATTTTCCCCTCCACGAGGAAGACGGGCGAAACCTCCCCACTTCTGAAAAGAATTAGAGGTGCGACATAATAATCAGAAACCTCCCCATGCAGGCTTAAGTGCACGATTTTAATAGGATCCAATGTCCTATTGCTAGGATGATCACAAATCTTTACAGAGGTAGAATCATAAAAGATGATTAAAATCGAAGTAGTCTGGGCTTGACGGGCGACATCTTTACTTGCTAGAATGGTTGCTTAGAACCACAAGTCAAAAGCCTAGGAGGTTTCGAACGGGTCTTGGATTTAATAATTTTCATGATGGTCTTGGATTGAATGAGTAAAACACCATCCAAGGATATGAAGCATCCAGAAAGACTAAGAATTCGAGACTTCAGGATGGCAAGGCCCAAAATGTTATTAGTAAGAGATAGGGTTTGTTTTAGCAAAATTGAAAAGAAGAAGAAGAAGAGAGATGGTTTGCAAGAATCCTATTGCGACTTTGCATGAATGCTAGCTAATGACCAGAACAATACCGTATTTTGTATTTATTATATATCCGTGCAATTATCTCAAGGAGATATATAAAGACCACGAACAAGTTATCGTGCAAAGCTTACATGCCCTAACCAATTATTCTTCTTTTCCTTCTAATACTACCTATTTATCTATTGACGTTGCGATGCATGACATGCATTCGATTCCAGTATCAGAATAGTGTAGGATGCCGTACGGTTGTTGGAGTAAAGATGCTCAAATTATTTATATTAAAAACACATCTCACGAGGGTTAATATTGGCCATCGAACAATGGTTACATTCCACGGAAGACTCTATGTACCATCAAAGGGACACGACAAACTCGCTCATTCCATCCTCTCAATTTCCAAGTAATCAGAAAATCTTCCATCAAACCAACACTGATTAATACATCTACCACCATAAAAATACTTGCTCTCCCGATGAGTGAAATGGTGGAACTAGAAATTAAGAAGAGGCCAAAAAGCACCGGGAATTTGTTTCTAGCTAGGAAAATGTCAAAATAGAAATATCAGCACATTTCTCCAAGAAACTATAGTAATCCTTGCATCAAAAATGCGGGAAAACATGCGTCGGAATAAATGAAAAAACTTCACATCTTCTATGCCTACATCATTATTATTGCATTGTTCGTGTAATCTGCGGCAGACAGTGACTGTAGTGGCTCACAAGGGAGCAGTCCATCCTCCAAATTAAAATGTCCAACCGAACATGTAACGATATGACGGTCAACGATGGAAATGATCGCTAGCTTCAATTAGCAGTAAGAGAACTACTAACCAAAACTTAGATTGGAGTTCTTATAGCATTTAGAACCTTTAAACATTTTGCAGGTTTTGAAGCAAAATTGGAAATCAGAGAAAAACAAAACATGCTTCCATCTGAAATCCAAATAACTCAGGGACACTGTAACATTCTGATCAGGCCTTGGAGTCGCTCACTGCTCACTCCTCAGGGTAAGATTATATATCATTGCCATAGCAATTGCGATTTTTAATAACTCAAGTAGTGTTCCTACCGAAAAATCTGGGAAAAAAACAAAAAACAAAAAATCAAAGCATCGACTCCAGTCTCATGGTTAGCAGCAGCATAGACACGATTCAATAGTTACATGGCCGAAAATACAGTAGAGATGGTATTTACTGGCTGAGTCTAGGATCTACATCAATGTTCAATCAACTAGACATCCCACCGTGATCAATGTTCTAGCCATTAGAAAACTACAAGAGAAGAATCTTGGTTAAACGTCACGCCCTTAAACGAGGTAGGACTGTTGGGTGGTGGAGCCTAATCCATCCATAAGAGAAGCCCAAGAATCAAGAAGTACAGACAAAAAAAACTCAAAGAAAAAGCCCCCCCCCCCCCCAAAAAAAAATAAAAAATAAAAAGAAAATTGGAGCCGAGCGGGCTCGGCCCACTGGCTGGCGTGGTCCGGCACCAGCAGGCCCTGCAGGTGCACGCGGCCTGGCATAGGGATGTGGCTCTGTGCCCAGCGCTGGCACACAGCCCACACGTGTGCGCGCAGCCCAGTGGGGCTGTGACCTGTCACACCCGCGCTAATGCATGCTGGTCGGCCACTGCAACCCGGCAGCTACACCAGAAGGCATTTTTTTCCTAGTTTCACGTGGTCCAATGGACTAGATCGCATTTCCCTAGGCATTTCAAGTGATCCACAAAAAAAATTGTGGACCGAATGCTCAATCGGATGGCCGAGGTTTGTCGGGGGGCTGATCAACGGCTTGACAGGCTTGATTTAGAGTTGATTGAATAGTCAGAAGTCAATTAGAGCTTAATTAGAACTCAGAATTCCAATCTGGGCATGGATTAAAGCTCTGTTTTGGCTATAAAGAGAGCTGTGGGCACTTGGGACTTGGCAGAACACGTAGGACGCGGACAAAGCACTCAAGAGGCTTTTTCAGAGGAGAAAAGAGATCTTTTGAGAAAAAAGAGAAAAAAAGAGAAAGAGAGAGAAGGCAAGAATTTTTTTTATAAGAAGGTGGGGGTTCTTCTTGTATGCAATCTAAAGGATCACCATGTGAGTAAATTATCTTTATATAAAATTTTTTTCTTCCTATTTAGGATTGTTCTTGCATCTAGAGGAGAAAGAAAAAAAATAATTCTTTTTATTTTTTTATCTTCTATAAACTTTCAATTTTTTAGCGAAGAAATTATTTTATGCGGCCGTGGATGTAGGAGCAAGAAACTCTAGACCACGTCCATTTTTTATGTTTGAACTTATGAGATTTTTTTTTTTTTTTTAAATTATTATTTCTACTGTACATCGCTCCGAAACACTCTATCCGATCGATCCCAACATCTGGTATCAGTGCGGTATTAAGTTCGAAAAAAATAATAGAAGCAATGGTGGAAGAAGAAGAAAAGGTCAAAATCGATAAGTTCGATGGAAAAGACTTCATATTTTGGAAGATGCAGATCGAAGATTATCTATTTCAGAAGAGACTTCATCTACCACTTAAAGGAAAGAAACTTGAAGATATGTCACAAGCAAATTGGGAATTGCTAGACCATCAGGCTTTGGGAGTTATCAGATTGACGTTGGCTAGAAACCTCATGTTCAACATCTTCGAGAAAAGATGATGGCTGATTTAACGAAGGCTCTGACCAACATATATGAGAAGCCTTCGGTCTCTAATAAGATATACCTTATGCATCGTCTATTTAATTTGAAAATACTTAAAGGTGTATTTATTGCTGATCACATCAATGAATTTAATCTGATTACTAGTCTATTAAGTTCTATTGATATTAGTTTTAAAGATAAGATTCGTGCTTTAATTTTATTATCCTCTTTGCCTGAGAGTTGGAGTGCTATCGTGATCACTGTAAATAGTTTTTGTGGCTCAAGCAAGCTAAAATTCAAAGAGCTATAAAACCTGATTCTCAGTGAAGATATGAGGAGAAAAGAATTCAAAGAAAACTTTGGTTCTACCTTGGTTACTCAAGAAGACAGAGGAAGAACTACACAGACCAAACAAAAGAGCCAATCCAGACCAAAAGGTGATGGCTGTTGGCACTACGGCAAGAAAGGGCACACCAGGAAGAACTGCTGGGCAAGAAAGAAGAACAAAGAGCAGAATGAGGAATCCATCAATGCAGCAATAGAGATAATGGCTAATGCCCTAGTCCTCAGTGTGGACGGTCCGATGGAGTCATGGATTTTGGACTCCCAAGCTTCGTTTCACTCCATCTCATAAAAAAAATGTATGATGAATTACACTATCGAAAATTTTGAAAAGGTTCATCTCGATGATGGTGAACCGATGAATATTGTGGGAAAGGTGATGTGTATATAAAGATGCTGAATCAGTCGACATGGAAGTTCAAAAATGTCAGACATGTCTCAGGTCTAAAGAGGAAGCTGATTTCAATAGGAAAGTTGGATGTTGAAAGGTATAGTATAACTTTTGTTGGTGGCTCTTCGAAGATCACCAAAGGTGCTATGATGATAGCACGAGATAGCAAGTCGGATACCCTTTACATGACTAATAGTATCACAGATTCGGTGATCAAGAAATTAGGACTGTATATAGCCTCAATTGGCATCCAAAGTTAGTTGAGTAGAGTTGCCGCATAGAATACTAACATGTTTTTTGGAAGTTTATTTTTTCTATTTTAGATGGATGCATGTTTAGGTGTCTTAGTCTTTAAGTAGGAGAGTTATTGGATGGTGGAGCCTAATCCACCTACAAGAGGAACCCAAGATCCAAGAAGCCTAGAAAAAGCCCAAAAAAAATCCTAGAAAAAAGGAAAAAAAAAGAGAATTGGATGCCAAACGCTAGTGCGCGGCCCACACGGCCTAGCGGTGCTATGGCCTGTCGCGTGCGGACCGGCAACGAGTGTGCGAATGCATGCAGGCCGGCCGCTGCGGCCCAGTGGCTGCACCAATGGCCATTTCCCCCTGGTTTCACGTAGTCCAGTGGACCAGATGGCGTTTCCCCGAGCATTTCACATGGTCCACAAAAAATTCTATGGACCGAATGCACGATCGAACGCCCGAGGTTCTTCAGGGGGCTGATCAGCGACTTGATGGGCTTGATTTGGTGTTGATCAAATAGTCAGAAGTCAATTAAAGCCTGATTATGACACAGAACTACGATCTGGGCACGGATTAAAGCTCTATTTTGGCTATAAATAGAGCTGTGGGCACTTGGGACAAGGCAGAACGTGCAGGATGCAGGCAGAGTACACAAGGGGCTTTTCCAGGGGAGAAAAGAGATTTTTTCCAAGAGAGAAGAGAGAGGAAGAGAGAAAGAGAGAAAAAGCAATGATTCTTTTTGTAAGAAAGTAAGGCTTCTTGTGTACAATCTAGAAAATCACTAGATGAATGAATTACCTTTAGATGAAATTTTCTTCTTTCTATTTGGGATTGTTTTTGCATCCAGAGGAAAAAGAAAAAAAGTAATTTTTTTTATTTTTTATTTTTGATAAATTTTTTATTTTTTTAGTGAAGAAATTATTCCATGCAACCGTGAATGTAGGAGCAAAGGACTCCGACTTTCTTATATTTAGATTTATGAGATTTTATTTTTTTCTTCTGTAATTATTGTTTTCGTTATGCATCGCTCCAAAATACTTCGTCTGGTCGATCCCAACAATGGCTTCATACATCATATGTAATGGATGGCTGGGATCTCCCAATCAATTATAGATTTATCAACGTACCTACAATTATAGCTAAGGTTACTCATAGGTCAAGTTAACCCATTACCCAATCTGATTTGACATGCTTAGATCTGATTCGAATCTGATTTAGCAAAACATGAGGGTAGATGGATTTCCAAATTGGTACCCAATTCGCATTTTGGATTGGATCCCGATTTGTTGAGTTCTAACCTAATTGGACCTGACACGGCATAAGTTATACAGTTTTCCTGTTAGCATGCAATTGGACATATTTCAATTGTACAATTATCTAACAGGAAAGGTAGATTAAAAAATCAAAAACCATAAGTGATCCATCTTTAATTAAATTGTTAGATTCTTTGACCTTTTTCCTTATTTTACTTCATGATTTATAAAGCACTAACCATAGAATAAGCTGTACAAGTTTATTTTAGTTGAATGTTCAACCCACATACAGACCTTAGCATGTAGAAAATTAACTACATCTGTAAACTTCATTTATGCACAATATGGTAGAAATGAAAGCATAGTGTTTGGAAGCACTAGGATTGTGTGCCAGAATGGTGGTATCCATCATCAATTAATTAATTTGAAATGAATTGTATCATTGTCCCACCAATCCAAGCTTTTTGATCTGATTTTATTCATGACATAGGGGATATTGTGACAAACTAGATAGTTGCGTAACATGATAATTGTGTGACACAAGGTATATTGTGACAAAGGGGAATTATGTGCCAGAATGGTGGTATTCATCATCAATTAATTAATTTGAAATAAATGGTGTCATTATCCCACCAATCCAAGCTTTATAATCTGATTTTTATTCAGGAGGTATTGTGACAACTTAGATAGCTGAGTAATATCATAGCATTCTAGGCTAGAAAGTTTAATTTTCAAATTGTAGATTAACAATACGACTGACTTTGCATTTTATCCATATTGTGTATCGCTCTATTAGATATTTTTAAACATAATAATCCATATAACCTATATGGAATGCTTGATTTTTGAAATTCTTTTCAATTATTTTCTAAATATTATCCAAAAAAAATTATCATACTAGATATATCACAAGCTTCCAAAGAGATGTTCATATCTTAAAATGAATCTAAAACTTCTTCTTATCCAAACTTAACTCTTTCACTTTAGAATTCCATATATATAATATATATATATATATATATATATATATAATATATATATATATATTATATATATATATATATATATATATATATATATATATATATATATATATATATGATCCAGACCCAATCCAAATATAGACCCAAATTTTTTGAATTAAGATTGGATTCCAAACGATTTATTAGATTAAACATTTTGACCATAAATCCAATCCAATCTTCTATTCGATTGGATCTAGATCTAATATTAAGATCCGAACAAGATACCAAGTTGGATTAGTATAACTTATGGTCCAATTCAATCTGACCCATTTGCATCCATAACTAAGGCTATTCAATTTCAATACTTTTCATCAGAAGAAATAAAAATGAATCAACAAGTCCTATTTAATAAGACTAATTCTTTGTGCATGTAACTAATTCTTTGTGCACCACATGCAGTATAGTAAAATTGATGTAGAGCATACCATTCAATCATATTGGATCACGTAATATAATTAATAATAAAATAGATATTTAATGCTGCTCCATTTTTTTCGTCAGATTTTTGCTGATAAAATGTCATTTTCCTTCATATAACAAAGAAAGAATAGTATTATTACTTTTTGATACTTTATATGATTTTTTATGAGTATATATAACATCTTGAACAATATATATAATTTTTTATATTTTTATATGATATCCTATGATTATTATGACTTCCTACAAATATATTATAATTTTTTAAATAATATATATAATTTTTTATAAATATATATAATATTTTAAATAATATATATAATTTTTTATAATATTTTGAATAATATATATAACTTTTTAATCTTTTATATAACTTTCTATGAATATATATAATATCATAAACAATATATACAACTTTCTATGAATATATATGACACCTTAAATAATATATATATGATATTTTTATTAATATCATGAATAAAATATATGACTTACTATGAATATATATAATATATAACTTTTTGATATGACTTTCTATAAATATATATGATATTATGATCAATATATATAACATCCTAAATATTATATATAACTTTTTTTATTTTATATAATATTTTAAATAATATATATAATTTTCTAGTGCTTTACATAATTTTTTATGAAAATATATAATATCCTAAATAATGTAGATGACTTTCTATGAATATACATAATATTATAAATAATATATATATATATATGACTTTCTTATATAACTTCATGTCAACATATATAATAATCTTTATATATCCAAAAATTATAAAATTATTATTTCTTTATTCTACAAAAAAAAAATATTTTTATCAATAAAAATTTAATTAAAAAAATTAAGCAATATTAAATATCTATCCTATTATTAATTAGACAAACAATATATACTTACGGTGCACAAAATATTTTTTATTTAATAAAGATGGTGATTAATAGTTCGATGCCCCTAACCAGGTGCCCTGCATGCGTGAACAATGCCACACATGCCAAAGAAACTTTATTAGAATATTTCAAATAAAGAAAATAAAAGAAATTAGTTTCTTGTAGTCAAATTATAATTATTTCTGGTCTTAATGAAAAGAAGGTGAGAAAAAATATTGATTTCCATCATGTTCGCTGATGCCATTCGATGGCTGCTAAAGCATTATAATCCTTCAGCAAGACACCGAAGAGAGGACGCCACATAAATACACAAAACAAAAGAAAGAAAAATCTACATCGATGATACATCAAAAGAAAGCACCCATATTACAATTTTAATTTGTCATCTGCTACCCGACCAGCCATCATTGAATTTTCTGTTCAATTTAGATCATGTGCATCATGTCAGTGTAAATACATCCAACGACCTACAAATCTTACAAATCATCTGACATTAGATTGGTCATAACATTCAGGGTTCAAATGGCAAGGCCTGACCATAATGGATAATACTAGCCAACCATGGATAGCCCAGTCTTCTACCAGAGCGTGATGTTGTAACCCACAGATGGTGGATGGATGCTTTGGTGGGCCTGCTGTACTCGGTTCTTTCAACTTTCAGCTGGCTGAGAATCTGCCATCTCATTCTTCTTCGAACAAAACTGAAGAATCATTACCACTAGATGAATCCAGCAAGCTCACATGCACTATCCAAAAACAGCCTGGAGTATACCATCTCCACGAACAAAACTAGAAGGTTCCATCAAACCCCTAGAGAAAATAACCAACCTCTTATGTGTTTTTTAAATAATTTTAGTACGGCGTAATCTGCTCTGGAATTGAAAATTAGTAAGCTGGGATGAATGATAAAATTTTCAAACCTATATAAGGGGAAAACCTGTGTGGCTAGCGAATGATGCACTAAACTGCTTTACTTGAGCTTCAGGCTCTTTTTACCTTGCTTCTTCTCATAACGATGCCCCTGAAAAAAGACAAAAAGCTGCTCTAAATACAAGAAAGCCAAGGGCAACACACAACTAATGTATGACGGTACTATTTTTATGTCACAAAAATATTTCAAAGGTGACAACCTTAAATAACCGGTCCCACCATCTAACAGATTTTTCTTGTAAAAGAATCCAATCCATGGCCATTTCATATTCAATTGTATTACCCTGGGAACAGTGTGAAGTTGACACAGCCCTTTTCTGAAAACAGAAACAACTTGAGCATATGGAAAGAGCAAGAAAAAAGGCCAGATTCTGGCTTAATTCATAAAAAGCAACAACAATCACCATTTCCTCTCGTTGCAATTGGGGCTTGAGCTTGACAGAGTAATGCCCAGTAAATGTAGATGATTTTGTCTGTGGCATCTTCAACATGCCTTTGCTGCAAATAAGGGGTCTGCAAAAACCAATAGTTTGCGCCAAACCAGAGGGAGGAAGAGGAACAATCATAGTCATTATGATACCTTCAAAAATTGAGAGAAAAGTAGGGAAGGGGGGCAGCTTTAGTGACATCTTGGATGCATAAAGATGTTGGCTAAAAAATTCTAATATCCATGAAACAAATAAAAAACTAAAGTTATAATTATCAAAAATTATGAAAAGGCATTAAGTTGCAATTATCTCATACGCAGGGAACTAAATGATTAAGAACAAAAAGGAAACTAGAATACATTATGGTGGAGTCGTCTTTCAACTGAGATATCCCCCACATTGTGCTACTACCTAATTTAGTTACTTTAAAACAGGGTCAAGCTGAAAAATGAATTTCCATTAACGTAACTAGGGTTGTTAATGGGCTTGGCTTGTGTTGGCTCACTTCAGGCCTAGGCCCAGCCTGGAATTACAATTATAAACCCAGAACTAGCCCAAGCCAAGTCATCAAACAAATCATTAGGCTCAGGCCTGACTCGATCTACTGTGGTCCTAAAGATGTAGGCCCAAGCCAAGGCCAAGCCTAGCCCATGGCCGAATGCCAGAGGGCTTCTCTAACCCATCATGCACATCACAACAAGATCTTCCGATCTTCCTTTGTTCCCATCCCCATCGTTAAGGACCTCCACCAACCCCGCCCACCATTTCTTATCTTCTGCTGCCCACCATCCACCGTTCGCCTCTCGATTGTTCTCTCCCTCCACCGCTCATCACTCCTTTCTTACCCTCTCCATGCCCACTGCCCACCATTCCTCTTCTACCAATCAGCACGATCCTATCCTTTAACATCCACCACCCACAGCTTGTCCCCTCCATCACTTGTTGCTTGCTACTCATCTTCTTCATCACTTGTTGCCGGATGATGGTCATGGCCACCTAGGGTTCACACCAAGGTCTGCCGAACCTTGCTGAATCAACTGATTCAGGGCATACCAAACCAGACCGGTTAGGGACCGGTATGGTTACGGCTATTAAAATGGTTCGACCCCCCATCCCCCTCCACGACTCGATTTGGCCCTCCTCCCCTCGCTCGCAAGCACCACCCTACACCCACCCCCTTAAGCTGCTCACAATTGTCCTCTCTCCCCCCTCATGCCGCTTGTGTTCTGTTAAGCTCCCTCCTACCCTCTCTCTAGGTTGGGCCAGGGTTAGGGTTTCCCCCTCCCTCTCTAGCTCACCTTATGTCAGTACGCTCCATAATGGCATGGTACAGACTCATGCCATGCCGAATTAGTTGCCAATCAATATCTCTTCTAGTACCAGTTTAGTGAACCTTGGTTCAAACTCACCAAAATAAAACTAGTGATTGGGCGAAAAATCAATGTGGGATTTAGATTTTCATTGGCCTGGTTAGGCTTGGGCCAACCCACATCAAGCCTATAGACATGCAGGCCTAAGTTTAGGGGGTCAAGCCTTGGCCCATGGGCCATTGTAAGCCTGAACCTTTATTGGCCCAGACCAATGGGCCTAGGTTGGCTTGGGACCATTATCAGCCTTAAATGTAAACTCTAAAGAACTTCAACCAACAAATAAAACTGATCTCTAATATTATCCACAGATTAACTAATAAAGCCATATGAAGTAAGCCCCGATTCAGCGTACCTTAGGAAGGAACGACAACACTAATAAGTCAATTGCAACTAGGCATCTCTATAAATCACAACATACCAAGTAATAAGCTACCATATGGAACATTTTCCATTACACAAGCTCCTACATAACTTTGGTCCAAATATTATTTTTCAGTGGATAAGTGGTCACCAAGGTACTTTTGCTGATAGTAATTCAGCAAGCAGTTGCTCATAGAATAATTACTTTCTAATAAATTGAATGGATTTGCAGTTAAACCAATGTTGTCAAAGACATTCCAAGAGCTCGCTCAGGTGCGTAGGCAAGGTGAGAAAGCCCCTAATAATCTTACCAAACCCTAGGTGGGGCAAGTTTACTAAGACATCGCTTAGGTGAGCAGCTTGGAAATGCGAGAGACATCTAGGCAAGTGCTTCTCAAATGTTAAGCAATATCATTCCTAACCCTTTTTCATATATTCTTTTAGAGCTTTGCAAGCTTTACTTTGAGGGTTATTTTGGTCTCTAGGACTTCTTGTAAACGAAAGGGCTACTATAGAATGTTCAATTGATTTTCCTTTTTTAATGATAATCTTTTATTTAGAAATATAAAACCTTTGGAAAGTAGTATATTGCTGTCATGTTTAAATTTTTGCTTCCAAATATCCCAATTTATTTTTGCTAACGTGGTATTTCAATGTGACATTTAGAAAGAATTGAAACACAATATCTGATATACATGGCAATTATATTTTGTTTTATGTTAAAAACCTGAATAACTAATCTTATAATGCTTGTATTATTTTCAGATATATATAGTATTTTTTTTCTAATATATTTATTGAACTTCTCTTGAATTAGCGCTTTGCTTTCTCTAGGCGAGTGCCTTTTCGGCGCTTAGCGCCACATAATATAGGATTCTTGTCACCTTAAGGGTCTGTTATTTTGTAGGTAAAAAATTTATCCAAAAATCTATATTTTTCTAGGTATATTTCCCAGGAAACATTTAGATAGGAAAATAATTTACTTATATTCTTTTACGTATGGAGATATGGCTTCGAAATTTGTTATCCATGTTCTTTTACATCACTACTTTTATGGATAAGTTGCTAAATTTATCCATATTTCCCATAATACCCTTTATGCCTTTTAGATTTGAAGAAAGTGGATGACTGAGTTGTTGAGCATTGAATGATGGAGGCATTGGAAATGAGGATGGGGCATTTTAGGCATAAAATTGAATCTCTATTTTACTGGCTGATGGGAAAATGATTTAGCCACCTCCTAAGATGTCGTTCTTTTGCAGGTAAAACAATTACCTGAGAATCTACATTTTCCTAGATAAATGTTTCCCAAGTAACATTTAGAAAGAAAAATAATTTACCTATGTTCTTTTATGCATAGGTAAGTTACTCCGAAATCTTTTACCCCTGTTCTTTTACATTACTATTTTTCTAGGTAAGTTGTTAAAATTTATTCATATTTCTAATAATATCCCTTATGCTTTTTAGATTTCAAAAAAAATAGATGGCTGAGTTATTAAGCACTAAATGATAGAGATATTGGAAATGAGAATAGGGCATTTTAGATACAAAATTAAATACCTACTTTACTGGCTCATGGGAAAATAATTTAGCTACTCCCTAGGTGGGTAAAACTTTCCCCCATTTCATGAGTAAATGCTACCCAGGGGAAAGTAACTTTCCCACTTTGAAAAATGTGAGAACATGGGTAAGTTGGTCAATGGGAAAGTAGACCAACTTTCCCATGATATTTACCAACAAAAGAACAAGGCCTAAATGGGTAAGATTTTCCACCATTTCATGGGTAAATGCTACCCATGGAAAAGTAACTTACCCATCTTGAAAATCACGAGAATATAGAGAACACTTTTTGCTTTTGACAACATTGACTTTACATTAGTTGTCATAAAGATGTGGTGAGGTATACAAGAATGTTAGAGATTTTAACTAATGACGGTGAATAATGACTCACAGTCAATGCTGCCAAATACTATACCATGTATAGAACTCAACAACACACTTGTAGAATTTGATACTAGATTCAACAATTTTTATCCACATAATTGCATCAAGAGTGTGCCTATTGCATGCTAGGTGGTATTCTAACAGAGGGATGGGAAAGGCGCCATTAAATTGTTGATCACAAACTATAGGCTCATGTAGGAACCAAGCTTGATGCACATCTATAGCAATAAAGGAGTTGTTCTTCACTATCAAATACTTAACAAGTATTATGTCATCTAACAAATATTTATTGCGTGAGAGAGAGAGAGAGAGGATACCTTCCATCTGGTAGCATCATACATTCCGTGTTGATTTTTGAAACAGCCTGATCTGCAGCCTCCTTTGTTCTAAAAATCACATATGCTTGACCTATGATGCAAGAACATTCATCACTATTGTGCTAGCAGACAGAAGGAAAAGCAGTTTAGTGGTCTTCAATTTAGCAAAGCAATCATAAAAAAATAACCAAATAGAAATGTTCCCTTAGTTCCCATTCTATTCTTTTTCCTCCTAAAGTTTCTAAAATGCAAGCACTACTACCAGATGGATTTGTGTGATAACACACCATAATTAGGATCTTGAAATGTAGCCTGCTGAACGACCCTTGCTCTGCAACTTTGTTTGATAGCATGATAGAAGATATCCTACATACAAGACAGATTACAGAGAGACCGTTAAGAAACTTATGCATTAAAACATCTAATACTGATTCATTCGAAGCAAAACACTAAGGGTCCGTTTGGTTGGGGCATGTCAGATTACTAATTCATGAAAATTATTTACCTAGGAAAATGATTGCGGAGGAAAAAACTTTTACTATGTTTGGTTGGTGGAAAAATTACTCCAAAAAATGACACCGAAAAAAGATTATTACGTTTGGTTGGAGGTAATCATACATGGAAATATGGCAAAATTTACAAATATATCCTTCAATATAAAATATTTTTTTAATACTAAAATAGTATTATCATCTTCAATTAGTTTTTATATGATGACTATAATCACATGACTCTTTGCATAATGCCATCTCCATCTTATTTTTTTTACAAAAGCTTTTATTGAATAAAATTTGAAGGACATTAAAATAAAGTCAATGATTACCTATGCAGTTTTATTGGGGGTATTTTTGTCAAACATGGATTACCACCATTCGGGAATTTGCCAAATACCAACCCCCCATGGTATTTGTTTTACTATCTCTCTCTGAAAAATAAGCATGGGCCCACCAATTTTTTATCATCTCTCTCTTCCACTTTTCATACCAAACATAATAATCTGACATGGAAATCATTTTCCCATGCCAGATTACCCCCAACCAAACGGCCCCTAAGGGTTGATCTGGTTGGGGGTAATCTAGAATGGAAAAACATCCAGTTTGGTACAAAAAGTTGAGAGAGATGGTAAAATGGTGGGTCCAATGCCTATTTTACTCAGATAAGGTAAAATAAATACCACTAGGGAAGTGGTACTTTTTTTCCCATGCCAAATTACCAAATAGAGGTAATTTGAAACTGTCATTGCTTGACGAAATGCCCCGACTTATACTATATTCATATTATATTAATTATATTACATAATACATTAATTATATTAATATATTATAATTATACAACTATCTTAATTACTATAACTAATATGTATTTATACTAATTATTTATATTTACAATTAGTTTATTAGCTATAATATATTAATAAATATACTAATTTTAATTAGATATGATTTATTATAGTTAATATATTTATTAATAAATAAATTAATAAAATTTATAATTAACATAATTATTAGTAGATCAAAAACATACTAGAATTTATTTATAATAAGAAGTATATTTTTTCTAATATATGTATAATCAATTCAAAAATATTTATTAACTCACGTAAATATATTTCAATATTCGACAAGGCCCATGTTAATAGCCTTCATGTAGCTGGGCAGTAAATGGCCAACAAATGGACTGAACAAAAAAAAAAAAAAAAAAAAGTCAATACTTGAATTGTTATTCAAGGGCATTGTTGGAAATTTAGTAATATCCCCATATAAGATTACCTCCAATCAAACATAGATATCTTTTCTAGTACTATTTTCCAATTTTTTTACCAACCAAATGTGGTAAAATTTATTTACCCCCACAATCATTTTCCTAAATAAATTGTCAAATTATGGATCTGACATACCCCAACCAAAAAAAAAACCCATAAGAAAAAAAGGAACACAAGCAAAGATCAATTGCCAGACAAAACCAAAAATATAGCATCAAAAATCAATTTAAACATAGTGCATCAAGGGTTCTAGCTGTCATCGCATTAGACCAGTGCAACTTGAACTTCACCCTTGTAGCTTAGCCAACTTTTGGGCTCAATCTCCATAAGTTCATTGAAATTTCTTAACAACTAAGATTGTAAACCATAACCTTATGAACAAGTATCATTATTAAGAAGGTCAAAAGACAAAGCTCACATTCAAAGTTCATCGTATAGAAGGCCGCAAGCAAAGGCAGAAAAGGAAGCTTCATGACTATTGGACACTTGAGACATGAACTAGGTACTGTCAAAATTAGCAATGATTTACATAGAACAACTAAATTTGCTGACAGAATGTGTTCTCTATCAAAGAAACAATCTTCCAAATCAACTGCATCCACTTCCTCCTCCGCTCTAGGATATCAGGGATCTAGCTAATGAACTACAACATCTTGTTCACCATAAGCTAGCCTCATTATGTGAACTTCCATCAGCCCTAGAGGGCATAAACCACACCATACCTATTACCTCCAGCCACTTCAAAGCCAACCATCATATTACCCTATACGTAGGAGAAAGAGCTCTAAAAGCGACAAACCACCTGATCTTCCTAGAAATTATCAAGTTCACTACCTGCTGTGCAAGGTTTTACATGCTCACTGAAGCCATCCAGCATCTAAAGATATTTTCATGACAGGACATGGTAAAGTATTTAATATGCCCATCAACCATAAAGCCAATTCTCTCCTACTCTTCCATGCAAGATCAATCCCATCCTAACCACCAACCACACCCCTCCCCCCCAACCCCCAACCCAACCAACATATTTTAAAAATATTCCCCTGATGATTCTTTACCCTGATGGTAGCTTTCTCAGCTGCTTTGCCGCCCCATAAGCATTACATAATATTTCTCATGTGCTCCTTGAATTGTCAAAGCTATATCCATATATGTTCATCTATAAGCTGCTCCTATTCTTGTCTTATCAGCATTTGTTTCACAGTCCTATTTACCTTTTTATAAGTTTGTGGCATATATGACAAGAAGATCAATAACAGTATGCATGTTTCCTGATTTTTTTTTCAATTTCTCAATTTCATTGATATTAGAAGAGATCTTTATTGTAATCTTTCCTGATTTTCTAATGACTTGCCCAATGTCAACATCAAACTAAATTTAATCAATACAGGACACCAACTGTAGCGATTTGGAAAAAAATTTAGACCTTGCTCGCCAGGGGAAAAGAATAGAAAAAAACTATAGCAAGAATAGTAAGGGAAAATTGCACCAATTAGTTGATAAAAGCAATGCAGATCAAGTTAATCAAAGTTAGAAGCATACCTCTATTTCTGATGATGTATAATGTGGATCAAAATTCTCAATAAACACAAGTGTTCCTTGCTCATCAGCATTCTTCATCCTTACTTCCCAAGGCTGAATAATTGAATAAGAAAAACCAATAGCTCAAATACACATTACATTAAATACCAAGAAACTAGATCCGAATTTCTTGCTTTATTTCTTCATTGCTTAAGTACAAGAGAGACCATTTGTCAGAATCTAAAGTACCATGAACATGGATATACCTAACCTCACAAGCTAAATTTGTAGTACAGATATAAATAGGACTAGCACCTATTTAAACACCCTAACAAACCAAAAGGTAGGTTGAACTTTTTCAGCATTATTAATAGAGTAAACTCACAAAAATAGCTCACAACATGGATTGACTTCTTGCTAGATGTGATGTTGCACTCCTGCCATTAGATGACCGTAAATATTGCTTTTCTATGATCAAGAAATATCGGTACAAATCTTAGTTACCATAAGCAGGGGCAAGTGTGGGGGTCGAGTGGGATGCATGTAGGCGAAGTGGATCTCTTTAGAAAAATGATCGAAATGTCAGGAAGCAGGTGTGGCAGATGAGTTTCTAGTGAGATTTGAAGCGGGTGCACCATCCTGAGTGGACGGTGCCATCAATTATGCCAGTACTACAATAATTATTGACAAGCAGGCAGCCATAACTGCAGTAAACAGAATCTGCATATGTTCAAAGCCATAAAAACAAAAAACAGAATAGGCAAAAAAAAGACCAGAAATGATAAATATATATCGCACTGCACAAGGATGACTAAAGTAGCTGAATTGCACTGGATTAATAGAAAATCAACTAGCAACACAAGATGTATACAGCTAACACAATTGACTGTGATTACTTTGTTATCAAGAAATCATGTGATCGAATGAAAAAAGAACAGAAAATGGTAGTAAAAAAATGCCACTCACAAGTCCCTTGAACCACTTGCTTCTATCCTGTTAACATAAAAATAAATAAAAAAAAAGAAAAAGACAGATCAGCACTGAAGTTTTCAGGGTTTTGCACTGAAAGTAACTTTTGACACAAAATATAAGTTAAAAAATACACATAAAACCATTTGCAGATGCATGGAAAGAAAGGCCTACAACTAACATGCTGAAGTTACATTAGCTCAATCCCAGTGCTCAAGGCAGATAACATGGTTATACACTTTGAATTTATTCATTCCTTTTATTACCCTTTCTCAATGCAATAATTTGGACGCTACAGCCATATTTCATGTACTTCAAACAGCCAAGGTATGGACTTCTACCTAAGTGCTTGACTTTTTCTTTTCTTTTTTTTTTTTTTCTAGAAAAAAAAACCTTGTCCAAGGACAATGATATCACCAGTTCTATATTCAAGAAAAAACACTTGACCAAACAGTTAGAACAGATAAGCATGGTACAACAGCATCAGATGAGACAAACTATCAATTACCAATTGAATTTGTTCCATCAAGTAAAGAAGAGAAGGAAGAACCAAAACAATTAGACTTATACATAATCAGATCAGGTGGACTATTAGATGTAAATCGATATTTATGGGTAACAGGTAGATATACAGTTGATAAAGCTGAAATCCAGAATTTACCTCTGCATAGACGTGAATACACATAAAAAATGCCGACTTTCTAGGCCTATATCTATCTCGTCACCCAACAAGCTAGATATAACATTCCAAAAAGGAACATTATTACCAATAACCACATTTTAAAGTTTCAGTTTCAAAGTCCATCCTTACTTTTAATAGGACCTGGAACACTAAGGATGGAATAGATCAGCAACAGAGAGGCAGAACCAAAAAGACGTTAAGGATATTAAAAGATGAGAGAGCTGGACAGGAAAATTCTAATCATATTTGTGCTTAAGCGCATTCTTGTGTAACATGATGATCACATATGACAAGAATATGTTTGCCATGTTACATTATGTTATGAATGAGTTACCAGCAAGAAGGTTTAGTTAGATTCAGGATTGTGATGTCCTTCTGCCAGTTAAAGGCAGTGTGGCAATTAGAAAACCAAAACACCAGAACAATAATACAAGAAATCAGCATTTACTGATGTGTATATAATTGAGAATATGTTTCAAAGTAGCCAAGCCATGCTTTTCGCGTATACACCATCATAGAAATTTTGACCATAGCATGTATCTTCACAAATAGGCTGATAAAGCCTATTAGTGTATTTTTGCTGTTATTTTACATCTAAATCTAGAAAGCGCATATTCTGCTCCAATACTGGATATAAGGCAACATTGGGCCAGTTATTTATCAGCCAATTTGGATGAATTATATTCTACATGTTTGTCACTGTTGTATCTTCAGCCATACCATGAAAATCAAGTTTGGATGAAAATTTTATAATCTCAGAACTAAAATTCATTCCATACCATATCCTTTGTAGATTCTACCACAAAAATTCTCCTAGGATTCATGCATGGATAAATATAATCTATCATTAATAGTCACAAGTCCATTCACCATTTCATCCCAAGCACAGCAAACTGTTAAACAGCCAGGTGGATAAGAAACCTGGTATTCACATAATTTGTTTGCAAATGTACATGTTCACAATTACACTTTCCTGCCTAGGTGTGATCAACATGGCTGTGACTTGAAAGCAGATAGAAAAGAAGAAAGACTGAACAACCATGCAGCACAATTGGCATGAGACATTACTTTGAGACGGTTTAATAAGAAAAAAGCTACATGGTTGCCTGGACATCCTTAACATGAAAACTTCATTTTTAGTGCATACATCTGTCATGTATGATGTAAGATGGTTCACTAGGCAATAACTTGTTTGTTGTTTTAAATCCATATATAAACCATAACCAACAAGCCATATTCTGTTATTCTAAATTAGTTTGATCAATTTTTTTGCCTTTCTTCCTTTTGACACTACTCCAACTTTATTATTTTTCTTGAAGAAAAGGACTATCTTTTGGTAAATCCAAACTTCTTCACACTTCATCCTGCAAATCTCAGATTTTTCTAGATCCAACAAAGCTTTCAAGACCTATCAAGAACCTCTCTTTCTAAAGATAACCAATCTTTTACGAGATGCACTAAGTTTTCGATTTAAGGTTTATCATGTTAGAACATTCACCTTAGCAATCTCGTCTGTAAATCTCATAATGTGTTCAATTTATTGCCAACAGTTTGAACCATGCAATAATGTTGACATTATTGCTTGTCTTAGATTACAAGTATCACATTCTATCACCAGGCAATGTTGATCAAGATTGAGACAACAAGAGAACGATACAAGAATAGCAGAAAACCTCTCACCAGAAGGGTAAAATAACAATAAAAAAACATCAACTAGATATCCAAACCGAAGCCATAATAAAGAAGTAGGAGGGGTATAAAGAGTATATTGAAGGCACATATGAAGGATGATGCACAGATTGGTCCACGCAAGCTCATCAATTACCACCTACAAACAATAAGCATCAATGTGTATAGTAGTCTTACTATATCAGGTCTTCTGGTTACTTCCAATGTTTGAGGGTCCGCCCTTTTATCTTTCTCTACTATTACAGCAGGAGATTTCTTCAATGAGTTATCCAAAGTTTTGGTTTTCCTTTCACCAAGCTTCAACTTATCAGAAGATGCCTTATCTATGGATTTTGCTAGGTCATCAGTCAATCTCATTTTCTTCGAAGGTTTATCTTCAGACATTGGATCTTCAGCACTGGCTTCAAACTTCGGCTTCTGATCTTTATCACCAATTGCTTCAAGTCCAGGCTTTGGCTTCTGATCTGGTCTTCTTTTTGCACCCACTATTTGAAGGTCAGCTTTTTTAGCTTCGTCCTCCGGAGCAGCAGGAGATCCCTTCTTCAACGATTCATCTAAAGGTTTGGCATTCTTCTCGCTAAGCTTCACCTCCACAGAGGGCAACTTATCCAAAGGTTTGGCTGGGTCATCAGCCAACATCATTTTCCTCGAAGGCTTATCTTCCAACTTCTGAACTTTGCTAGAATTTGCTTCAAACTTTGGCTTCTGATCCGCTTTCCAGTTTAAAAGATACTTAACTGAAATATGTTCAAACATAGGAAGATCAGAAAAACATGAAGTTCCAAGTTCAAATTACAAAAACAAATAGGAAAGGACAGTGAGATACTTGCCTTCAACATCAGCTATCTTGTCTGGTATTTTTTCGGATATTTCATAGCTCCCGACATCAAACGTGTGATAAAAGATGTAATCAGCCATGGCCAATTCTTCGCTGGAAGGTTGTCGATTCCTCTCGTCCTTTGAAGTGCAGATTACATAGCATTTGCCAGCTATAGCTTCCTATTTTTAAATTTATAAAATGTTAAGATAATTTGGCCAGATAATTACTTTCTCGAGGGCATTAAAAGAAATAGAAAGAACAAGTCTAGGACAAAAAGACACCATAGATCCAAGCAAATAAAGTACAATAATATGCTCCTATCCAATAAAACACCAAAAGTGCACCGAGCAATCAGAAATAACAATGATTTTGGCCAAAAGAACCTTTCAAACATTAAGGGAAGATAGTTAGAATAACAGGTCAACTTCAAAAGAAGGCAGCAAGACATACAAAGGAGCAGCCTCAGATGTAGCACTTGGGAATATTTATTGCTGAATCAGTGTCAGAACTTACAGTGGCCATGCATATTCCTTGTGGATAAGTTACTCAATCCTAGAGCAACTTATAGAGATGCAAACACTGGGTAATCATAATACTTGATATAGATTGATTTTAAATGGTTTTATATAAAGCTAGGTGCTAATTTTAGGGTAAGCTAATCAACCTATACTGAACATTAGGAGATTGTAAGATACATGGAAAAAAAAATAGTTATCAAGTCACAGAATAAGTAAATTTTCTAGGATTAGATAGTTTTACAATCTATCCAAGGAGGTGGACTCCTCCATTCTTCATTCCCACCACAAAATTTCCATCCATTATTTATCCTTCTTTATCTGTCCTGACTCCTAGGCTGCATGAGCATTACTTTATTTTATAGCATAATGCTTCTCAAAAAGTCCACTACATAAACAATATGTATGGATAAATTTATTGCTTAAAAAGCTCAAAACATTCTCTACGCATATTGTCATAAGAACTACTTGGATGTTTTTATCAATGCTATAATGTCATTAAGGGGCTTTTTGGAGCCCTATAGTTGAAGTTGCATGACAACTCAAGTTGTATTGCAACTTAAGTTGCAGACTTGTAGTAATTAACTTACAAGGAAGCTCACTTCTTGTGTTTGGAGAGTTTGAAGGAAAAAGGAATGTCTGTAACAAATATTCCATTGGACACATTTCGAGCAAATGCTAGGTCAGACACTCAATGTACACGGAGATGAGGGTGTTCATGAAGAGATCAAAGATGCAAACCCAATGGAAAGGGCCTACACATGGACATAGGCATCCATAGAGAGGGAGTTGCTGGCAGTGCAGGCCTTGAGGAGGGCAGAGAAGGTGAAGGAGAGGGACAAAATAGGACGTCAAAGGCCGTGCATAGCTGCATAGAGATGGAGGTGGCCAATGATGGCAATGGAGGAGGCGAAGTGGGGGAGGGTGACATTGTGGATAAGGACAGCCCAGAGGAATGGGTTCGGGTAGGGGACCTAGGCAAAGACAAGAAGTGGGTATGGGAGTGTAAAGATGTAGCAGTCAGTGAGGCAACAAAAGAGGTGGGCAATGAAGAAGCTATTGTGGTGAAGTCCAAGGCAAAGGGAGCAGTTGTGGGCTCCCCAAAGGTGGTGGAGGCTAGCAATGGCATTGACAGGGAGGAGGGACTTGAGACCAAGTAGGGAAGGAAAGCAGAAAGGAAGAGAGAAGATTCCTTTTCAATTAAAATACCTGTTCGAGTGGCTGCAACTCGTTCTGCAGGCAACTTGGTGGCAAATCGACCTACCACAAAATAACCCTGAGTTGCAGCCTGACAAGCAACTCAACTCATTGTGCAATTGGAGTTGCACAACAATTCTAAAAGTGATATTAATAAAATTAAAGCACATCTTATGAAATTTTAAAGCATGGAAATTCCACTTTAGATCAATCTAAAGCATTGTAATACTTAAGAGGAACACAAAAAAATTGAATGATAAAAAACATTCCAAAAGTATAGCAAGTCAAAATACAGGATATAAGTTACTTTTTAGGACTCTGCTTCCAAGTTATAAATTTTTCTTAGGTTGTGTAAGGTTGGCTTGCATGCATTGATTCAATTGCTTATTGGCCTTCACATGCACCTACATCATCCTCATTAAAGAATCCAATCTTGAGTTAATAGAGCCAGCATGCAACAAAGTCAATGTTTTTTTAGATATGTTAACATTTAGATCATTATTGGTCTTTTCTTTTGAAAATGCTGAACTGATTTTGATATGTGGTTCCAGAATTTTGTGAAAATGCAGAGATTAAATACTTGGTGAAGTTCCGAGGAGGACAGAGATGATCTACAACTGCACAGCAGCACATTCAAACCTCCATCCCAAAATAAGTAGCAGCATGGCACAAAGCAATGAGGGGGTGCTTGGTTCATGACTGGAATCAGAATCGAAATCGAAATGAGAATCGGAATCGGAATGGCCAAATCACCCGAAGCATTTGGTTCATGATCGGAATCGGAATCGGAATGAAAATTTGAATCCTTAAGGAAGAGTGGGGATTGAGTTTTAGGTAAATTAGACCATTTCCATTCCACCACGGAATCGGAATCGGAATGGGATTCCTCCCAACCAAATGGTTTGAATGGGAGTCACCCATTCCAATTCCGATTCCAGACCTTCACTCCTCCCAATCAAGCACCCCCTAAGTTCCAACCCTCCGCAACTGAACAAAGTGGAAAACTTCGCCAAAAATGCAAGCAGGGATGGCTGCTCCTGGATTGACAGGAACCTCATTTCGGAGACGAGGACAGAACTCTTGTGAATCAAACATACCTCTTTCTTCCAAAGCGTTATTAAGAAGCTGAATTCGAATTCTCTTCTTGTATCTTTGTTTTTTGTTAACTATGCCGCCGCTATTTCAAATGAAGTTTGTTCAACCGATGGATTGATCCGACAGGAGAATACCCTGCTTTCGACCTTTCTTTCATTAATACCTCTTCCTCTATATGTAGCTAGGTCAATTATGCAATTATGAAGTTTGGAGCAAATGTAGCTAGGTCAGATTGCTCCTCTCCCCTTTTATATATAACGCATGCAGTAATTATTAAACACTTGGACCAGGACCTGCTTAAATGGGTAGAAGCTGGCTGCAGGACTTGCTTAACTGGATACATAGAATTGGGATCTCTCTCGCATGCAAATCTTTCTATCATGAAATCCTCAAAACTTCGATGTTCATCGGTAGGAGTACCGGGATTGGGATGTAAATTGCAAAACATGATCATATATATGAAAGAACTTAGTTTTCACTATTATTTAGTGATTTGTCCAATTGGCTAGTTTCCATCATACGTTCCATTCATTGGTAAGATTATGAAATTATCCAGTATTATCGGTGTTTTTGATAATCTAAGCCACCCTAACACAGACACCACACATACCACTCGATATTTTTAGTAATTTGTCTAATGGCTAGTTTTCGTGATACATTCCATCATGGGTAACACTATGAAATTATCCATTATTATTGGTGTTCTTGATAATCAAACCACCCTAATGTAAAAACTATGCATACCACTTGAAAAAATATCTTCAACTCAAGACATAAAGCATAGTATATTACTTCCGTATTGCTTAGGATTGAGTATTGGATGCATGTATGCTACTATGTTGACTTTTTGGCTGGAATTTACATGGATAACTCATGGTCATGTGAGTAAATCCTCCATAGGAATCTCAAGCTGAGTATTTTTGCTATGTATTATACCCTTGTCCTCTTTAGCAAATCGTTTTGAGAGAAAGGGAGGGAGATTGACCAACACTATAATTGCCCAAGGCCCCAAGCTTAGATGCTCGGGGATGCACTGCCCGGTAATTGACCCAAAACCCCTAAACAATTAGGTAAAGCCCCAAACTACTTTAGCAAGTCATTGTTGCCGCATCAATGTCTTGTGAAATTGAGTTTATATGGATGAAGCATCCGGGGAATAAGAAGCGTAGTTTGTTACCTTCAAGTTTAATTTGATGACCAAAATAACAATTGGTCAAAGAATTTTACTCTAACACAAGTGGTTTCCATAATAACCTAATTAGGGATGGCCAATCTCTCTTTTGTCAGGTCTTTCTCTACCTCTAACCTCTTTTTCTATATGGCTATGTATCACCAGTTCTCATAACAACTCCAATTCCTCAAAACCCTTATTTTATTGCCACGTTGTGCCTCTTCATGTGATATGCCTCACGTAAAAATACCATTCCCACTACTCAAGGCTTTTTGTTTGAGAGCCTCATCTCAAGACAAGGCAAACTCAACCTTCAAAAAAAAAGAAAAAAGAAAAGGTTAAACAACATGCTAAGGAATGTGGAAATACGCATGCAACTAGGTCAACAAATATCAAGCAACACAATAAGCGGAGGTGGCAAAGTAACATTCATCAAAAACAAAAAATTGATTATCAAATATAACATGCTCGCAATTTTTTATCTTTATCCCAAAAAAAAAAAGTTACTTTCACCTAATAAGAATGCTAGAACCATATTACATCAAAACACAAATTTTTTAGGTTCATACTCTCCTTGTGTCAAATATTTTCCATTTTGAATGTAGTCTATGATGTTAATATTTATCATTTTTATCTTATATAGTTGCAAAATAATTATGAAAGGGTACGAAGTAAAACAAAATCCAACATTATCAAGATAAAAGACATGAATCAAATTTACCAGTTCATTGATATTGGAAAGACCAACACCTTCACCAGAAGCCAAAAAGATCTCCTTCTCTGATGGTGCATGATCTCCCAAATAATTTCGAATTTCATTTGGATGGAAAAACCATAAAATCTTTACTCTCTTATAGCCCGATTGTTCCCATATCTTCAATATCTTTCCGATATAAGGCTCGGGCTCACCGTGCTTAAAAAGGTAAACACAATCATATAACGAGTAGTTCACATTATCAAATGTGAATGACTCATAGAATTGATAATCCCTTTTTATAGCACCAATTCCTCTTTTCTTACCCCAATGAAATTGAATATCATCATTACTTTGATCCCCCGAATGAGCCATTGCTTGAATAGCTTCACAACAAAGCAAATATGGCTCAAATTGGTTGTCTTTGTGAGCCTAAAATAAAAAAGGAAGATAAAAATGTCAATGACAAAAAAGAATTAGAAAGGATGAAGTAACATATTAAACGAAAAAGTAGATTTATTGGTTCAAGGGAAGTTGAGAAAAAATGAGTGGTACAATGAGGCATTGTATAAAGAAAAAAGATTGAAAGTCTTCAAAGAAAGCCTAGAAGACCTTGAAAAGGCCTAGCAAGATGAAATATGTTTGTTCGATGATCAAAAGAAATCAATAACATGTCATCCTATTGAGATGACTAAATTTTTAGGATATGAAATAGTAAATGAGCTATGATGAAATATAAAAACAAAATGATCCCGCTTAACTCTTCCAACAACATCTTATAGAAGGATACATCACATCTATCTTGTATATATATGATTGCAACTCCAAAAATAGAAATCGAGTCAGTCAAAACTAAAACTTCATATTCACTCTGTTTGACTTACAATGCGACTCTTGAGTGCACTTGAAGACATTTCCATTTGAATGGAAATATATGCCATGACAAATTAAATAGAGTAATTGAGTAGATTTTATGGAAGCGTCAATAATTCCTAACAGATTGACAATCTTACAAGACACATAAGAACATAGCTTATTGAAGCCTCCAATATGCAATAGAGACAATAACCCACTTAGAGCTGTCAAGATGGGCCAGCCTGCCCCGACCCGCCTCTAAACGAGAAGGGGCGGGCTGGCCCGTTTAACTAGCGGGTTGGAGAAACCCCAACACGGGTCAAAGCGGGCCAGCCCATTTAACTGGTGGGTTGGAAAAACCCCAACCCAACCCACCATGGGCTACAGGTTAAACAGGCCGACCCACCAAAATTTTCAAAAAAAAAAAAAAAATTATAAATGGAGGTAGGTGACGGAGAGGGGAGGGTCAGGGAATGGGTGGGGGGGGGAGGGGGGAGGGTGTGTTGTGGCGCCGGTCCAAGGCGGGGGACCGAGAGAGAGAGGGGAGGTTGTGCCGCCGGGGACCGAGCAGGGAGGAGCGGGGGATTGAGGGGGAGGGGGGGCGAGCAAGCAGGGGCGGGGCATCGAGAGATCGAGAATGAGGGAATGGGGGGCGAGTAGGGAGGTGCGGTGGGGGTGGGGTGGGGGGATGTTGTGGCACCATGGACCGAGCGAGGAGGGGCGGGGGATGAAGGGGCGGGCGGGGGAGGGAGGATTATGGCACCGTGGACCGAGCGAGGAGGGGCAAGGAACCGAGAGACCAAGAGGGAGAGGGGGGTTGTGGCACCATGGATCGAGCGGGGAGGGGCAAGGGACCGAGAGACCAAGAGGGAGGGGGGTTGTGGCAAGGGACCGAGAGACCAAGAGGGAGAGGCAAGGGACCGAGAGACCAAGCGGGGAGGGGCAAGGGGATGAGGGGCGAGAGGGAGAGCGGGGGAGGAGCGGGGTACCGAGAGACCGAGAGGGAGAGGCGGTCAAGCCGAGTGGGGGGGGGGGTGGCGCCGTGGCAAGGAGGGGAGGGGGACCGAAAGGGAAAGGCGAGCAGGGGGGGAGAAGGCGGGGTTGGGGGTGGGGGTGGCCAGGGTAGGGGGCTTGCGGCCGGGGCGGGGAGGGAGGGGTCCAACAAAAAAAGAGGCAGGCCAACCTACCCCGACCCAGGTTCGGCCTGCCTCAACCAGCTCCGAACCCGCAATCCAAACAGGGCAAGTTATTTAACCCGCTTTAAGATGGGTTGCTAAAACATGAATCCAACCCGCACCATTTACATAACAGGACGGACCAACCCAATGAGCCCAATCCAAATTAATAGCTCTACACCCACTAGTCTTTAACTGCATGCCCACTCGAAATAAGCTAGGTTCAAATAGTAGATAAAACAACATTCCTCATACCACCCCAAATTGCTCAACTCAGGGTACACTAAACCGAACTGATAGGGAACTAGAATGGTTCACCCTGTCAACCTGGTAAACAAACTGAAGCCATTAAACAATCCCCTCCTAATATTTGTTTCACTCGATCCGTTTGCTATCCCCCCATTGCAAATCCCCCCTCCTTCGGCCCTTTCACCTCCTCCTTCACTTGATCCACTTGCAATCACCCTTCTGCACCCCCACGTCCTTCACGCCTTCGAACCCCCCAATCGCGGATGCTTCCCCTCCTCCGACCTCTCTCTCTCTCTCTCTCTCTCTCTCTCTCTCTCTCTCTCTCTCTCTCTCTCTTCTCTCTCTTCCGCTCCCCATCCCTCCCCAGCTACGGCCACCAATTTTGGGAGGCTCGTCTACAGATCAATCCATGCAAGTGAGTCCCCTCTTCTCTCCCCCCCCCTCTCCTTCTTCCTCACCTTCTTGTGTCGGTACTCCTCAGAATAGTAAAGCATGGACCTATGCCGTGCTAAAATGGTTGCCCACCAGTACCCCCCCTCCCCCTAATACCAGTTCAACAAACCTTCAAATGAAACAAAATTACCCCCTCTTGAAAAAGCAAATGAGATCTTCCAAATTAAGCTTGCAATCTTGCAAATATAATATAATGTCAGAAGACAAACATGAGCAGTCTACACTCAACACAAGCTTAGCTCAAAAACAAACATAACCACCTCAACTTGGCTTAAGCCTCAAGTTAAGATAGTAAGTGTACAGTCAAGCTTATGTGATTAATTTCAAGCTAAGCTCCAACTTGCTTTGGTTAAAGCTTGAATTGAGCATAAACTAGTGCTTTTGATTGAGGCTGATGTCACAATACAAAGCATAGGTTTATGCTCACCCCTTCGATGGCTTGGGGCTTAGAAGAGGAAGAACAAAGTGGGTAAAGACAAATTTATCTAAGATGGAAAGATATAGTTTAGAATCGAGAATATATATCAAAAGTTGGTTGCTTTGAAGTCAGAATAAGACTAGGCATTAGAAATCAAATGTATAACTTTGGGAGGTGTGATTGCCCCTTTATCAAACCTTTAAGACAATAAAAGCAAAGGGTTGAAGAGATAAAGAGTTAGCAACAAAAATTCTCTAGAGACCGCCATCTCACCTTTTTAGAGATTAGAAGAGAGGAGAATGGGAAAAATGAGAGGGAATGAAATGATGTTGTTAAAAAGGCTAGATACAAGATTGAGGGATTTCTTTGGGTCTTCTTCCCTTCCCTTCTCATTCCATTGACCAAGAAAAGCCATTTGATGTTATATCGAAGGGCTTAAGGGTTTTTGTGAATGTGTATTAAGTTATCCATTCGATATACAATAGAATCTCAAGGTTTGTTGTACCAATTGGTACCAACACATGTCCTACATACTGTACCGATACCAAACCAGTACATGGCACAGGTGTACTGACTATTGTTACTCCAAATCAGCCCCCATACTCGGCATAGCAACATAGTTATAGGTTGATACTAGTACGAGGTCTAGTATCGAGAAGGCAAAGGTTATAGTAGAGAACTTAATAGTGGAGAAGAATTCTTGCTTGAGAGGGAAATTTTGGCTACTAAAATTTCAATAGAATCAATATACTAGAAATCACCTTTTAAAGGAAATCAAAAATCTTGATCTTTGGAATTCTTTGATCTGCGGCCACCCTATTTGTGCCCATCTTTCTCATCGACGCTGCCCCATTCTCTCAAAGTTTGGTTGCATGGAGAAATTATCTTAAGATAACCTCTCCAACCATTGGAATAAGCCCTAACCCTGTGTTTGGTTAGGGTCATGAGAGGAAGGATGAATGGGATTGGAAGGATGGATGGTCCCCATCCATCGTTTGGTTCAAAAAATCCTAGAGAGGATAGGTGGAAAAGGTGGATTGTCCATCCACCCGAGCCCACAAATCTGCATCCTTCCAATTTGGGAGGATGCACGAAGAATGGATGGGGTTTGTGAGGAATAAATTGTCATAATGACAAAATTATCCCTCATAAATGTTTTAACTAAACCCTAATACTTTTTAATAGTCCAAGCCTTACATCTTCTCTTTCATCTATTCTTTACCGTTCCTCTTCTTCTCAACATCCTGTCACTGCTCATAGGTAAGACTTTTTTTTTCCTATTTCAGTTAGGAAATGAAGCCTTCTATTATAAATAGATTTTCATTTTTTTTTCTTTTTTGATCTAAAATCATTTTTTATTATTTATCTATATGGTGAGTGTTGATGGAAAATAGAAATATAAAAAATATCATAGATGGTTTCACACGTTCTGATTGGTGATATTGGATTTTTTCCCCCAATAGTTTGGGGTTTCCATGGACTATAACAGAAAAACATAGTGCGTTGGTTCCTGTAGATTCAAAATTAAAAAAATGAGGGACATGTTGGTTCCTGTAGACTCAAAACAAAAAAAATGGAAGAAGCATTGGTTCCTGTAAGCTCAAAACAAAAAAATTGGAGGAAGCGGTTTTTTTTTTTGGGGGGGGATGGTACGTTGGGTTGTCAGAACTATTTAAAAAAAGGGGAGATGGCCTCCAGACGTGTCCACATTGATGAAATAGGATCTTTTTATTTTTTTAATAAATTGAGTTCCTAAAAAGTTTTTGTCAGAAATATTAAAAAAAGGGGAGATGGCCTCCAAACATGTCCATATTGATGAAACAGGGTCTTTTTATTTGTTTAATAAATTGAGTTCCTAATTTTTTTTAAAATATATATATAAATAATAACTATAAAAATATAATAATTGGAAATGGAGACAATTCTATTCCTAGCTTGCCATCCTTTTAGATCGTTGATTTGCCCTTCAAATCCTTATAATAAACTATAAATAATAATTTATTTTGTTGCCAAGCATTCCAATTAACAATAGTGCTTGAGGCCAATCATTCAATTAGCATCTAAATTAAGAACTACAGTATAAGAATACTTAAACACTATTATTGAAATATTTAAATATTCAAATATTCAAGTTTTAGTCTCTTAAATGTTATTATTCTATTTATTTATACATTATTTATTTTATAAATAAGTAATTATCTTTTGAAATATTCTTTTAGGATAATACATATGGAAGATAGTTGCCATGATGAGTGGGAGAAAGATCGGAAAGCTAAATGGGAAGACGATTCTAAAAATGAATGAGTTGATTGGGTCGACTATTCTTTTCCAGTTATGAATGCACTGGAACAAAAATCATATATGGCTATAGTTCAACTTTTATGCCTTGTTGTCTATTCCACACATTTGATGGGATGCTTTATTAATTCAAACTCTGTGGATAAAGCAATCAACAACAATAGTGGAGAAAGAGAAAGTGAATGCTAAAAATTAATAGAACGGATTTCTAATAGTGAACATTGCTATGACTTACTCCATATGGGGCCTTATGCATTTGCCAAGTTGTGTGAAATATTTAGAAGCACCGGTAGGCTCAAGAATAATAGAAGCAATTGTGTTGAAGAAAAAGTAGCCAAATTTCTTGATACTTTGGCACAATCAAAGGAACCGTACAATCTCATTCTTTTGGTACCATTCCCCGAAAACTACAAGCCATCAATTCCATGAAGTGCTAAAGGCTATTGTTACTTTAGAAGATCTATTTCTCAAGCAACCAATTAGATCAAAAGTTCCATCATATATATGGAATAGTAGTAGATACTATCCATATTTCAAGGTAAATACAATCTTACAACTCATTTTTTATAATTAATGATTTTAGTATATATATAGGTATTTATAATAAAAGAATTTACGTGCTATATCTATATTTCAGGATTGTATAGGTGCAATCGATGAAACACATATTCATGTAAAAGCGCCTAGAATGGATGCACCAAGATATCGAGGTAGAAAAGAGTATCCAACGCAAAATCTATTGGCTGCATGTGACTTTGATATAAAATTTACATATGTATTACCTGGATGAGAAGAAACTGCATCTAATTCAAGAATTATAAAAAAATGCTCTTGTTAGAGATCATGAACTTACAATACCTAGAGGTAATATTAAGAAGCTTTCTCAAATTATAGATTATACATATGATTATTATTTTTTCTAAGCAAGTAAGGCTTGATGATTTTTTTCCTCTTTAATAGGCAAATATTATCTAGTAGATGTGAGTTTTATGCTGAGTGGACTCATTACACCATATACAGGAGTTTGTTATCACTTGAAAGAGTACTTAGAACATTCTCCAGAGAATCCTGAAGAATTATTTAACTTGCAAAATTCTTCATTGCGTAATGTTATCGAAAGAGCATTTGGTGTGTTGAAAAAAAGATTTGCCACAATTGCAGGCATGACAGAACCTTAATTTCCAGTTGATACAGTTACTGAAACGGTACTAGCATGCTGCATTTTACATAATTATTTGATGGGTGTAGATCCTTATGAAAGATTAATCATTGAGGTTGATCAAGCGCTTGCATGCAGTGAAATACCTATTGAAGCAAACGCCACAAGGAGAGAAAATGATCAAGATGCTAAGCAAGGGGCAATAATTAGGAATAATATAGTAGCACACGTGGAATGATTTACATATGGACCTACTTAGCCTCCCAAAACAAAAGCTATATATGGACTTTGATGTACTTTTTGCTTTAAAGTTTATTTGTATTATCTTATCTCAAAACAATTATGTTTGCAATGATGTTATGTATTTTTGTTATTGAACCATTAATTTTGTGATCTAATTCCATGCTCTTTGCTAGATTTATGTGTATTATTATGATATGCAATTTGTGTGAAATGCTAAAGAAATCCACTAAGGGAGCAACTAATGAGGAGGGTTTCATTGAACCTCCACAAAATTCTTTGAAATGGAATGATGAAATGGATACTATTTTGCTTGATGCTTTAATAGAAGAACAAAACAATGGAAATAGACCAAATTGTGCTTTCTCAACTACAACTTACAAAAACATCGTCGATATATGCATTGAAAAGCTTCAAGTCCCATTGACCAAAGCTAATATTAAAAATTGTGTTAAAGTGCTAAAGTGTTGAAGGAAAAGTTTGGTGTTGTTTATGACATTTTCAAAGGCTACAATGGATTTTCATGGAGTCTACTAACAAAAAGGTTTGAAGCCAAGGATGAAGTATGGGATCAACTTGTACAAGTTAATATTTAAATAGATTAATTACTTTTTATTCTTCATACATTTATATATGTATAATATTTTTTTTCTATTTGCTCCTTCAATAGGTAAAACCCAATGCAAGCAAGTGGAAGTATACAGAGATCCAAAATTATGACAAGTTATATGATCTATTTGCAAAGGATAGAGCAACTAGTAAAGGTGCTGTTAGTGCGAGAGAGAAGGTTCAACAATGGGAGGCAAATTTCATGCAGAATGTTATGAAAGATGGAGTTGAAAATAATAATAATGAAGGATACAGTCCACAATCTCCTAATGAAAGAACTTCTCAAGCAAACCCTCGGATAGGGGCATCATCTACAGGTAACAAAAGAAAAATGATAGATGTATTTAAGAAATAAGTTTATGTTATCAATGCTGGAATGGCTAGTGTAGCTGAAGCAATTAAGGAAGCAACTTCCATTGCTGAAAAAGGACTTTTAATTGCTGAGAGAGGGGTTGCAATTGCTAAAAAAGTGCAAAAAAGAATTGCTAAGGATGAAGTGTTCCATGAGCTGTTGAAGATCGATGTTCCTGAACATGAGCTTCTTGATGTATTTTTATTTTTAATCAAGAGTCAACAAAAAATTAGAGCTTTTTCTGGAGTTCCAAAAGAATTATTGAGCAAAATGACGGCTGAAGCTAAAGATCCTTGAATAGTTATAGAAGTACTTGAAAGTTGTTTTATCTTATATTTTGTTATCGACTGTTTATGATCCCTCACTCATCTATATTTGCAACTTTGGTATTAGTATTGTTAAGAGTTAGATGTTTCAAAGCTCATTTTGTTTCTTGGACTAACCTTTTACGTAGTTACCATAGACCCTTTTATTATTTTATTTGGGAAAAAAGATGGCCTTTTGTCTAATTACCATCAGCTCATCATACTTAAATATTACTATTTATATGTTTGGATGAAACTTGATGAACTGTTTAGATATGAGAAATATATTGCTTATAGCATTGTTAAAGGCCCTAGGTGCACCTAGGTGTTAGGGGTCTCTAAAGCCTTGGCTCAAGGCTCAAGGCTCAAGGTGCAGGAACACGCCTGAGAGAAGTCAGGCGCCAAAATATAAAAACAAAGAACCAGTTATAGGCAAGAATTTCAGTAAGTAAAAACTAGCACCCTATTATTAAAAAGTAAAAACTTAAAACTGAAAAGGATCTAGCTACATGCAAGAAATCCAGCATGCAAAAACCAACTCTAATCCAAAAATAATCAAATATTTTTTTTTTAAATTCCTAATTGGCTAATCCTCCTCATCATCATTATCAAGCAAACCAACTTCATCATTTTCTTTTTGGTCCTCTCCAGTATCTTTCTCATACTCATCATTTGTCTCCTCTGCTTCATCTACAAGATGCAGATGGTCTACCAGACTTTGATCTTGAAGATGATGCTGAAGCTCCCCCCTTTGAAGATATTTTCGCACTAACTCTAGTGCGATAAACAGGTTCTTGTTCATCATTCTCATCTATATGAACTCGCTTCATTCTTTCAGTCAACTATTGTTAGTCACCACTTGGATCACATTTGCTTCCCCAACTTCCTCTATGATATCATCAATTAATTTAAACAGAATATATGCATTCTTCGAAAAATCAGAAGCATCAATAAATTTTAGGAAAACCGACCTTTTGAACAATGCAGAGGCGTGCACCTGAGGCACCCAGACTATGTCTAAGGGTTGTCGCCTCGCCTAGAGGGTACAGAGGCGACGACCCTTACGCCTAGCGTCTTTAATAACACTGATTGCTTATCTACTTTTTTCTTGTTAACTCTTGATATCAAATTAGGTTGCCCTATAAGAACTTCGAATCATTTTTTTTAAAAGTTATCCATACTTCAATCAAACTAATTTTTTATTTTACCTATATCATTAAATTTTATTACTAATTATTTTAATTTTAGTACATAATTTCATAGTTGTAACTAAATAATTAAATTATCTTATATTTTTCTATTTATATTCATTATTTTTAGTTAACTATTTATACAAAAAATAATTAAATATTTGAATTAAATCATAAATTAATTAGTTATTTATGCAATTAATAGATTAATTAATTATTAAATTAATTTTTTTATACTTAATTTATAAAATTGTTTATTGGAACAAATTAAATTAAAATTAAGTATTTATATATTTTACATAATTATAAATTATATAGGTTTTAAGCATATATATTATCCTATTTTCTTTAGTATAAATAAGTATTATAAATGGATAATAATAATACTTTCTTACTAAAGAGTAGTTTAGTAAAAATATCATCCATCCTCTCCCTCATCCTTCGATACCAAATAGAGGAGGAAATTATTTTCATCCCTCCAATCCATCCTCTCTACTAAACAAAGGGTAAGTATTTCGTGTAAATAAATTTTAAACTATTAGATCTAAGGTCTCACAAAGTGCACACTATTAAAAAAAACTTTAAAAGTGTTTGAAAGTACATGTCAAATAATTAAAATAACTTTAAAACAAGCAAATAGAATATACATTTACTTAACTCAAGCTACAACACCCCCTGGCTAGTCCAAAACCAAGATGAAAAAGGTTAAACCATTAAAGGTTAATGGCTAGCTATAAAAACTTGTCAGATAATGCTAGGGGGATTCAAATCTAACATGCATAAATATTAGGGCATTCCTTCGACTTCAATTTATGTTCAAGGATGTACATGGGGAAGACCTGAGATAAATTGATGGAAGTTGTGAGAAAAAAAGGAATAGCCTGAAATTACAAGAAAGATAGCCCTATATGGGAATTCTTAATGAATGAGGATCCATAGAACTAACCTACAATAGTTTGGAAAAGGCTTTATGTACATGATTGTGGTTATTCAATTTTAGGTATACTGAGATGAGCACAAGCAAGCTAAACCTAACTCAAAAGCTTATTTATTTTTCAAGCTTAAAAACTTGGCTTATTTCAGCTCATTTACTAATCAAACAAGCAAATAAGGCTCACAAAGAGCTTGTCATTTTGATAGCCTTATGTAGCGTTCCTTGTATAGCGGTGAAAGTGGATAGGATAATATCCATCTACATCTGTTTTTATAAGTAAATCTATCCAAATACATAAACAAATTTGAGCATCCACCCAATATCCATATTCATCTCTATATTGTCAAAGAAAAATGAATGTAGAAATGGATAGACAACTATCTATTTCATACCCAAATATCCGACTGTGATTGTAATCCTATTTAATCTTACATAGCATTCATAAACTTTTAAGAGATGGATGACCATATTAACATGTTATTAACTTAATTTACCTTCTACGTAGTGATATCTTCAATTTGGTGGCCGTAAAGATTAACAATCTAATTCATGGTCAATCGTACTACCCCATACCACCTAGCATGGGGCATACCATACTGGTCTCGTACTGATTCACATACTATACCAACACTCAGTATGCTGTCCTATATAGCACCGATCGCATGCAAACATTATAATAGGATGGTACCAATACAGTGTCTGACTCTGAGATAACGAATCTTGATCTAATTTACATCCGTACTTTCTGTATATGCTTTCAATCTGCATCCACTTAAAATGAATATGGAATAATTTTTTGCATCTGATTAATATATGTACTCACATTGATATTCACCAAATACAAATATGGATATACGATATCAGATCCACATCTGATCCATTTTCAGCCCTAATCTTGCATGCTACATACACCTTATGTCAAATAATCATGTCAATTATGCAAGTAGATATAGCATAATCAGAATCAAACATTAGAAATGGCACATTACCCATAAATATGGCCACGTCCAAAAATTACAATGTCCAATAAACTATTTTGCACCCTTTCTTTTTTATGTATTTTAATAGCACACAGAGGTAAACACTGCAGTAGTGTCCCAATAGTCTCATATTTCTAAATTGGCTTATATGTTCTATTGTCTCTTCAATATGAACCAACTTGCAAAAGCTAGGGCATATTTGGGTACTCATAAGTGGGCATCCAAAGTCACTTCAAGTATGCAGGAAGTGACATGTGGCTTTTGGTTGTCTTGAAGTAGCCTAGAGTTGCTTTCTTCTCTGAGAAGAACTAGTCTCAAGAATGCCTAAAGTGCCTTTGGTACTGGGGCATTGAAGACACTTTGGCAAAGTGAGTTCTGTCCCAGGCAATCAAACACATACCTAAAGAAACTACATGATGAGAGGCATAAATTATCCAAGTCATCTAGGCGACATCCTAAGATCATATAGGCAAATAGGGAGGACCTCCAAATGCCTAGATGAGTAGGTTCTCTTTGAACTGCTTAGTCAAAGTCGAGGCCAGATTGTTTACATCTTCATGCTCATATCAGAATGATTTTCACTCAAGAACTTCAATCCTTAATCCACGTATGATCATACACCAATGTATTGGATGATGAAAGTTATATCAATTATCAAGCATCCTAAGCATTTAGATATAGCAATAGACAATCTAAGCCTAATAAGGCTGGCATATGCCCAACAAATATGCAACTCTCTAACCACAATATGACTACCTTCTTCAAATTAATTTCAAGCAGCAAGTGTTGCATACTCTTTGGTGTTGGCATGCAAAGGTGTATTAATTTGGAGCTATTGCGTATGCATCAAGGTCACTCAAGAATCTGCAGATCAACTTATTTTGTATCACCAGCTAAGGCTAGCTTAAAGGAACTAAACAAAGACAATAAAACCTTCATCATTGACATTTATATACACCATAATAGCACCGGAAAAATATTTTACAAACGTACATAAAAGCACCTTAAGGCGCCTTCAAAGTTGTCAAAGATGGCCTAAACAAGAAATATCAAGGCCCATATCTAACTAACTTGACTCCCTTAAATGCAAACTTAGAAGCTACTAATTCAAAGGGCATGAAGGCACAAACAAGGCCATGTTCATCAAGATGGTATCGAGTACATGGAGTAAATAATATAGTAGTAAAGTAGCATTACTAATACATTAGCTTCCATATGAGTGAAATTTGATTGTTGAATCATAAGCTAGTTATACATCCCCTTGTATTTACATCATAATTTCGAGGCCATATATGTTATTAAAGTGTAAACATCAAGATTTGTTGTATTGGTTGGTGTTGTACTATACTGATATCAAACTGATATGCAGTCTTGTACTGTACGGACACTCGATATGCCTCACCGTCTCATACCATACCGACACTCGATATGCCTCACCACCTTGTATCATATTGATACTCAATACATCTCGTACCATATCGTATACCGACATTGTAATAGGATGGCACCAATATAGAGTCTGATACCTAGACGGCAAATCTTGGTAAGCATAATTTCAAAACATTAGCTTGTATGTACTTGAAACTATTCAATGCATATAAAAAGCAGCGACCCACAAATACCTTCAAATATTTGTGAACCTAGATTTTAGTATATCAATTCACAACTAAGTTTATTTATTAAACACATGTATACTAGTATAAAGTACTTGAATTGAGTGAACTAATTTGAAATTGATCAACATATTTTTACATGAAAATAGCAATGTTCTATCACATCATGTATCGTCTTGTCAAAATGTCAGTGCTTACTATCAATTCGCAAACTATGGATGGCATGATCATAAAATTAATTAAGTAATCCTAGCCCTCATCCAAACTCGTAATATGACAAATAACATAACTGAATAAATTCCTTCACCCCAAAAAAGAAAATGAAATAACTTTCTTCACTTGATCAAACATTTATATCATTATGTAATCATTTTTCCCATAGCATTCTTGTCATAGGTTTGAGCCGGTCAAATAGGGGAACATCACCATTAAATGCAACTCTAATCTAACATGCTAATTATGTCTATCAAGATGATTTAAGAAAAATATCTAAAAAAGAAATTAAACTAGCAACATGCAAGGATTGAAATGCTTGGCAACAAAAAAATCACACATTAAAAAAAAAAAAAAAAAAAAATCTTTTCTCAACAAATGATGTTTCACAGATATCAGATATGGAATATATGTAGGATAATTTTTATAAAAAAAAAGTGACAAACAACAAGAATTCTATTAGATAATATAGATATGAAAATGGAAATGAATAGGCAAGTTGAAGAACAAAGGAGGGATAGAACTAAGATTACATCACCAAAGCTGGTGAGGAAGAATGAAAGATTTCACATGTGCAGAAGCACATGCCTAAGTTCTAAGATGGCTTCAACAAGTTTGATACATCTAGAGGGGCTCCGTGCATACATTGAACCATTTAATTGAAATGTAGGTTCAATTGAGCCAAAAATAAAGAGTCAAATGGTAAGATGACAATAACTAAGATTGAGCATCAAGAGTCAAAGAATAAAAGAGTGGCAATTCATGGTCATATTAACTTGTCTAATTCCCCTCTCTACCAAGCCAATTCTTGAAGTATGAAAGAAAGCAAGGTTTTGAGTTGTACTTAATTGGATGATCCAAACATTTACGTGAATACATGCAAATTATTGCTTAAAACCCAATAAAAGCAACTACTTTTGTTTGCTTCGCACATTTTGGCTGAAAGTCAACTATTTCTAATAAAATGGGAAAAAAGTTTCCTACCAAACATGTAAACCAATCCTTATAAATCTAACATAAACGAACATGACCCCCAAGCTTCTGCCATAATTGGACTTAGAGCACCATGAAATGTGTTTCCTTTGCATTTCAATCTTGGAAAGCTAAAATTTCAATAGCTTACAATATATCTGCCATATCCCAACTTTCTAAACAGTTTCACTCCAACCAAAATACAAGGTTGCTTTAATGAATCAACTGGAGAAGCACCTAAACAATGTAATTCATACAATTCTACACCTATAGCCAGCGCTGTAAACAAAATACCCTCTTTTGACACATCTTGAACTAGATCAAAAGTACTCCATGTAGGAGTGCATCATATACTTCACTTATTTCAAGCATCCTTGACTTTAAAAAAGCATATTTTATTTCCTTGAAAAAGAACAATGGAACAATCGAAAGTAATTGCAAGCTCTTTACTCTAAGGGCAGTAAAACCACATGATTAATGGAAAATTTAAGTTCTGACTCCAAAAAACACAGAAACTTCATAACACCTTTGTCTATTTAATTTCTCTTTCCACTTAACAACAGGTATCCCATGAATCTGCAAGATGGACATTTCCTCTATTAGCCTACAAATCCTTGAACAAAGTCGCATGCCTTGTGCTGCAACAAGAAAGGCCATGCAGAACTGTATTTCCTGTACTCAAACACCTTTCTTATTACCACAAAACATATGGAAGGAAAAAAGTCACACCATTGACCTACAACTCTAAGCCCATCCAATAAGACATCAAAAGGCAGCAAGCAAAGCAAATGACTGAGAAAACAAACCAAGTACTATCAAAAAAAATCAAATCAAGAAAATCAATATAAAATGACAAGGTGCTCCAGGAAACCCATAACACAAACCCTAATACCACCTGCCAAGAACGTGAAAATGAAAACAAAGGGAGATGATAATTATTTTCAAGCCCTAAAACCTGTCCACTGCATCAATATACAGCAAAAATGAAATGATTTATAGGGGGGGACAAAACAACTTAGAAGGACAGCAATTCAAATGTCCATTGCAGCGAATCCAAAAACAAGCCCCAATGCCGATAAGCAAAAACAAGAACAAGAAAGATATAATATTACGCATTTTCTGCACCAGAATACCACGAGTACGAAATATATTTCAAGCAAAGAAAAGGGAAAGAAAGAAACCCTAGAAGCAACAATGCGGATTATATACCCTTGCGGAGGATAGACGGAACCATCACCAGGGAAATCAGTCCAGGACGAACGGAAACCACAATGCAGCACATGTTGTCTTCCCGAAAAAGAGAGAGAGCCACGGAGAGAGAAAAGAAAGGGTTTCTTTCCACGAAAAAAATATCGGGATAAAACCCAATGTAGAGATTAGGGGAAGGAAACAAAGGGTGGGAGTACTCACTACGAGAAGAGCAGAGATGGAGAAAGAGAGACCGCGAGAGTATGTGCACGGCTTCGATTCGATTCGAGCGGAAGGACGGAGACAGAGGGCGAGAGAGAGGTGGAGGATGGGACCGTGGAGACCAGAACCCTCGCCGCCGTTCAAAAACACAGGAGAGAGAGTGCGTGCGTGGGGAAGCGGGAGAGCTGCAGGTGCTTTCCGAGAAAAGTTGGGCCTACCGTCCCTTCTGTAGGACGCGACAAAGCAAAGGGCCTCAAGGTAACTATCTTTTTAAATATCTATTTCGGCCAATATAATGGTCTGTATCGGTACCGGTATCGTTTAAAATCTCGGACGTTATAACGGTGATGGCAGCAGCACTGCCTCAACCGGGCTGTACGTTGGCGCGAAAAAGTGATTGGATTTTTTTATGACATCAAGATCATATTTTACATGGCTTTTAAAATATAATAATTTTTTATCTAGATTATGAAGCTGATATTATACTTTAAAAGCTATGCAAAATATTGTTTGACGGTTAATAACATGAAAAAAAAAGGAGCAATCATTCAATACAATCCAAATCCATAAGTTCTCATCTTCTTCCTAACTTTCGCAAAAAGTCAACAGGATGGCTGATTGCGTTAATAGGAGACCAGTGGTGTCCACTCCATGAAGCTTCGTCTGGCAAAATAATGGAACACTTCCTAGTTGTCTCTATAATTTGGCCCATTCTCTTGGATGTTGTTATTTATGAAGATCTTGACTCTCTTTTTTTTAAAAAAATAAATAAAATAAATAAAATTGGATGGATAGATGAAGGGGTCGTTTGAAAATAAGGTAATAATTTATATTTTTTTAAATTTTAAATATTAAAGACTTTTCCAAAAGGCTCGTTCTTTTATGGATAAATATCATGAAAAAATTAATCTATTTTTTTATTGACCAATTTTTTCATATTCTCATATTTTTTAAGATAGAAAAATTACTTTTTTATGGATAGTATTTATCCATAAAATAAAAAAAAAATTTATCCATCTAGAAAATGGCTAAATCATTTTCCCATGAGTCAGTAAAGTAGGTATTTAATTTTATGTCTAAAGTACCCCATCTTTATTTCTAATATTTTCATCATTTAATGCTCAATAACTTAGCCATCCACTTTCTTAAAATCTAAAAAGCATAAGAATATTATGAAAAATATGAATAAATTTTAACAACTTATCCAGAAAAGTAGTAATATAAAAAAAAATGGATAATAGATCTCAGAACAACTTATCCATACATAAAAGAACATAGATAAATTATTTTTCTATCTAAATATTATCTAAAAAATATTTATCCAAAAAAATATAATTTTTCATATAAATATTTTACTTGCAAAAGAATGAGCCTGTTAGAGCCAATTCTTTTGTAGGTAAATATCATGAAAAAGTTAATCCACTTTTTCATTGACCAACCTACCCATGTTCTCATATTTTTTAAGATAAAAAAATTATTTTTTTATTGATAGTATTTACCCATGAAATGAAGGAAAGTTTTACCCACCTAGAAGATGGCTAAATCATTTTTCATGAGCCAGTAAAATAGGCATTTAATTTTATACCTAAAATATCCTATCCTCATTTCTAATATTTTCATCATTTAATGCTCAATAACTCAGCTACTTTCTTAAAATCTAAAAAGGAAAAAAAATATTATAAAAAATATGAATAAATTTTAACAACTTATCCAGAAAAGTAGTAATGTAAAAGAATATGGATAATAGATTTCAAAGCAACTTATCTATGCATAAAAGAACATAGGTAAATTATTTTCTTGTCTAAATATTATCTAAAAAATATTTACCTAAGAAAATGTAGTTTTTCATATAAGTATTTTACCTGCAAAAGAACAGGCCCTTAAATTTATCCCTAAAAAATAAAAATAATATAACACGAAGATAGATTAATTAAGATTCTCTCACATGCTACAAAGCTTGGTGTCTAACAGTAAAAAATGGATAAACTAGTGAAAACTTTTTCATTAAGTTTTAATTTAAAAGCAGCTTCCTATTTAAGTTTCAAGTAAAAAAAGTCATCCATTTCAAATATAAATTAAAAACAGCTCCCTAAATAGGATGAAATGATTAAATTATCCCTACAGTTATAAAGCAATACTAAAACAAAACAATACTATTTTATAACAAAATAGTATTATATTATAATAAAATAGTTTTTTTTTACAATAAAGGAGTATTATATTATAATAAAGTAGTATTATTTTATGATAAGACAGTATTACTTTTCAATAAGATAATATTACATTACAATAAGATGATATTTCTTTATAATAAGGCAATATTGTTTTATAATAATACAGCATTACTTTACAATAAGATAGTATTATATTATAATAAGGTAATACTGTTTTATACTTTTATAACAAGATAGTATTATTTTTCAATAAGACAGTATTATATTATAATAAAATAGTACTATTTTACAATAAGATAGTATTATTTTAATACTATTTTATAATTATAAGGATAATTTGATCATTTTATGTTAAATAAAAAATTATTTTTAATTTATATTTAGAATAGAAAGCTACTTTTATATGAAATTCAACTGGAGAGTTGCTTTTAATTTGAAACTAAAACTAAAAATTTTTCACTAGTTTACCAGAAAAGATATAATAATAAAAAATAGTAATATTATATTATTAATATTATAACAACCTTTTATAGCATGAAAAAAGGCTATAATTTGACATTTTTGCTCTTCCCGGGACAGTATATATCATAATTTGTTAAACTTTTTATAAACAGCTTGCAGCACCTGGAGACTTTAAATAAAGGTTTGACAATGATATATTGTGCTAACATTTAATTTTGAATAGTTACTCTGCAGCATGCAAGGTGACGGAAATAACAATCATTGTAACTATTAAAAATTTATAATTACCAAGAATAGTAGTTGTTATGGGAATAATCAAAATTTTTGACCTCAATGTTTACCAAATTACCTCACCAGTTATCTATGGATAACTTTCTCAGCCTCGATTATTTAACGAGCTTGCTTCTCGGCCATTTACTAGCGACTAACAAATCAAGGACTGTTCAGCTCTAGTAAAATCTTTCGGGCCATTTTCTTTATCCATGCAAATGTGGGACAATATATTTGCCATCATGAATACAATAATTATACACGATTGTTATCCCGCGATGGATGCAATAATTATCCATATTTTGGACCCATTAATACCATAGCTACACTTCAAAGATCGGCGCAATGGCTCGTAAATTATCGAGAATAAAAAAATTTTAGATAAATTCTTTTGTGTTGAAAATTTTTTCCATTATTATCTCACTTTTTACTACTTTTTTAGCTTCAACTAACATAAATATCAGAGAATACTCCATCAAACAATCTCTCTTTTTCATCCTATCTTCCGACGTCCAACTTGACCGTCTCTCATGCTATTTGGAGCTTCACAGTAGCAATAGTATAACTTATATCTTGATCACCCAAGACATGTATCTACTCACTCTCGATACTAACAAAAATTTTCTAAACCAACCTCTTTCCCTCACCCTGAATGTGGGATAATATGTTCGCCATCATGAACACAATAATTATACACGATAGTTATCCCACAATGAATGTAGTAATTGCCCGTATTTTGGGCCCATTAATGCCATAGCTACGCTTCGGAGATCACGCAATGGCCCATGAATTCTTGAGAATAAAAAATCTTTAGATAAATTCTTTCTGTGCATAAAATTTTTCTCCATTTTTTTCTTTCTTTCCACTATTTCTTAGCTCCAATTAACATAAATATCAAAGAATATTTCATCAAACAATCTATGATAAATTGATTTGTCATTGTAGATTCCTGCAATCTTCTTCATCGCACCTTCCGACTGACCTCCCCATGCCATTTGGAGCTCCATAGCAACAATAATATAACTGACATCTCGGTCACCCAAGATACCAATCTACTCACTCCTGATACTAACAAAAATTTTCTAAACCAGCCTTTTTCCCCCATCCTGTCCGCTTCCCCTCACCGGCTCTTACACGTGCTTCCAATTATGGTATCTAAGATACGCACGAATGTACTTTTTTTTTTTTTTTTTATAAGAGAATGAGCTCTGCTTAAAATGAAAATAAAAGGCCTTACAAAGTACAAAAGCTATGGAGTGGGAATAACAAAAGGCCTAACACCACTTCCAACTGCTAATATTTACTGTTGGGGATAAACCTAACTTCCATCGAAGTCCAGTCTGATGTTTAGCCCAATGCAATCGATAATGATGGAAGAACTTCAACAGCCAAACCTTAGCAAAACTCCTTCAGTCGGCCAAACTCTCCAGCAGTCGAGCCCCAGCCGAACCCCTTCAGTTGGTCGAACTATTCAACGTCCGAGCCCCAGTCGAACTTCCCCAATAACCAAATTCCTACCGAACTTTTCAGGAGCCAGACTTCTCCTTCATTCGGACTTTTTCAGAAGCCGGACTCCTAAACTTCTCCTTCGGTCGGACTTCTACAGGAGCCGAACTCCTTCCGAATTGCTCCTGCAGTCGAACTCATACGAAAGCCGAACTCCCTCCACACTCCTTCAATCGGACTCCTATAGAAGCCGCTCTTCCTTCAGTCGGACTCTTACGGGAGCCAAACTTCCTCCACACTTCTCCTTCAGTCGAATTTCTACAGGAGCCGAACTTCTTCCGGACTCCTTCTATCGGACTCCTACGGAAGCCGAACTTTCTCCACACTTCTCTTTCAGTCGGACTCCTATGGGAGCCGAACTCCTTCCGGATCTCTTCTTCTGTCGGACTCCTACAGTAGCCGAACTCTTTTCGGACTTCTTCTTCAGTCGAACTTCTTTCGGATCTCTCCTTCAGCTAGCGTTCCTTCCGGATGATCTTCTCTAGCCGTATTTTCTTTGAAAGTCCGAACTCCTCTGAAATTGATATATGTCGAAGTTTCTCACCAACCAACGTCTGCATCCTTCGAACTACGGCTATTACATCTCGACGAACGATCGCCATCAGTTTGCTATAGGTGATGCTACAGGCGATGCCCTCCTCCATGACAGACTCCACCAGGCCTCAAGCGGCCCGCTATTGGATGGTATGACTGTCACTATCAACCTGACGACATCTTCCTCTCCGTATCAAACTCCATCAGACCTCAAGTGATCCACTGCCAGATGGCTGCAACTGTCACCATCAATCAAGCTCCGTCTATAAAAAGGAACCCTCCAAATACATTTTCTCTAAGCTCTAAGCTCTCTTCTCCTTCCCAAAACTCTGTCGAACTCTTGCCTGAGCACTCTATTTCTGTTGGCCAGAAGAGCTGACTTGATCGTTGGAGGATTCTGTTGGAGCCACCACCACCACCAACTTCGGACTGGACTTTGTTTTGCAGGTCACCAACGGTGACCTCGCCTTCTTCGACTCTAGCTCATCCCGGCATCAACTAGATTCTGCACCAACACTTACACTTGCCAAATAGAATATAAAAGCCCAAGAGTATTAGACTATTTATCAGCAAAGTAGAAACCAAAAGCATAGTAACTTTGTGTATAATAATAAAGTCCTGAGTATCTTCATCTATAAACTTCATAGTTGCTGCTGTAAGGCTAGAGGTCATTTGGTTATACAAGAAAAACCGAATTTTGCTAAAATGCTAATGAGACATGGAAGTCTATACAGAACTATATACCATAAGAAAAGCTGGTATGAGCAATTGAAGATGCACCAACAAACTTGATAATAGGTTAAATGAAATAAGAGATTTATGATGAATACTGCAATTTTGCATATGATAGCAGATCTTCAGTGAATAACATGATATAATTAATTGAGTATAATTGATGCCTCTTTTCAACTGATAATAGGTTTGTAAATAAAGCTGCCAGCTGTAGTAAATAGATAGTAGATAGTTCATTTTCAATATAGGATCCCTCCAAACTTGTTGCCCTTGTCTCCTTGAAAGCCTTGCATTGCACCAGTTAACAAAAGCATTAGAAATCACATTGATTAAAAAGATCATAATAAGAGTGCAACCTGATTTATGGCATTTCCATTCCCTAATTATTTCAGCTATTATCCCCAGCATTTGTTCTACCTGTGCACAATAAGATAACCCACATAGCCATAATTCATGAAAAGATATAATGAAATAGGTTGGGACAACCACATTCCAGAGCATTAAAATATATAGAAACTGCATCAGTTTCCTACAGCAATAATCATCAGAGCTTGATTTAATTCTATAAAATAGATGCCAACTAAACCCTTGTAAGACTGTGCCAATGTAGCGTGCCAAATTGTGTCCCTGATAGAGAAAATGGAAATGAAACTTTAATAGCATAAGGGACATAGATCGAATCATCAACCAGCCACAATCCCATTTGTTCCTTCTCATTTCAACCCTTCCTAATATAATAAATATTAGAAGCATCTGCTGGAAGAATTACAACAAAAATATGATCAATTATATCATCTTGGCTCCACAAGACCTCTCTAGTGAGTGCTTGTTTTGCCAAATAGTCGGCCGCCTGATTAGCTTCACGATAGATATGAGAAATATAACAACAATAGCAAAAAGCCTTCAAAGCTAAGAGATCACGCATAAGGGTGTTATGTTTAACCTTACTTTGGAAGTGAGATTGAAGCCAAAAAATCATCATGGAAGAATCTCCTTCCAACCAGATAAATCAGGCCCCCAATTCATTTATTGCCATATTAACTCCCAACCAAGCTACTGTAAGCTTGGCTATTGGCACTGATGAGGGTAACAGAGTTTTGCCACCAGCTCTCATAAGTCTTCCATCATCATTCCGAATGATAAACCCAGCTGCAGCTTTGTTATGATTGACAGAAGCATCAAAATTTACCTTCAATATCCCAATAGGAGGAGGCAACCACGACACCATTTGATTATTAGAAAGAAGCAGCTGCTGCTGCATAGAGTTGCCCCAGTGCATTGACCGGGTACCAAAGGATCCATGGATAAAGATTGTCATATATTCCTTCGATAAAGCAAGGTCTCTAAGAGAGATTTGTTTAGGGGACTGATAATTTTATCGAAACAATCTCTGCGACCATTCCAGATTATCCAGATGGTGTAGGCATACAAGGTTTTGGTTATAAAATAATCAACCGGCCCTTTTGAACTAGTAATTAATTTAGAGATACCATAACAGCCAAGATTTTATCTCACTTCTTATAAAATTTACTGAATTCTTACAAATCTCAAATATGCTCGATCCAAATTCTAAAAATCCTAGCGGTGGGATCTCTAATTCGACTTCTTTTTTTCCTCACCTTATTTTAAGATTAGAAGGGGCTAATGCTCACCTACCATATTCGCAATCCACTCCTCCAGGGTCCAAACCAACCAGAATCGGAACCTGCCCCTTTGCCTAGGTAGCAAGGCATAATACGACAAGATCTATGCTCCAGGTAATTTATAATTGACGAGTGCGCAGTTTATGGTGATCTATGTTTTAAAGAATTATAATAGGATCGACGCCAAAAGGAACAGACAACAGTTAGCAAGCATAACCAACCACCGGCACCCTGGTAGAGAAACCGGATTTAATTTAATGACAATCGGCAGATCTCCAGGGCACCTGGAATAGTTTAATGAGAGCAATTCACAACTACTAATTACAATGTGCATGATGCATCATTTCATATTAAAAAAAAAAAAAAAAAAACGAGAGAAGAAATTTCTAGGACAGGTCATTTGCAAGGAACGTAATTTTATTTTCACCAACATTCATATATAGCGTGATAGAAATTATGACAAGTGGGGGAAAGATTGGGTGACTACAGCCCTGTTGAAAAGGCTGCTGTTTTAGGAAACGGGCAACGGAACACTTCTTTCATTGTCGCCTTTGATGTTGACCAAGGAGACCCAATCTCCATCTATCTTCTTGTGCTGCAACCGCATGCCAAATAAAGCCATAGCAGCTGTTTTGGTGAAAGGATTAGATTGTGGGAGAGTAGCACGAGTCCTAAATTTTCGATACAGACAAGATATGCTACTATTCAGAAGTAATCTTCTGTTGTGCGATTTTCATACTAAGCAGTGCAATATCATTATGGATAATTATTATATTATTTATCTTTAAGTGTTGATCCTCTATTGTGTGTATCGTATGGTGTGATATATAGTATGCATCGTCTATCCATCGTGTGATGATGAACAACCTCAAGCGAATGCATGCTGCACAATATATACAATGCATAGCTACGCATGAATAATATGTGTGATGTATCATATCGCATGCACAATAGAAAATTTTGACGATTTATCTTTGTCATGTGCCACATCGAAAAGTGGCTATTCTCAAGATAAATGGGCGTTGCCGTCCCCGAGTTGGATGGATTGATGGGCTATCCATCAAAGTATATGACTCAATCGTACAAAAGCCGGGCGCGTGCGCCCCTAGGTGGGCATTCACAGGCGCATGTGTGGGAGCCGACCGGGCGTTCTGGCCTCCAGTTCAGGCACTTGCAACGACAACGCACCACATCCGTGCTGAGATGCACCAAGCACGTGCGAGCATGCACGCGGAACACTTGTTGATGCAGTCAAACTCTTGTTTGAGTCATATTAGGAGATATACTCCCATGATGAGATTTTCAATCTATTTAAAGATTGTTGCTGTTGTGAAGAAAGATGCGAGCATAGAAGACTTTAGCAGCCGTCAGGAGGAGCTTGGCAAAGCACCGAGAGCGTACATCCCGCAGAGCAGATGTAGGCAGAGCAAAGCGTCAGATAAAGTGAAGCAACGATCATGTAAGTGATCGTTAGACATGATGTAGCAACTTTTATAGAAAGCATCCATGGACGTCGAGAATCCTAGTACTGACAGGATTGTGAGAGGATCTTCTTGGGGATTTAGAGAGAGCTTTCATAAGAGTAACTTCTACTAGAGAATGATTTGTATATGGAGAGTTGAGAGTGGGTAATCTTCTCTCATACTTAATTTTTTTTTTATAAGGAAGCTTGCATATCTCATGAAGATGAATGTTTGAGCTAATTGACGTATTTAATTATATTTTTTATTTAATTATTATTATTTTTATGATAATATTTTAATATTAAATTTTTGATAAATGGTATCGAAATAGTTAGTAACATAACACTTAATACTCCGAGGGTACATGTTGGAATTGAAGGTTGAGCCGGGTATCCCCGTCACGTTGCGGAGGTTCCTTCGAGCCTCGCCGATGGAGTACCTTTGACCTAACCTTGTATGACAAGCAAAGCAGGCTGAGTGAGAAGATGGAACAAAGTCTGGCATTGCACCGGTTGTTTCAACCATATCTGGAGGTCCGATGTCATATTATCCGTATGCGGAGTATGAGTATTTAAAAAGGACACATCACGTATCATTTAATTAAGCGATCGTTTAGTAAAGTATACGACGGCTGTTCAATGAACTTCGTCCTCTCACTGGTCGGAACAATATTTTTCAAAGTTCCAATTGTTGCGTGGATTCAAGATGCTTTATTTTTTAAATAGTGACATGATCAATTGAAGCCATGATTTTACCATCTTTTTCTTTTTCTCTGATGAGTGTCACGTTCATTTTTCCAATGTTTAATTAGGTCGTACATGCGTTATTACAGCACTTCCTTTCCCATGTGATGACAGAAGGACCATGAGCTTGAAACGGCGGCTATTAAACCCAAGGTATTTACGTTTCCTACTACAAATGGTCTCACCTGGTGGAGTTAACCATCAAGCACGTTACTTTAGCTTATCATTTTACGGTAACGAAAATTATGCATTAACACCAACTCTCTCTCTCTCTCGATTTTTAACTTTAATTAAAAGTTGAGTTTTCTGCTTATCCCCCCAACTACCCAAAAAAAGGTTTTGCTTGTTCTAGACTCCAATAAGGTGCAATTGAACATCATATGGCCCATTCCAATATAAATCTGTCTCAGGCCATTGAGTACAAGCAAAGAACAACAAGATTACAGATGCTAAGAATGCATCATGTTTATTGAAGCCCATGGCCAGGCCACTTTATGGTGATTCGTATTGTTAATATTTTCTACCACAAAACGAACACAAAACTGTCAAAGTTTTCTGGTTTCTTTTAGTGTTGTCTGCAGGCAATACTTGTTTCCCCCAGTCCTAATACGTACAAGGCCGGCACCATAAGATTGACATGCCAACATCATCCCATACGACCCTTTACCGGTTTTTTGTTCCACTTTCTTCCCATAAACTTATAATGTCTTAGGATTTCAACATGTCGAAACATTATTTTAGACACCTTGATAACCTGATAGGATGAATTTTGAGTCCGGGCTGGCTAGCATTGATGCTTTTCTTTAATGTTTAAAATAATAAAATATTCTACCGTAATATCCACATTAGGCTGCATGTAGTGAAAAAATTTAATTATACTTGGAGAACCATAGCTAATTATGAGTGATGGCGGGACATGTAACGAAGAGAACAAAAAGGCCTATTGTACGGCGACGGGCTCAAACTTGAGACTTAGCATGCATGAGCTCAAACTTGTGAGGAACCTTTTGGACATAACATGATCGAACCGCTTACAAGAACAAAGAGGATCCACCGTTCGATCACGGCAGAGAGATGAATAATTAATATGTGCAACAGAGCTAACTGGAAGTTGCCAGGTTCTTGCTCATCCTTCTGATCTACGGTGTCAGATTTATTGTTCGTCTAGAATTTTGTGTTGCTTGCATGACAAATACTTCAGACCTTATAGCAGAGTTGGTTAGTTATGATAACCACATCAGCAGCAATATAAAATTGTTAACTAGCTATCCGTTACATCAATAATCCATTATGATTCAAGATATGATTTACCTGGTCATAAGAGGAGTATTATATGATTTGAGTAGCTGTCGGCTGCAGTCACATCTTTTGACAACCAGTGCACTTTGCATTACAATAACCAATCGAACCAGAGGCTATATACTAATTCATATACTATCATACTCCTCCATCGTGTATTCCGCTCAAAAATACATCATCATATATTTTTGAGCATATAGTGTTTGGTTGTACTCTTCTTCAGATATCTATTCTATCATTAAAAGCAAACTTCCGAGCCATGCCTTCATGGCACCCGGCATGCTCTAGTAATATAGAATTCCTAGATTGTTAAGTTTTGTATTAATTTCAAGTTAGTCAGCTTCTTGAGGGAAGATTAATTTGATGATATTATGATACATATATTCTCAACGTTCGAAAAAAGTTATTTTCCTGGCCATCGGATGCCGGATTCAGTTTTAATTTCTCCATGACTGAATTCAACCCATGAACGTACCGTACTTTATACTAAGAGCGACGAACAGCATCAAACCAATAATTCCCAAGATTTCTCTCCGAAAGTACGTACATTCTCAATTGTATTCATCTGTCGTCCATCTGAAAGATTTTTCACCTTGTTGCAGAAAAGAGCATTTCACCAAACTATGGAACAGATAAAACTAGATGGTATTCTATTGATGGGAGTTAGTGAGTGGTGACGAGGGAGTGCGTTGAAACTGGATGAGCGCCCCAACCAACTATGGCACTATAGAGATAAAAAATACACCAAACCGATTAATATAATATCCTAAGTCACGCTCACCGTGGATTGGATCCTCTGTAGTGTGCGAATTACACCACGGAGTGCTATCCAATGCTCCATGACGGCCATCAAATAAAATAACTTTATATGATATAGATAACGGTGTCATTGTTGGTGGAGCGCTGCATGATATTACTTTGTGGTGCAATTAAGATCCTGATTAATAGCTAGAAAGCTACCATGCATTAGATATAACTAGGTAGAAAGCTACTGCACGTTGGATACGACCCTTTCCAGTTCATTCCTCCACAAGACCTGGCTAGTCTGGCGTCGCCCATCCTGATTCCTGACTAATGTTTCCCAGCCTCCTCAAAAAACAACTGGATTCCACCTAATCCAACCTCGACCCTCCTCTTTTTAAACTAATCCCTCTACTCTTACCCCTCTAAACAAGCACAAGCCTCTCACATCCACCATTTCTTTCAGCCAACCACTCCTTCCTTCCAAGCAAGACAAGGAACAAAAAGGTTCCTTTCTTTCTAAAGAAGCTCAGCTTCAGGCTCTCTCTCATTATGGAAGGTCTCATTCCATTTGTCTATAGGGCCATAATCCAATACAGAAATGGTGGGCAGAATCCTATGCTGAATCCATGGTTCGACGAGTCGCCTTCAGCTTCCTACATGAGGCTGCCCGGTGACTCTGGTAGGTTCCGGTCATCGGAGATGCAGCTCTTCTCTTCACCCGGCCCCTCGGCACCTGCTTCCAACGGAACACGGTCGCCTCACCGGCGGTCCACTTCACGCCGCCTTGCCTGAAGATCACAAAGGTGATCGAGGCCCCTGCCCTGCCTTTCTTTTCGTAAGTGAATGGTGAGGGGTATTGTCCGGGTCGTCCATGTTCTGCGAAAGGTGGTAATGGTGATTTGGTCTTAAACAAGTTGTGAATCAGCACAAGTATAGGCTTCTTTTTTGCTCGTTTTGTTTCTAATAAGGGTATGGGTCTGCCAAAGTAGCTCTGCCCCTTTGCACTGGTGTCTGTGGATGAGTTGAAGGAAGTGTGAATTTTTGTGTGTGACGTATTAGGATTTTAGTTTTTCTCATCCCTTAATGGGGGTCTATAATTGTATATTGCGCAGAAAGTACTTTACTTTATTAGGTGTTCATGAATCTTATATGATATCTCTTCTTTCTTTTCCTTTTTTTTCTTCCCCCCCTTCCTCGAGTACCTGTAACCTTGTCAGAAAGGATGTGTCGTCCAAGAATTTTGATGGAGGCTGCTCATCCTCACCCCGCTCTAGGGTATGCACGCTTAACGGTAGAATTTTAATGGGACACGGTGTTCTCAGGTTAACATGATCACAACACTAACATAGATGGTCATAAAAGATTGTAAAGATGATGGAATAGTTTGAGCTTTGACGGCCGCCAGGATTTTGCCATCATACATTCTTGCTCGGAGTTGCCGAGAACCCCAAGTTAAAAGCATCAGCTTTTGAACGGGTCATGCTTTATTTTTTTCTTTCTGTCTAAATTGTCTTGATTATGCGTAGGAAACACCATCCAAAAATATAGACCATCGACCATTCCCATGGAAAATATTTGCTCTCTTCGTATGTGAAATGGTGATGAAATACACATGTAAGACGTCCAAAGCAGTCTAAGCAGAGGGGAAAACCGTGGCATCTTTTATTTCCACATCATTACATGATTTTTGCATCAAAAAAAAGAGCATGATTGCATTGTTCATGTAGAAATTATTCAAAACCTAAATGTAGCAACGTAAAACGGAGTAGTCCATCCAAGAGAATGTCCAGCTAAACATATGGCACATCTTAAGGGGAACAAGGGAAAAAAGTGAGAAACACGTATTTCTGCACTTCTATTAGCTTTTTCCATGCGACCAACAAGAAGCAAATAACCATGCCTAACTACAACAGCCGACGGTCAAAATGATCGTCCGGACTTCAAATAGCAGCAGGACTATTTAACCAAAACTTCAATTCAAGTACTTGAAGCATATACAGCCTTTTAAAGATTCTAAAGATTTTGAAGCAAAATTCAAAAACAAAAAGAAGAATGAACAGAGCAAAAGAGCTTCAATCTGGAATCCGAATGACTCCAATCATCCTGCAGAAAGCTTGAGTTTGAATGGCCCTTGGAGTTCCCCACTCATCAACTCTGGGGATAGGTTGTCGCGGCCATAGCCACTGAGCTGGTTGATAACTCTCTCAGCATAATTTGCTTCTGAAAAAGCTGAAGCAATTTGACTCCGTCCAGTCTCCTGGCAACGGCAAAACAAACAATGTAGAGTCACGAACAAAAATATTGGAGGGCTCCAGAAAATTAATTGATCTGGCTCTCACGCACATCAGAGCATGGACAGAGGAGGGTACTGCAGTTTATGCAGCTTGGGGGCAGTCGAAAAATGACACAAAGATCTGCTCATGTTGTTCATATGGCAAGATCCTCGTTAACGCACCCTGACATACCACAATGCACGCCACAAAAGTGGCCCCTGCTTTTCCCATGGCAGCCCATGGATCTTCTGTGGCTTATGTCTTCTGCTCTGCTACCTGCCATCAGTTAAATCAGACCATGAATTCTTGAATGAGAATTTTGATGCTACAGCGGAAACAAGAATTGAACAAGAACAAATGACCTGAAAGAGAGAGAGAGAGAGTTGCATGAATATTAACTCTAAGAGAAAACAAGTCTGATGCTATCCTGCATAGAAATACTGTTCATCGAATAAACTTACATGCTACACAAGAATTTGTTGACCTAGAATTCAAACACAGAAAAACCACAAAGCATATTATATAAAAACAACAAATCATCGGCATGTCCACTTTCATGTGCCAAGGGTTCTTCATTGGTTTCAGGATTATGCATCCTCAGTGCCATCAGAATACCGTGAGCTATGATGACATTAATAGATTCCTCCACAAACAGATGCAATTTTTCCTCTTCAGCTTACTAACTTGTCGGCCGTACTGCCATAGCCAATTTTGGAGGATATCAGCACTTCCAGTGTCACAGGTGCATGATATTTTTTACCGAAAAAAAAAAAAAGTGCAAAGAGATGTGGTAGCTGACTGTTAAGGACGTGCTGAAATGGTAATACATTCTTTCTAAATGAAATACTCATTATTCCATGGGAAAGCCCATGTCACCCGAAAACTGAAAAACAAACTGGTTACTTCTTTTTTCGCATGATATTTGTGGCAAAGAGATGTGGTAGCTGACTGGTGAGGACGTGCTAAAATGGTAATATATTCTTTCCAAATGAAATATGACTTACTCCATGGGAAATCATATGTTACCCAAAACCCCCCAAAAAACAACAAGAGATTTCTGCCTTAAGAAACCTGATGAATTACAACCTTCATAACCAGTGCAGTTTCCAGAATGCCTGATTGCAATTTTCGGTGAGAATCCGACAGCAAACTATTCTTCAATATGATGCACATGTTGATAAAAAACTTAAACACAGAATAAAATGTTAAATTTACAAGGCCAAATGGTTCATGCCAAACTGGGAAAAGAAAAAAAAAAATCTTCTGTTGCTTATAATTACCAAACACACCAAAATACAATTTATATTTCATACTTGTCATCACTTCAATATTTCTCACTTACATTTGATGCATCTGTTTTCTGTATATAATTACTGTATATAATAAAACTTTATCTCATGGATTCACATTGTTGATGAGGATGGCGACAGACAGATTAAGAGTCTTCAACAAACAAGGAGGTATGCACGAATTTATTTCCTCCTTAATGATTCCGCAAACATAATTAGCGACATTTGGGAGTCTTACAGCATCATGGTGGTTCATTCAATAAGATCCACCCACCCTTCTTCTCTTATTATTCTGTTCAAAGGATCTCCATAACCCCCAAAATTGTCTTAGACCTATAAGGGAAAATAGATAATTTCTTTTGCTGGATTTCTTACATCCAATTTCTCTAAAACTTAGAGGAGCAAAAAAAAAACCCAAGTTTAATCTTTAAAACAAAGCTTCTTAAAGGCTTAAATATCAACAATATGTGAGTTCTCCCAATTTTAACTTTTTCTTAGAAAAAGAAAGAAGAATGAAATGGCCAATAAATGACACCTATTACTCAAACATACTCAAGAAAAAAAGACATGACTCAAAACATGCCCACACGTATATTAAGATTACTTTTGGTTTCAGCACATTCCAGACATGACTGACTGAACCTGTTGCCTCAGTAAAATTGCACTGAAATCGATCAATTTCACCATAAGTGGTTAAATCTGCTGAGAGAGGCAGTTATGGATCAGAATCAGCCTAAATTCAACTGTGGGAACAAAAGAACAGTAAATTTGAGTGCCCCAGAATGATTTAGAGGTAATGAAATGGGGCTTTGTGGTGATATGTTGGGGTGAAGATTATTTTTGCAGACTTATAATCTACCTTTTTTCAATGATACTCATTTTAGGGAGTCAAAGTGATGAATCGGTATTGTGATGGAAGGATGCAGATTTTGGTTATCCTGTTTTTCAGAACAAAGGCTTTTACAAAGAGATGTTTAAGAAGTGAGAGATCTCCCTCCATTACATGCTCCTCGCATGATAAATATGGAGGGACTAAATTCCCCAGTTTGTATATCAGAAATCTGCAAAGTTTTCTCTATAAAGCTCCTGTACAATGCCCCAGCCCAGTCCCATTCTAGAGGGTGGCAATTGCAAAATTGTTTGAGGCCCTGTAGACCCATTTTGCAAGCAAGCCATCGTTTGGTGTCTGGGAGTTTGTCCAATAAAAAAATCCTTGAGATGGGAAAATCTTGCCAATAAAGGGATTGATGTGGAGTAAAAGAGCTCGGTGTTCTGTGGATGATGAGCCAATCAACTACTACTTTATTAATGAATCTTCTTGCACAGTAAATATTTCCTCATATTATGCAATATCTTAGTCCCTGCAAAGTTGCCTGCCATGGCTGTTAAATTGGTCTTCACCATCCGTCAATGGAGCTCATAGAAGAGACTTGATGATCATGTATTCATGCAGCAGTCTGATATAGGGAAAAGATGAAATAGAATGTTCTCCAAAACATTGTAGTTCAAAATCATGCATCAGATGATTTCATTATTAATTGCAATTATAGAATATTTCAGAATGAAGAAACTTGGCAACAAGATGCATGGTTTCATGGTAGAACCGAAGCTATGAAGTATGAACTACTCGTTAGTTGTATATTTAATAACTGAGGGGTAGAATCAATGGCTTACAATTAGTAGATTGATACTACAACAGTAAAAAAAGAATTGTTCCCATGAGGGGAAAAACTAGATAAAAGCCGATTTGTTAGCATTTGTTCTATGCACAAAGTAACCACATCTATGGATTTGACAGCGTAGAAGATATGCCAAGGAAGAATCTCATTCCCTTTTTATCTGTTCTCATTAACCTTTAAATCCATAAACTCTGGAGCATTAAGTCCCTCCGTTCTTTAACAATCATAGAAACAAAAAAATAAAAGGCTAAATCATATTAGACGATACAGATTAACTTGTTGGACAAGGCATCAAAGTGTTTCCCTGGATGGTCAAACGCATTAAGCATCACGATTCCCAGGAAAACCCTAAAAAGATCAGATTTTTATGCCAAATCCCTAAACAAGCAACGGATGGCATATATATTAATGAAAACGAACTCCAAATTTAGCCGACCAAAATCTTTACCAAGACCCACCAACACGTTGGATTCCAAGGTTCTTTCCCCATACATTAGAGAGCAAACATAGATCAAAGATAAGAATCTTGCGAGGGTAAAGGAAAAGAAGGAAGGGTCGAACCTGGGGTCTCGGCCTTCGGAGAAGGCCATCTGACCATGTCAAGGCGACTACCGGCGAGCTTTGGGCCCGGCACCGAGCACGGAGAGAACTCGAGGTCACCACCATCGGAGAATCCCTCGCTGCACTCTTCGCTATACGGTCTTCCGTGCCCTCGCCCCTGGCTACAGCACCCCGTCACGTGATTAACAGATCTAACGGATAGAATGGCAAGATGAGTTACCATATTTGGTTTTTGTCGTAATTAAATCCAGAATCTTATCCTTTTTATATTAATCCATCTGACCTATTACCTTCTTCCACCTCTCTGGGAACTCCAGCACTGCCTCCCATCTCCACTACCACCTCAACGCTACCCTTCCATCAACTCACTACTGCCTGCAACCTCCCTCCCTCCCTCCTGTTGTCTATCACATACTTAAATCATTTTAGTTGTCAAGAGTAGTCTCTAATGCCTTGTGTGGTTCTCCAAAACTCTCCTAGGTCCCAGCAAAGTGTTGCATTTGCTAAAGTAAACCATTTTGAGATAGCGATCGGCTTTCATAGTGGCTGGCAGTCATTATTTGCTACCTTGCTTTGTAATGTAATCTTATTCCTAATAATTATATTTTCTTGGGAGATTTTTTCTTCTTAAGATTTTTCTTGAAAGGGCTTAAAAAAACTCCCCTCTAGCCGAAAAAGAAGGGAAAAGTAAAAACTAGATATTCTAGAATCTTCAACCTTGTGTGAGAACATATCTGTAATATTCTCATTACAAAGTTTTAGGAGGTGCTGCCTCCACGTTTGCATGATTTGCAGCATGTCATATCATTGGTTGCTTTTTAACATTATGATCCAATAATAAAAAATTGTCTCGTACTTCCAGTTGATTATGATCATCAATGATATGATTGTTATTAAATATAATAATTAAAATTGCATGATTTAATTTGAATGGAAGGATCCCATCTTCCTCTCTAAAAAAAAGAGAGGGGTTGAACGAAAGAAATTACTCAGGACTCCTCCTTTAATGAGATTGCCACTTTTGTAGGTTTCCTTGTTTTTTTTTTTTTTTTTTTAAATGGAAAAGGAAGGTTTTGATAGCCGGACATGATTAAGTTTACTAGTTTGCCATAAGTTTTGATTCTTCCACGTTGTTTGTTTTGCTTAACCGAATACACCACGACATTGCATCGCACTGAAATTGTTCTTTACAAAAATTTTTATTATGAAACAAATTCCTAACATGAACAAGAAAATATAATTCGTCTCCAAGAGGGATTTGAGTATCTTATAGCATAATCACGGGGAACTTGACCATATATTAATTTGGCATCAGTCTGTATCAACTTCAATCTGGTTAGACCTCTCGGCATTTTATAATATAAATTTTATATTGGACAAATCACATTCATGATGGATGATATAATCAAGCGTGAAGGATGATTGAGTAATTGCCAGCAGTTTTTTTTTTTCTTTTAGTTAAGACCAGTAGTGATCTTTGGAGGCAAGTTGCATGCAACTCAATTTTTGAATATTTTATTTACATTATTTAATTAAAAAAAGATAAATCACATGCACGATGTGTTGTATTAAATATGATTCGCTTACCCCAGTTTTATTGATCCACATGATTTCCACGTGCCAAATCCCATGCCATTGGCAAACGAATCACCATGGTCACCTAGATGTATTTTAAGAAAATAAATGGAAAGGCATTTCAATATTCAAGTATCTATGCACGTGTTAACCCGGCATTTGCGAACTGGAGCCGGTGTAATTTGGGGGACAGGATGCATAGGATTCATTAATGATTGAACAAAAAGGACCATGAAAAAAATATTTAAAAGGAAGCTTCCGATCCAAAACGTGGTGTCGAGACCGTGATCATCCGTGCACGGCCAATAATATTTCTTCTTCGAACCATTAACCCAAAAATGCCTTGCCGTGTACCATCCACGGTTTGATTGGATTGGCCTCGTGGTTCACACAATGCCGTGACGGCTTGCTGCTTCGTCCTGAACGGCGATCGCGCTGCTTTGAGCTGTACTTCGAGTGTCACAAAACGCTTCGATGGCATCCACCTTTCCTGCTTCCTTTCTCTCCATCCAAGAGCATGAAACAAAAGGATATATTAGATAAAGATTTGTTATTTATTGTTGAAATGAAAGAAACAACTCAATTGATTTCCAAAATATATAATAATAGTTTATATACTATTTATAAATAAAATATTAAGAAAATAAATATTATAATTAAATTAATAATGAAAAATAAAATCACAGAGAGTGTAAAATGGAAGAATAGACGGATAGTTTTAAGATGGTTATTGCCTTATTTGAAAATAGAAAAATCCTTTTCCGATCAAATTTACTGTCCACCACAACTAAACTATTTTTCATTTGATATCTTTTTCGTATTTATATTAAATTTTACACTTTACGTTCTGGGACCTTATCTAGTTCTCATATTATTAAAATAATTCTTTATTCTCCGTAAATCTTCATATCTTGATTCGAGTAAATGAAGTATATCTTGATGCATACCTTTTTATATTTATGATCATTGTTGGAGTTTTAGTGTAATAAGTAAAAAAAATATAAAAAAATAGAAATAAAACATGGCAGTCTCCTTCAATCGTCAGAATAATAATAAAAAAATCAATATATAAAAATTAATATTTTTATATTTAATAAAAATATTCTTTAATTTTTTAACCATCCAATAAGAAAGAAAGTGTACGGATATTTATATTTATATTAATTCTTACTCATTTTAGAAGGAAAAATAAGAGTATATAAATAAAAATTTGAAAAAAATAATTCATTTATTTACAATACTAAATTTTTATGGATTATTTACCTATCATTATTTTAACAATCTAAAAATTTTATTCAAAAAAATTAAACAAAAAATATTATTTAGATTTTTTAATCTATATAAATATCTAAAATCTTCTCAATAAATAATTTTATGTCCAGTCCTAATAGATTTATAATATAATATCTCTTGATCCAATTTCATTCATGCAATCATCATTTCATTCCAAAAAACCAAATGTATAATATTATTTAATTTTTTTTGATCTTATATAAATATTATTTTTTTAATAAATAATATATATATAATTAAATATATGACTGAATTAATCCTCAATCAGAAAAAATTATTGATTAAAATAATTTTATCTATACTTTATACCATCTAATAACAAATCAGCATATTATTCAAAAAAATTTATTATTCATATTTAATTTAATATTTTAAATAAAAAATATTTTTATTATTTTAAATAAAAAATTATTTTTTAAATAATATTATATATTAATTTATTAAATTATTAAATAATATAATATATTTATATGAACTATTTTTATCAATAATTTTTCCCCAGACCAGAGTTGCCGTTAGCGTAACAGCAAGCCGTCTCCTCGCGCCTCCACCGACTGAAAGACGACCGTTACCCACAAGGGATTAGAAATAAATGGAAAGGATATGGAAAAGAGATTATTATCGTTATTAAATGAGCATGTGGATATATATGAAGAGCAGCGGGATCTTCCTCTGGGATGGGGGCCTTCCAAGCCTGAGCACGGAGCTTCTCCCTTTTATCCTCCCTTCTTCTCGCTCGAAGGGCGACTCGAAGATTGGGAGATAGAGATCGGAACTCGCCGGGATTCGCGTCCTCCAGGCGGAATCTGACCAAAATCTTGGTGAGATTCGACAAGCTGCTCCATTTAAATCTTTCCCCTTTACTTTCCTTGCTAGATTTATGTAGCGGGTAGTGATCTCATCCTCTTTTGAAGTTTCCGGTCTTCCGACATCTGGAGGCGTCTTCCTGTCTCGGTCCGGGCCCTTCGAGACGGATCTCTGGGAGGCTGCGGCAATGCGGCCTGGAAATTGTTGGATTATTCGAGGAAAATGATTAAAGTTTTAATCTTTATGCTTCTGTCGTTCGACTAGGGTTTCCGCACCTGTTAGGATTTTTTTTTTTAAAAATTTAGAAAAAAATAATAATTCAAGTGTTGTTTTAATATAATTTTGATGAACTTGACTCTTTGACCCAAAAATTTTCAACCTTGAGAGTTTGTTTAACTTTATGTGCTTCAGTTGAATACCAGCCTACTTGCTTGACGTATAGAGCTAATTTGCGTCTCTACTACAAAAAGGTCCATCTTGATGCTCCTTTTAAGTGCCATTTAAAAGAAAGAGGGAAAAAAAAAAAGATTTGGAGAAATCTGCTCTTTTCCCGCCTTTTCTTTTCCAATCTTTTGCTTTAATTGAATATCAACCGTATCTTTCTCTAGTTAGAGTCTCTAGTTTCTGATTTCCAGCAATTAAGATGATTTCTTGGGTGCTTCTATTGTCACGAAGTCTATTTTTAATTCCTTTCTCAAAGTCTGATTGCAAATGCATGATTTCCTTCTATAAGCCTACTCTTGTCTTATGCTATTCCTTTTTTTCTTGTAAGTCTTATCTGCATTGTTGAGTTCTTCCCCTTATCTTCACCTGGCTGTAATTATGCATAGGATGTTAACCAAGATTCTTTTAGAACTTTGAACCCCTTTTCTAGGGTAAGTATGACAAATTAATTGGATCTGATCATAAGCTTAACCCTCATTAGAGTACTGAATTATGATTATTAAAGAAATAACTCAAAATGGTTAGGATTCATTTCCTTTCTTCCTTTCAAGGGAGGCATAATTGCAATGTATCTTTTACCAGTGGTTCGATTTGTTTATTGAGAACTTCAATGGTCTAGCTTGCTCTCATTGATGAATACAGCCTGCGTATTAGCTGGAATTTGGAGCTTCATTCCAGCTAGAACGTAACGACAATTTTCACCTAAACCTGACCGATTTTTATGCTTTGAGCGACACCTGCATTGCCTTTTGAGTTCTTTCCACACTGCCCGACCGCAGTTTTCAGTTCCTCTGGTTTCTTTCTTGCACATCAAGACATTATGATCTTGTCGCTTTCTTGGTGTTTAGAAGGAATTAGTCTGAGCAGAGTGGATGCCAGGCTGGTAACATCAATAGCTTTTCAGTCCTTTATGAACAAGATGGCAATCACTCTCCATTCACAGATGTGAAGATAGAGTTCCATAAAGTAGAATACTGCAACTTCTTCTCATGTTTGGTTTTGCTTTGTGGTATTGATTTCTGCCATTTGATCAACAGGGGAAGAAGGGAGCGGTCGACAATGAAGGCACTAATCCTTGTCGGAGGTTTTGGCACCCGCTTGCGGCCTTTGACACTCAGCGTGCCAAAGCCTCTAGTTGATTTTGCCAACAAGCCCATGATCCTGCATCAGGTACATGTCTTCTGTAGTTATGACATTGTCTGAGTAAATAAGAGGAAAAGTAATGCTCATCAAGCTAAAAAACTGTTTTCTGATATATAGTTGATATCTGGCCTTAGAACGTAATCTAATTTTAGCATATTCTACCTCTGTTTGTGTGTGATAAGCCAGTTACATGAATGTAAGAATAGTTTTGGCAAGACGAAGAACACTGAAATTCTTTCTAAATATGTTTCCCTTCTACATATATCATTTAGAGTACTTTGTGACTCTTCCTGCTAGATTCTAAATCAGTTTAAAGGATTGTCACTTGTGAGATTGCATTATTGTTTTGAATGTCAAGAGTTGGCCCCAATCGTGGTATCAACTAGATTTGTCTTTATGGCCAGATCTTCTTTTTGCCACTTCAATTACAGTTTTGCCTAATTTTATACTATTCATCTAACCATTTTAAGGCACGCAGTAGGTCCATGTCTATAGTTTTTTTTGGATCGAATCACTTTTATATTGTTGTAGATCTCTCACAACATTTATCGGTTAAGATTTTTTTTTAATTATTATCGAGAATCAAGTGCATTTTTTTCTCAAGTATATTGATCTCCATGGTTAGGTCTTTTTTTCTGTTAACATCAGTGTATTTGTACATCTGTAAAGGCATACTTTGGTAGATGCATCTCTGTAGATTATTTTCAGATTGAATAACCTTGATCTTGTTGATCTGTTACTTTTTCTGGCAGAGGGAAAGATAAGCCATCCTTAGAGCTTTTATCTTTTCATAGTGTTAGTCTGAATCAATATTCTTGGTTTTTGGATATAACGCTGGAATCAACAATCAAATTATTCATTATAACCAATGGTTTATAACACCTGTGATCAGATTGAAGCTTTGAAAGAGGTTGGAGTGACAGAAGTTGTTTTGGCCATTAATTATCAACCAGAGGTAAAAGCATGGACCTGTTTTCTATATCTATCAGTCCTCTATACTATTTAGTGGACTGTCTTGCAATTAAGTTTCTGCATGCCTTAATCTGAGGTCTCTTTATTCAGGTAATGCTCAACTTTTTAAAGGATTTTGAGAGCAAGCTTGATATCAAGATCACCTGCTCCCAAGAGACCGAGCCATTAGGAACAGCTGGTCCCCTGGCTCTAGCGAGAGACAAGCTAATAGATGGTTCTGGGGAACCCTTCTTTGTCCTCAACAGTGATGTCATCAGTGAATATCCATTTGCCGAACTGATTAAGTTCCACAAAGCACGTGGTGGAGAGGCTACAATTATGGTAACCAAGGTATAAACCAAGTGTTAGTAATTATTTCCTGTAACATTTGTTTTATTTGCAGCCTGAACCTTTATCTAATAGGTTGATGAGCCCTCCAAGTATGGTGTTGTGGTTATGGAGGAGGAGACAGGAAAGGTCGATAGATTTGTAGAGAAGCCAAAAATATTTGTGGGCAACAAGATCAATGCCGGGATCTACTTGTTGAATCCGTCTGTCTTAGACCGCATTTCGCTGAAGCCGACCTCAATCGAGAAAGAGGTTTTCCCCAAAATTGCAGCAGATCAAAAGCTCTATGCCATGGTCCTGCCTGGTTTCTGGATGGATATAGGACAGCCAAGGGACTACATCACAGGCCTAAGGCTCTATCTGGATGCTCTTCGCAAGAAATCACCCTATAAATTAGCTGTTGGCCCGCACATTGTGGGGAATGTCTTGGTGCATGAGACTGCCGTGATCGGAGAGGGGTGCCTGATTGGGCCAGATGTCGCAATTGGACAAGGGTGCGTTGTGGAGTCTGGAGTAAGGCTGTCAAGGAGCACGGTGATGCGAGGAGTTCGGATTAAGAAGCACGCATGCATCTCCAGCAGCATTATTGGGTGGCACTGCACGGTCGGACAGTGGGCACGGGTTGAAAACATGACCATCCTTGGGGAGGATGTGCATGTCTGCGATGAGATATACAGCAATGGAGGTGTTGTTCTCCCTCACAAAGAGGTCAAATCAAGCATCCTGAAGCCTGAGATCGTCATGTGAGCATGGAAAACTGAAGTGGTTTGGGTTGCAAGTGTTCCTGTTCTTTTTCTTAGTATTTCTGTCTCCAGCTGCAAGTGTATGGGTATATGTTGCCGTCAATCATTCAGTTTATAAGCGTCTATGTATGCTTTTTTTCTTCCAGTATTGGGCTCATGAAAGTTTGTTGTCTGGGTGTGCAGATGTAAGTTCCTCCATTGGACATGGAAAGATAAGAGTTTTATTCTGTGATTAAATCTCTGTGGGTATTGTTTTATTTGTTGTTCTTATCCCCCTGCTTCAGGAGCAATAACTTTGAAAGGGCGAGCATGATCGGTCGTCGTTCCATTTGTTTTGGTTTTAATACCTTTTCCATGAAGGAGGATCGGTCGTTTACCATGAACATGGTAAATAGGCAAGTAATGTTTGCCCATCTTGTTTAGATCTCATTCACGGAATGTGGTACAAGGGTCGCGTCATTGGATAAGTTGATTTCGAACCATTAAGAATTGAGGCCTTGGATTAGTATGTAATAGTTAGGTTAAGATTTATACGATAGGTCTAAAATGATGGAATATTGACATACTTTTGTTGATGTTTTCCCAAATTGTGACTTCTGGTCATGGCTTACATAATTGCTGCCAAATGAAAAAGCCACCTCCAAGTCAGATTTAGAGCGATTACGGCTTACTTCCTGGCTACAATTATGGACGGTTGTAATTATTTTTAATCACCTGAAATCTTTCTAACGAAACAATTGTAGAGATTGCAAGCAACCACACTGACTTCTAATCCAAATCTTTGGAAGTTGACCGCTGTACCTGTCTGTCCGATACCAATCTAATTAATACCAGGGAAAAAGGTTGCCAGCCAGAGAATCTCTTTTGAGGCGCTTTGCTGCTTCTTTTTCAGAGTTTGGCAAATTGGAGCATGAAGAACACCAGTACTAACTATGAAGTATGAACTGGTTTAGATTGCATATATCGAGACTATAATTTGTTGGCCTAAAGGTATATGTAGCGTAGAGCGAAATTATGGTTAACAAAATCTATTGTGATTCACATCTCTCTCCAAGTGTGATTTGAGCCTTACCAAATCCATCATGGTTGCCATCCACGGTTAACCACCGATTATGGTTGCAGTGTGTAGAGGGAATTACGCCAACGGAAATGCGAGCAGCTGTGGGATTGGCTAGAATTGGGCTTTAAAAAAAACTCAAAAAGCGAGAAAACAAAAAGGGCCTACCAAAACCCTGTGAAACGTGAAATATAGCGACCAACCACCACCGAAAAAATCCTCAACTCAGAGTCCGACCTTAAGTAAAGGAAATGGTATATCGCAGCATCTGGAGCAGCCACGAGCGTCTCTTCCACAACCCAAGCTGTAGGAAATTTATTCAACGTAGAACCATGACAGTTTAATAGTTTAAAAAGAATATCTAAATGGATAAGAGTTGAAGACTCTAGGAATTCCACAGGAACTCATGATAACCATCCATCTTACGTACTTCAGCATACTTCAAAAACACATCCACACATGAATTAAGAATCTGATGACTAAAAGAACCAAATCTTATCACGCATTCATCAGGAAGTTCCTCTTGAATCAGGCATGAATTGTGCGTCAATTCAGTGGCTTCAGCATTTTCGCAGCCTAAGCCGAGAAGGCTCATGTGTTACAGGAAATCAACCACAAAGGTAACGAAAACACGTGCATTTATCCAAACAGGCATTTCTCTCGTTATCACAATCATTTGGTTTTCACAGTCTCTTCTTGCAGCTCTCCGACCGTTCATTTTTTCCATCCTGAGTGCATGAAAGACCTTACAAAATGAGCTGTAATGATACATGATACCACTGTGCGTGGAGGCAACTAAATCAGCCTATGCATAGAATGCCACACCAACCTAAGCCTCTCAATCAGAAGCTATTCTTACTGCAATATAGGAAAACATGAACAAATGAAAGAGAAAAAGGCAAAAGAGGAAGCTCGTTTTCCAGCATGGTCATCACCTATTGCAGTGGATGCAGAAAAATGCTGGCAAGGCTGCATCGTAAAGCATTACACGAACTAGAACTTTATAGTACAGGCAAGTACGCAATAAACATGTTCTGACAACTTGGGAAGTGACTTGCAGCTCAAAACTAAAGGTCATTTTCTTGAATTATGGTGAATTTCATTTCTTTTTTACAAGTAATTAATATCACAAAAAGAAAGATTCATACAAGACCCGTCAAACTGATGCCAGGAGCCAAAACATCACTAGGGAAGATATGGCAATTAGCAGCCATGTGATAAAAGCCAATGCAATGGAGATTTCGAACTTGCCACATGAGAGTTGAAGAATCATTTTGCAGAAGTCTGAATCTCTTGTAAACAGAACTGTTACAGCTGCTGAAGAGCATGCCGCCGCAAGTGACAGAATTGCTGTTACCTGGATTATGCAGGATTACTTGCCTCAGTGCAACAGCAATATGAAAAGGAAGTCCCGTATGAGCTAAATTTTCAACATCCCTAGGTATGAACAACACTCGAGGAGATGTTTAAGTAGATTGGTAAGAGCATGAGGTAAAGGGCTACATCACAGAAACAGCCGCAGGAGATAATGGATCCAGCACAGTTCATTCTATGACTCGTTTCGGTAATTAACATGGCAATAGCATTTAACAAGATTGCCTGCTTTCTGCTCACAATTATAATGACAGTACTCAAGATTTTGGTACTTTGGTGATGTTTTTTTCCTACAGCTTGCTAGCAGGAATAATTTAGCTGAAACTTCTTAGCAATAAATTTCAGAATTGAAAATTGATTAGAAAAAAGTAACTGACAAAGAAGAAGAGAAAAAATGAAGATTGGATCAACCGTGTTTTCATGAAACTATGACAAGTGCAAAATCCCATCTGAATGTAAGCCAAGAAAATGAGATCATACAGAAGTTTCATATAGAATCAGTTCTTGTTCATATGCAATAATATCCAAAACAATACACACAAACTTGACTAGATGAGACAGAGTGATAACTCTAACAAGATCGCAACTTTGATTTGTGACTTAGGTCTAGTAAAAATATGAATATAACCATAGCACAATGCCTCAGCTTCAAAGGAATGAATGGTACCTGAAATGAGTTGAATAGTTCATATTATCCAATTATTTTATATGTATAAGGTTAATTTATCTACCCTCGCCACGAGCACTGTCCCTCGTTAATCAAGCATAAAAATGCACAACTTCTTGTCTTTTCTTTTCACATCATTCAACAGTCACAACACATATTCCACGTAACAACACATTACCCATGGGCTTTTTGAAGAAGTCTTGACTTCAATTCAGTTAAGGGGGTCAAGAAAAAAGCCTAGTTCCAGATCCTAGAAAAACTGCTTTTATCAAATGTTTTCCTGGCACAACAATGACTCATTGATTTGAGAGTGCTGTATAATCTGAATTAGTTCCTTAGACTGCAAACCTTAATATCCCATAAAAGTGGACCAGAGGCAACTTGATGTTAATTACTTTCCCAAAAGAAGCAGACAGAAAGGGAGTATTGACATGTCATGTGGTACGCAAATTCATCATGTCACACCATATAAAGCAGAAACATCACAAAGTTTCTGGTGAACGTAGCGAGTACTACTGTGAAACAATAGTAAGCTTGCAAAGTTTCTCTCTCTAAGTCATAAAAACATGCATTATTTTAGCAAATGATTGCGTTCAGGATGTCCTGAAATATTCTGTCAAAGAGTTCCAAAATCCCATTTTACTTTCATTTAATAAATGAAATTATACTAAACACTGAGCAGTGCTAATGTGAAACAAATATGGTGGAAAAAAACATGGGACAGAAGATATGCACCATGACTTTGTTCATAAACTGGACCTAAGGAAAACACATATTTTAAAGAGAAGCAGGTGATAGTGATGTACTTTTGTAAAGGACTCCATGAATTATGTCCTATAAACAGGTCCACCAAGCATTTTCTGTGAGACATTTAAGTTTCAATTGCATTTGAGTATGAACTTGCCATAAATGAAGTGAAAAACCTCAGCTATCTTACATAAGGATTCATGTTTTTCTGCTACAGGGATTGATGTATCATTTCCGCATGCAAAGAGAATATTAAATTCTAAGAACTGACCAAGTCATCTAATTGTGACATGTAACTAAAACAGAGTAAAAGGATGAAATGTGATTACCCAGTCACCAACGAAGAACAAGCTTATTAACATAGGATTATGCAGATCTCTTTTAATCTTTAAAGCATAGATATCAACACATGCAAGTCCCAAGCTCCATAATGCTTGTAGTCCCATAGAAGAAATCAAATAGCTGAATCCAAAAGCATGACAACAATTCAGTCCAAAGAAAAAGTGAATATCATCAGAATAGTATGTTGAATATGCTAGACAAGCTTTACAAAGCATAATCTGCAAAATTATCTTCTTTCATTAACTTGTCATGTCAGAATCATAAAATATGATCGCACAAAACTGACCTAGGTATATCAGGTAGTAAACTTTCCTTTTTGTTATACTTTGATGGTTAATTAGCTAAAAGTACTAACTAGAAACAAATAATCCATGTGCTGACTGTTTTGAACAAGTTCAATGCCATTTATTCTTGTTGATTATTTAAGTTTGGAGATACATATGTAGAGCTAATATGTGGGTGCCCACACAACAGCCAAAATAAAGTCACTCCTAAATGGAGGATCGGCCCTGTCATCGATGATTTGAGCATTTAGATGTGATCTAGCATCTCTAAATTGCTTATTGCTAAAAAATCATGTGATTTGGAGATCACTAGCATAAGCAGCCAATGGTCAAAATATATATATTATTCGTGTTGTTTAAATTGTCCAATTTTACTGTTGGATATATAACCGATGCATAGGCTAAGAATCTCCAAATCTTATGATTTTTTGACAGTAAATAGTATAGAGATAGTAGGTAACATTGAAAGGCTTGGATCATTAGTTTCAGGCTCTCAATCATCTAGTTGGGACTGACCTTATTTGAATTGTTTAGTGCCAACATATTAGCTCTATTTTTGTATGTGCATGTGTTGGACAGTAATAGGCGACATAAAGGGGGTGCACCCCTCTAATACCCTTAACCCTCCAATCCCCAGTGAAGGCAAGATTTGATCCCAAGCCAAAAACTTGGTATGCCTACTAAAGACTTTACCGACTTGGAAAGCTAACACCTTCGTAGTAATCAAATTTTGAGTTCAAGAATCATGTTCATTAAAATTTGGAATGAGTTTGTAAACTAAGCTATATTATTAAAGTTAGTACTAAATAAACAATGGCAGAGATAAGCACTTCCATCCATCAAAACTAAAAACATCAAATTCTCCTAATTAGATTTTCCTGAAGATACAAAGCTATAGCATGTAAAGAGATATTTGACAATGTGCATATTTATTCATTGTAAAAAAATTGATTTAGTAGCTCAGACGTCAACAACAATAAGCAATCTTCATTAGAGACAAATAGTTTATCAAAGGTTGGAATCAAAATGATTCGGAAACGAACAACTTTGTTAAAATCACCATTTCAATAAACGAGATAAAAATCAGTCTTGGCATTGTTTCTCATGAACATAACCAGGCACTTATGGTGGGTTTCCCCACCTCACAAGAATTCTTGCGCCAATTTGATGAGTATGTGCAAGAACAAAATCTCACACCTTGTCATGTTACTTGCACCCTCATTCTCCATTCTAACAACATTCATTATAAGTAGCATATTGGGACAACAGCTATCCTCCATATGAGAATTAGGCCCTATAAGGAAGCTTGTCTGGTGCACAAATTATCCGGTGTTCATTCTTCTTGTCCCAGTTCCATACTCATCTCTATTCTAACTTCCTTCAAATACAGTAGCATATCAAGGCAACACCATACTGTATAAATATCCAAACTTTTCAACGACACATCTATAATTGGAATAAATTTCCAAGACATTATACACTTTTTACCAGAAAATTTAGTGCAAGCCACAATCACCTTTAAACATGCAAATAATATAAACATCAACCAACTTATTTCCCATGACTTGCCAAGTGATGTGGCATAACCAAATCATCTTCAAGTTCATATATTCAAGCATCAGTCGACCAAAAAGTCCAAACCCTACAGATGAAGATTCAAATTGCAATGCCTAATATGTTGCCATCATTTGCAAAAGATTTAATTTTTAACTCAAAAACTTAACCACAAGACTGTTATATTGTTAGGTCCACGCCTAGAAACCCCCTCTGAACTAACTAGATATCTACAACCATCTCAATATTAAAAGCGCTTAACGGTAAACAATCAACTTGATATCTCAGCAAAAAGAAGTCACAGAATAAAACAAAGAGGCATATAAGTAAGGCAATAAATTTGGAATTTTATGAAATTAAACTAAAGTATCCAATATAACAAACTTAGATTTTTTTTTTTTTGGAATGGAACTTAGAGTTAGAATTACGCATCTGAGTTGCCAAATCATCGAACTCGATATTAGATAAACACTAAAGTTTAAGGGCTACCAAATTAAAAAGGGACCTTGGGATTTGGTCATACCAGAAAGCAGTGTAGTTGGAGAACCCTAGAGCGGAGACCATGACCCCAATCGAAGCACCGGCGAAGGCACACTGCCCGATCCTTAGCAGCAGCCCACTCCAAGTGCCTGGGCTCCCCACCACCACCTTCATCTCCTACTCCTGCTCCTCCTTAAAGAACCCTAGATTCCAACAAAAGTCTTATATTTCTTCAGACCGCCTCCCACAGCTGGAACTCCAAACCAATCCTCGCGCCTCTCCGCGCCTGATGGCCGATTCCGAACTACTTTCTTTCTGATTTCTTCTTCAAACCCTCGATTCTCTCTTTGGATTTGAATGCAGTTCGGTTGATCGTTGTGAGAAATCTAGAACAGAAGGAAAAGAAAGACTACCAAGATGATTACGATACGTTACTCCTCTCGATCAAAACCAATATGTAAACAATGAAATATTTTAAAACCCACACAGTTTGTCCAACTGGAATAGGGACCGGGTCAAGATCACCGGTTTAACCATCTATAAACTCGGATACAATCGAAATAGGGACCGGGGCATGATCACCGGTCATAATTATATTTTATTAATATAAAAATTAAAATTATATATAGTTATAGAAAAAAATTAGATTTTACTAATATCTTTCTGATATCTTTTTGGTACTATAATACAACCACGTTACAAATAATTCATGACATAATAGCATCATTATCATCTTATATCATTTAAATTCATCAAACAATGATCACTCTATTAGAAAAAATTAGGATGACATGGCATTTACACACACACATATATATATATATATATCATGCTATAATATAAATTAGGATCGAATTTTTGAGATAAAAATATTTAAATATAGATAACAAAGCATGTATGTACATTGGTAGCCGGTGGCTGACCATAATATCCTTTGCTCACATGGTGCTTGAGATAAGATGTTGGAGTTCGGGCTTTGAAGTGAATAAGAGAAATTAAGTCCTCATTTTATTCTAAATTAGTTTTAAGCCTATACAATGCACATGGATTATCATATTAAATATAAATATATAAATAATTAAATAATATTTATTTCATTTTATATTTTTTATTATTTATATAAATAGACATTAATTATAAGAATATAATAATACCATATGTTAATAACATAATTTAATTCATATTAATAAGAGTTAATATAATTTTTTATTAATTCAAAGCTTGAATTTAATGGTTGAAGGACTATGAAATAAGAGGATAGAAAGAATGGCTTGCATGGATAATTTTAAATATTTAAAAAATTTTTTATTTCTATTTTTTAATATATATATTAGACCAATAAGTTTGAAGTTTTTATTGCTTTCAAAACTCTATCTATCCGTTCGAGCTCGGGAGTTGGAGCAATTCGGGCAAACTGCACGTTTAACTGTCGTCCAAACCATGTAGCAGAATTGACAAGAAAGATAATTGTCATTTTTGACGAAGGCATATAAAGAAGAGTGTGCATGAAAAAGTATGCGCAGAGAATTATATACATCAAATAAGAAATTGTAGCACGTAAATAGGTGCATTTTATATCTGTTACAGAACCTATTTTCGAGGCCAAACTTTTTCCTTCACTTCCATTGAATGATTGAATCTAGATTTGACCGGTTAATTTGATAGGTTGGGTACACTCAAGTCACTTCAATTATCACCCTTTCCCCTTTCTTTTGGTATCAATCTATTTCCTCAATAACGCTTTAATTAGACCAATAAATTTTTTGAACCAAATGGTGTGGCGAGCATCAGATAATTAGTAGATGCTATTTTCCAACGCTATTCAATTTGCTTGCCTCCATCCTTTCTTCTTCCCTTTTTTTTTTTTTTTGGAGGGAAAGGGAAGCCTCGTGCTTGCCTCCATCCCTTCTGCTATATAACCAGCAGTTCTCCTGCTGCCTCCCACAATACACTTCGTTGCACCCACGTCCAACTTTTTCACTTTCTTCGTTCAAGTTTTAGAAGCCATGGCTACGTTCTTCGCTCTCAATACTGGAGCAAGGATGCCCTCGGTGGGATTGGGTACATGGCAGGCTCCACCTGGAGAAGTTGCAGATGCTGTCATTGCTGCTGTCAAGGTGCATATATGCCAATCTTTTCCATATTGATATAAGTATAACCTTCATTATTTGTCTCTTTAAACAAAAAAAAGAAAAAAAAGAAAAAAAAAAAGGAATTTTTTTGGATCCTAATGCCTGCAATCCGGATGCTGCTGGAATTCGTTTTGTGAATCTGCCATATGAGCTTTGGATTTGATCGAGAGTTAGAAAGAATGAGAAAGAATATAGGAGAAGAGAAATTTGACTAATGGAAGCACCCACCGTGGCGTTTCCTTAATATTTATAACCTGCTATAGCAGATAATTCCTATTCTTTTCCCTTACAAGAAAGATAATGAGAATATTGTTTTAAATCATAAATATATTGCAATTCTAAGGCAATCATGAAATTAAACATCTAAATGTAGCAGTTTCTCTTTTGAATTTATTGTGAAATACACTTTGTTTTTGATATATTTGATTAATATGTAATAGTTTGATCTTAGACTTTCTTGTTCTAGAAGTGGTTTACTTCTTAGGTCTGAAATTCTCATCATCTATTTATTGATGCAGGCTGGTTACCGATATATCGATCGCGCTCATGTATACGCCAACGAGAAGGAGGTATTAGAAAGAAACCAACCCTTTTTTTTTTTTAATGTTTCCTTTTTTTGTTTTTTTTTTTGGAGAAAATAATGGTGGAAGTACCACCTTTACAAGTCGTAGCATGAAGGTCTCCCCAGCTCATGTGCTGAGGGAGTGAGAGGTGCTAAGCTGGTGGGTCCAAGTCCGGTTGGCTGGAAACCAAGCTTTTGATCGTAATTAGAGGCACATGTTCTCAATAACATCTCATTTGTTCGAACTATCTGCCATCTGATTTTGTGATGTGCATATATACATACCTACATATATATTATATTTTCTAATCAAAACAGTAGATTTTTTTATGCTTCAACTTTTTCAAGCAGTCGGACTTCTACCATAATCGATCAAGTAAGGTTTCTTTTGTTTTTCTTAGCTTTTCCTTGCCTTTCCTTGCTCATAAGACTCTAAAGATGCGAGATTTGTGAAAACATTTGCAAGTCCATGGCTGATTCAATCTTCTTAATCGCATCCTTTTATTAAAAACATGTAAGCCAGGTCACATGCTTTCTAATTTAACCCAGTCCTGCTATGTTTATACCGACTGGTATATCTGTTCTCTGAAACATTCTATGCTACCACCTTCCTTCTTAATTCTGTAAACCTCTTTCATCGACCAAAGACGGTGCTTCTGTCACTGAAAAATAACATCTAAGCATATATATATATATATATATATTGATGAGAAGCATCATATATTTTGTGGTACATGTAGGTTGGTTCGGCTTTGAAGAAGCTATTTGATGAGGGTGTAGTCAAGCGTGAAGAGCTGTTTATCACCTCTAAATTACTCTGGTTGGTCTTACTTCTTGGCTCTCACTAGTTTTATGGTGGAAGCATATGCTACTATGGTTTTAGAGAAAATCGAGCCTCGTTCCCAAAATCACGTTATTACCTTTCAATTGTCTCACAAAATGCAAAACAATTTCGCAGGTGTGAAGACAATGCACCAGAAGATGTGCCACCAGCATTGGATTTAACATCGAAAAGAGTTACAGATTGACTATGTAGATCTTTACCTTGTAAGTTTCTCGAGATCTATGGTTTAGTTTTCCCCCTTCATGTCAAAGTTGCCCTCATATATCTGATTCAGTGCCCCGGTTTCATGCATGTTTAATGATGTCTTCTTCTAGGGTGTTTCATGACTCTAATGTCGTCATTGGTTGGAAAATAGCTAAACCCATCTAGTTATCAGAATCTCGATCCTCGATCGAACTATTTTTAGTTATAAAGAGAACCTTTGTTTGTATCCTTTCAGATAACCGTTGTTTGCAAGTCTTGCATGCCCCTAAAGGATTTACTTTCTTCGTGTTTAAAAAAGAAATCACTTGGTATATGGTGTGCAAGAGCCAGTGGAAAAGACGAATTCGAAAGGTTGGTGATATTGACCATCAATTAACATGATGTAAACTGTCCCACGATGGTGCTCATATAACAACTGGATTCTTATTATCTAGCTTAGATGGCTTCTGCTTTGTGAGATATGCATCTATATGACATAACTTTGCCTCTAAAACTGCATTAGCACTTTCAGTGGTATACTTTTGTTGGGTGCATAAGCTACAATCTTCGGCATCATTCACATCGAATCCAAAGTTCGAGCTCAAAGTATAAATAGTATGATATTATGATATTACTTTCTAATTTACCATTCTGTGAATGTATTGAGGATCCATTGGCCACTTCGGGTCAAGAGGGGGGATGGCACTAGCTCTGCAGACTCTGTCCTGACCAACATACCTGCTAGCTACATGGGCAGCAATGGAGAAATTATATGATTCAGGTAAAGCTCGTGCCATCGGCATGAGTAATTTTTCGACTAAGAAGTTGGTGGATTTGCTTGCTATTGCGCGTGTGCCACCGGTGGTCAACCAGGTGGAACGCCATCCTGTTTGGCAACAAGCTAAGCTTCGCAAGTTCTGTGAGTCAAAGAATGCTCACCTCTCTGTAAGTTATCCAACTCATCACTACTTATTATTGCTCTTTTTATATGCTAACCAGTAATCTCACAATTCAATATTTGTTTGTCCGTTAAATTCTCAGGCATATTCCCCACTGGGTTCACCTGGTACACCTATCATGAAAGGAGGCAGTAATGTTCTTACGAATCCTGTCGTGACTATGTTTGCTGAGAAATTGGGCAAGACGGCTGCACAAGTGTACTCCCCAAGAGCACAAATGAAGCAAGGTTAAAGGAAAATCTGGACATATTTGACTGGTCTATTCCTGATGAATTATTTGCCAAGTTCTCTGAAATTGAACAGGCAAGTGGCCATTTTCTGTTTGAAACCTAATGTGACTGAAACTATGGGACTTGAGGATGGGTACAGCTTCAAACTAGGAGCAATAAAAACCAATGGAATAGCATACTTCATAAATTTGCTTTTTGATTTGTTGTTTCTTCCTAATACTGCTTGATACAAGGTTTTCTTCAAGCGCACAAGATGAAAGATCGAAGAGGCATTTTATCCTTTTAAAAAAAGCATATTAGATAAAGGGAAGTTTATTATCTAAAGAATTTTATTATTGTTGACCATTAAAAATCATAATATATCCATAAACCATTGTTTTGATGGTTTTGTAATATATCCATAAGCCATGCATATTGTTCTGTGGTTAGATTTTATCGGTTTCGGTCAACAAGTTGGTTGCCGCTCGCTTTGTATCTAGGCTATTAAATTTTCTTAAAAGAACAAAATATATTAATTATAACCTATGGCAGACGACTTGTTTGCCTAGTTCTCCGAATTTGAACAGGCAAGCATCCGTTTTTCATTCGAAGTTCCATCTCCCAAGTGATTGGAATTCTACGACGAGTGTTCGAATCTGGCTGATATAAAAAATTTCAAAGTAACAGGTTGGTTAAATAAAGAATGTGCACAAGGGTATGGTTAGTTATTTTTGTTTCCAACACTTGTTTTGTTGTGTGTCATACAGGCTAGGCTGGGCTACTGTTTTGTGCACCCTCAAAAGTATCTACCAAAGTGTGGAGGATGGTGAAGTCTGAGCATGCATCACATTCCTTGGTCAAAGAGTGGGCATTAAGTTCTGCATTTGGCCAGAATTTATGCATTAATAAAAGATTACCAAGCAAGCCTGTTCTCAATAAATCATGCATTTACCATTTATGCCCTTGCATCTATACTGCAAATAAGACATCTCTATCTGAGGATATTGTTAGTTAATCTGTGCACTTGTCTTGCATTTATGCTCTTTGAGCATGCGAATCTGCTTTCTGGATATTCTTTTCTTTTCTCCGTCTATGTAAGCTCGTCTCATTGTGGTGGGAAAGATTTGTAAGCTTGGAGTTATTTCTTATGGTGATGCTCCATGGCAAGTTCCTCTTTTATGTCTATGTAAGCTCTGTACGCAAGCTCATCTCATTGTGGTGGTAAGCTTGGAGTTATTTCTTATGGTGATTTTATTTGCATGCCGACTTCTTGGTTAGAGGGATCGAACAGATAGATGTTCACTTCATTTTGGAAGGGAGATGGAAAAGCAAAGCAGCTCCGACGACGAGCTACCTCATGATTTTTGATGAAGCAACTCATGTGCTTTGTGGGGCATGCGGTTGCGGCTTCTGATGATATTTTTATGTTCCGATTTTATTGTTGCACGTACAAAGGTCTTGAACTTCCAAATCTTTTAATCAGATCCTTCGCGTATATTTTATTGCAATCCAACCCTTCCATCTATTTTTCCTGTGGTGCTGTTAACAAGTAACATCATAGCATCTCCAGATTTTTCAGTTTATTTCCACTTCTGATCTCATCCATTCTTCCCCTTCTGTTGCTAACAATAGCATCATAATCCCTGGATCCCTCCACCCGCTGACGAACCCAAGTCAAAATGCGGCCAAAAACCATTCCATTTCCGAAACCATCCTTGTTTCTTCTCTCATCGGACGCTTGATCCAACGGTGAGAAACTTGTATCATCTTACCCTTTTATCCGAAGGTAAGGTACCGCATGATTTCTTAACTCGCCCCGCTTTAACCTTAAACTGCGAGCGGCCTCCCTCGCCGGTAGAACCCTACTTGGCCTGGCATTGCATTGGGTTTCGTACTTTTCGTTCCATCTCTTCTAGGAGGCGGAGGCTGCGGCGGTAATGGCCTTCTCCATCCCACTACGGCAAGCGTTGTCTGCGGCGTTCCCTCGCACTATCCGGTCTCTTGGAAGAAGCTACCATGGCGGTCACCTCTCCGCCCTCCTCCATCCTTGTCCCTCGAGGGGAACATTTGTCGGGCAACCATTGGAGAACGAACCCCTCTCTCTTTCCCTTCTCTCGCTCTCTTCTCTTCGGCGGCCAAGAAGCCAGCGTCCGACGCCAATCTTCTGTGTATCATAGACGATGAGATCAAGTACGCCGAAGACTCTGACGACCACGACCGGGTAAGCCCTAATTTCCCCCCCTCTTTTTTTTTTTGCTTCAACTTATTTTTCTTAAAACCAATATCGTGGGAGAAAATTGAGATTTGAAAGCTGCTTTCACATAAAGATTGATTTTTTTTTTTTTTTTTTTTTTTTATTGTTCCGTCAAATGTTCAAGGAAATGGAACTCTATATTGGATTGCATTTATATATGCTTTTTAAATTGAAAACGCTTTCACAAGCCGTTCTTTTATTTTTTTTCCCTTCCAATTTCTTTTTTCATTTCCTGAACCAAAATTGACATGAAAACCATCATCATGTAAAACCCCTAGCTTTTGTGTCTAATTTTCACCAACACACTGACGGATGAAACTTGGTTAATGGCTGCGAGCATACCATATCCTAAGTATTAATTACTTGCTGCTAATTTATATTAAAAAAAGTTTGTTTTGTAGCTGTTGATGGTCCAAGTATTTTCTTGGAATTCCACTTTATATATAAAAAAGAGACAGGAAAGTGTATTCTCTTCTCATTATGATCTAAGTGCTTGCTTATTTTATGACTTTGAACAGGTAGAGGAAATACCTAAAGGGTTTCCTTTTGAGATCCAAGATGAGAGAGAAATGAATGTGATCACTCTTAAGAGAAGCTATCAGGGTGAGAAGATTGAAGTTGTAGTTTCTATGCCCAGCCTCGTCACTGGAGAGGAACCAAATAATGGTATGGAGGATGACCATGATGAGGATGAGGATGGTGGCCGTGGTGAGAAGCCTAGCCAATCAAGCATCCCGTTGACCGTTAATGTCTCTAAAGGAGATGGCCCCGGCCTGGAGTTCTGCTGTACTGCTTACCCCGATGAAGTTACGATCGATAGCATGTCAGTGAGTGAAAATAAAGAATCTGGTGAGGAGATGATTGCCTATGAAGGCCCTGATTTCAAGTAAGCATTTCCGATCTCCCTTACAATCTCCTTTGTCATTATTATGTGCTATAGTTTGTATCATTTCGCTTGTAAGTATAGCTAAATAGTTCCATTTTTTTTTTTTGTGTCATAGTGACCTGGATGAGAACCTTCAGAAAGCCTTTCACAAGTACTTGGAGATGAGAGGCATTTCCAACACCTTGCACGAGTACATGATAAACAAGGATTCCCGTGAGTACTTGCATTGGTCGAGGAATTTGAAGCAGTTTGTTCAGAAGTAAAAATTTGGAAAGTTTTGCCATAAGGTGTGACACATATTCCATTTTCAGTTGTATATATTCTGTACCCATATATTGCCTATAAACAGTTCTTGTTGAAGAGTATGTTTGTTATATGATACAATTTTAGTGACTAATGGAGTTTGCTCAAACTAATAGGCATTATCGACTGCCTATCACTTTTGAGATGGTTAATTGTATGCAAAAGGAGATGTATGCCTGGAGTTAAGTTTTGAGAACTGGTGGTAGTGGTTAAATTACCAATATTGTTATGTCATCTTTCTTTTCTCAAGTTCTGCTCTCTCTCTCTCTCTCTCTCTCTCACGCACGCACGCACGCACGCATACAGAGGGGGGGGAGAGAGAGTTTATGTTGTATATGTAACCCCATTATTTTGCATTTGCTGATTATAGCAAGTTAGAGATAATTATCTTGGGTTACTGCCTTAGATCATAAACCCTTTTCTCCTTAATGTTCAAGATCGTTGAATGGTAATATGTGCTGATCTTGATATGTGGTTTCTGATTTACCTAAAAATTGCTAATCGGAGCTGCAGTTAATGTTGATGATGTAATGGTATCTCGACCGGACACCTGGTTCTCGTTCGCAAACATTCAAGTTATGATATGCCTATTTTGAACCATGGAATTGCACAACTGCTGGTCTGCAATGCTCCGTAGTTGTGCTATATGAGATGAAGGTGGTATCAAAATAGAAGCAATTCTATTTTATGGTGAAGCTGATTGGGCCCTTTTTGTCATTCCTATGATGGCTGAAATTCTGCTGAGCTCCGTAATTACTTGCTTGTTATAAGCTTTTGCCTATGAGAGCTGTTCCATACAAGCATGCCGCTTGCCTTTCTGATGAAGATAATAGTCAAAATTTTGTAGGCTTTTAGTTGTGGGACAACCATATTCAGTTTATGGCTTATTGCATATTTGACACTATCTCTTTCTTGGAACTATTAAATCAGAAGCTTTTGGTTCGGTTTATTTGGCGATCATGTCAGGCTTTTGTTCAATTGATTCACGACCTGCATAACCTTAACAGCATGCAATCTGATTTCACACACCTCTGTTATTTATTCAGAGTTCTTTGTACGTTTGTTAAGCAGGGAGTTTGCATTTCAAGATTTTGCAGAGGAGGTCCACAAATTTCTATGCTTTTCTTCAAGCTGCTGGGCGATGACAAAAGCTTGGTTAGACTTCTTTAAAAAATACTTATTGAAAACCTTCTCAATTGATCATATAATATCCGTATGGCTATGCCTTAGAATTATTGTGCACTTCTGAGGTAAATTATGATATGTGGTGTACAAAGCCAAAAGGTGATGCTGGATATGAATTAAATCCATCCTATAATTAAAAGTTTCGTATCTATATTCATTTTGTACTTATCTCGGGTTGAATTAGGATGGATAAAAAAAATTGGATCAAATAAAAAATTTATTATATAAATATCATAAAATAATTATAATTTTAAAAGAAAAAATTAAGTTAAAATTATATGAGATAGAATTCGAGGCAAGACATATTATTATCTGTATTTAATCTGTTTTGAATATTTTTTTACAATCTATATCCATTCTGAATTTTAATTAAATAAAATAAAATTCATCCCATTTATCATTCTTAACAACAAGTCCATCTAAACCAGATCTACACGCCTGACATTCTAATATCACCCAATCTCACTGATATTAACCGTTAAGGGCAGGACAATCGTTTTCTAAGCCTCGGCCACAGAAACAAAAAGATACCTTCAAAAACAGGGGAAAAAAATAAAGCGACCCAAAAGGCATTCAAAGATAAAGCAAAGGAATCCTTTCCAATAACATGATATACATTGTAGATCCAAGTCAGTTTGGAGCCAAAAAGGCATCTTTTAACAAACAGTTGAAGTCGAAAGTATCAAGTCTGTCAAAACGTTTCACTGCAACTCTATACATCAATTTACGGTGTTTTCGTCCTCTCTCCTAGTCCATTAGGTTCACCAGGTAAAGTCAGAACTTGCAACCTCATTTCCATACCATGGTGCCCGGCATTTAGAATGAAGTAAAGAGCATTGCTTTCAAATTCATCTGTAGCAGGTTGCAAAAATATTTAGCAATCAACAAATCTTAAATGTACTGGTTCTGAGTAAAATTGTACATTTTATTTAAAGTATTTCTCAGATAAAATTCCAAATTGATCATGAAGAACATTTGTGCAAATTAAATCATATCAAACAATTAGAATTCTCAAATTTTGGACGCTTATGATGAGCCTAAAAGAGTTCATTAAAATTTCTGCACTTGGCCTCCAGCAGAGAGTCCAAGACACAGAGTGAACAGTACGATTATAAAAATATTTTGCAATGCCCTTGATGAAGATCAACGGCAAAATTGATGGCATGGAGATACCGCAACAGTTTGAGCTATTCCAGAATTTATTGTTTTTGGATGTCGGAAAATGCTATCTACATGTCAACTTATTTGGAACAAATGATTTATATACTCGAATAACACTATAGAGAATATATAATGTAGCGGATAGGGAGTAACGATGCCAAAAATAAGCAGGCTTAAATAAATCTTGAGAATAAAATGCCCTTTAATCATCATCGAACCTACCTAAAACACGTTTACATAAATTCAGCAGCAGCATGGAACTCTTTAGTATTTCATACAGGAGTAAATTATCATATAATGCAACCCACATTACATATATCATGGGAACCTGGAGCTTGCCTGTACAACTGCTATCAAATATGCTGCACGGCATGATACCCTCTGAACATACAACGTCACACAAAGAAGAAAATTTTGATGAAAAGTGCAAGCACAAATTGCAACAACAAGGCACTAACAATTAAAACCATCAGATCACTCCCCTCCGTGTAGGACTTTAAGTTAAGCGCAACGAACCAAGATGATGCAGCACCAGCAAGAATTATGATGATCCATCGGAAAATCTCAACAGGAGCTATCAACAACAACTGAAAGATCAGTTAAACAAATCCATAATTAGTTGATAAGAAACGATCATTTTCCTATGTTGGAAATAATTTTTATAGTACAACTGGTTGTATCCATCATTAGAATGCAGTTGCACTGCAAAACAAGCATAATTATTTCACAATTCCTCCGTTTTTGTTAATCAAGCATATGGTTGAAGATGATATATGGCTATGGCAGTACAGTACAATGGAAGTAGGAGAAAAATGCTTCCATCTAACTACCGTCCATGGATTTGAATCAATCTTAATCCATCAGACCTATAATTTACATAATGGAGCAGCAGGTGCCAAATGTTATCATGAACAGCCTGGTCTCCTGCTTCTAGGCAGGAGAAAGATTAATAGCCGACAAATGAAAAGGAAGCTCACCAGTGTGAGCTTTATCTTCTTTAATCAAAGTTTGGATGGAGGCATGCTCTTGAAGTGAATTCAAGAACCCCACCAGTGAGCAATTATTAGTTGTGACCTCTTGAGGAAAAAAGGTTAAATTTTGCTTACTTGCCAAGTAGAAGTGTCAACCTATTAAAAGCTTTTGCGTTCTGTTGTTGACTTAGATGCACCATTGTTTATAGATATAGTACCGAAAGAATCCTCACCAACATCATGTACACCTGGAATTCTCGCTTGGAATATAGCTAATCAAAAATTTATGAAAAATGAAAATGAGATGAAGCAAAACAGAAAGGCCCACCTATTTAGAACCTACTTTTATGAATCAATCACATCCACTCTTAGGGTTGCACCTCCATTAACTTTAAAACCTTCCAAATCCTTTTAATGATTTTTCTCATTTTCTTCTCTTTCCAACTCATGCATGCAAATGTCTCTCTTCTTACCCAAGCTCTTCAAATCTTTGTTGAATGTTCCAGTCACGTCAAGGTTCTCACATATTTTATCATCAATTAATATTAACCCTTGCTCTTCTGTTAAGTACTATTTTCTCATTATCCTTTGCATTTCCATACAGATGCAATTCAACATTCCCATAACTTTGACATTCTTTTTATGTGCTTTAGTGCACTATGTCACCCAACAGTCTGAAGAATAAATGTTGTTGTTCCAGCCTTAATATTGTTCAAAGACATGGCAATCAAACAACCACCTAGATGCATTGTTCCACTTCTTAAACTCCTCCCTGATTCTAATTGATTATCCATCTCTCCCTTCTAACCATATTTAACAGGCAAAAACATTACATTGGAGCATCTACCAATCATCAACATTTATTGGCAACACTGTGAATATTAATGCTACCATCTAAGTGCAATACAAACACTGTGAATATTAATGCTACCATGTAAGTGCAATACAAACACACACACACGCTCCGTTTTGTTCTGCCAATTTTTTTAACTTTTCTTATCCCCCTATGCATTCCTTTATAATTGCATATGAGAACTTTAACCTATCCCTGTCTTTTAATTTGATGTTGTATCTGCAAAACACACTTTATGATGTAGCTTAATGATCAAAAGTCAATACATACATGAAAATAATAACTTAGGGCCCGTGGCACCATTGCTGTTTTTGTGTTTTTGTTTATCTATAAAGTAGTGAAATCCCATAAGGAGATTGATGTGGAAGACAGCATCTGCACCAAACTTCTGCTATTTGTTGTTTCTGATTTTGTTCGTTTCCAAAAGCAACAAATTTTTCATTCCAAATTCTCTTAAGATTTTCACCAAACAAATTGAAAAAATAAAAGCGTTACAGTCTACTGCATTTTTTCTTCTTTAAATTGAAAACAAAAACAGAAAAACAAAAGCAACACAAAACATGCCCTTAATAATGAAGATGGAGCTCAAATCTGCACAAATCCAACAACTGCTTCATCTCATCGTCTAAAAGCCTTGTTTTCACCTGGTTGGCAACCTAACAAAATCATTAACTTTCATAATCCAAGCTTTATGACCAACATCAACAGGGTCCTGATGCATCTGCCTATATGCACAATGAATAAGGTTGAAACCAACTCTCTGACAAGAACTATCATAGGCCTGCAAATAGTCCTTCGCCCATGCCCTAACAGTGGTAGGGTTAGTATAACTTTCTTAATGCCTACAATTCCAATAACACAAATCCCTTCTGAGCAATTAAAACTCATATGCACAAGCTCTAGTTGACCCTAACCCTCAGTTTGGTACGAAAGATAGATTGAAGGATTGATGGAGGAGGAAGGATGGATGGATCTTTCATCCATCCTTTCATATGTTTGGTGAAACATAAAAGAATGGATGAAAATGATTTCCTCCTCTGTTTGTCATACAAGGAACGAAAGAGAGGATGGATGATATTTATATAACATATTTACTAGACTACCCTTTGATAAAAATATTACTATTATCAATTTATAATACTTATTTATACTAAAAAAGTAAATAATATATAAACTTACAATCATTATAATCTATAATTATATAAAAATTATATAAATATTTAATTTTAATTTAATTTAATAAATGATTTAATAAATTAATTATTAATGAATTAATTACATATATTAATCAAATAAATAACTAATTAATTTATAATCTAATTTAAATAGTTAATTAATATTATCCAAATAGTTAATTAAAAATAGTAAATAAAAATAGAGAAATAAAAGATAATTTTAATTATTTAATTATAATTATCAAAATTATGTACTAAAATTAAAATAATTAGTAATGAAATTTAATAGTATGTGATTAATAGGATATATAAAAAAATAAATAACTAACATGAATGAAAAAGTAAAGAGATATTATATTTTTGTCAAAAAAAATAATGAGGATAATTTTGTCAATGTAAAAATTCATTTATCAATGATTCATTCATCTTTTCTTGCATACTTCCAATTTGGGACGATGCAAATTGGTAGGATGGATGGACAACCCCTTCTTTTTCATCCATTCTCCCTTCAACTTTTTGAACCAAACAGTGAATGAAGGCCATCCATCCTTCCAACCTCATCCATCCACTATCTTATGATCCCAACCAAACACAGGATAAATCTTCACATCAATCACATGGCAAATGCAATCATGCAGCAAAATTGATGCTAAAAAATCCTCACACTTCTAAATTGTTTTTTTATCACTTCTCTTATAGATTCATAAAGTCTTGTATTAGCATTATATCATTTCTGCAATGATCAACACAATGATATTTTATTCGGTCAAAACTGATAAAAACCCTATACAACCAGTGATGTCCTGAAGTATCCTTAGAACAAGTTGTAAGAAATTTTATTTCAAGTTTACTTCCTAAGAGAAAAAAGGAGTGAGGTTCATTCAGTTATCAATAAAGAAAAAAATCTGACACATCTTTAGCCAGATAAGGGACAGAGAAGTAAAACAAATATATTGAATGAAATTATCGAACAATTATTTTATATAATTTTCAAAATTATTTTATGAATTTTTACTCTATAAAATGTTTCAGCAAAGTAGGCACTGCGCCTGAACACAAAATTAGCTTTATGAGTGACAACTCTCCAAAGATTTCTTGGAAAGAATTATGCCTTTTTATACCATCTAGTTCTGAACGTCACTCTGGAATCCCTCCAAAAATCCTTTTTCCCTCTAAATCCACATGATTTTTTATGATGGATTTTGGAAAAACAGGAAGTGATTGTTCATTTAAATAACACGACAATTGTGTAATTTAACTGGATGATGACTCTGCAAGCAAAAGCAACCACTTGATTGAATCGTAAGAATAAATTAGAGAAATAAAGAGACGTGACAAGACACTTACAGCACTTGGTACAAAGATGAACAGCGAGTAACCCCACATACACCAAAGACGTATGAGGCTTGCATTACATCCAAAGTACTGAAGCAAGAAGTAAAATGCAACTGGCACAGCAAGCGCGTAACCATATATGATACATGCTGCCCAATTTACAAAAGTGACATCAAAGGTCCACGTAGTATCTGGTTCATTTCTTTTGTGCATAAGATATGTTGCACAGTTTCCAAGGGCAGCAAGCATGAATACCAATGTAGTGGAGATCCAAATGGGGCCATACCTATAAATGTCCAAATGTTTAATCATGTAAGCCGCACATAATCTTTCATGAGAGGGGAGTGTAAACATTTTACTTATATTAAATGAGTGCCAGAAAGGATAGATCAACTCATCAATCAAAACTCCATATATAGAATTGCTAATTGAAGCAACCAGGGGAAAAAAGATGACTTCAATGATTAAAAATTGTGAAACAATGATCCAGGACAAAGTGCAGCCATATGCTAGTTGTAGGGGATTACAAGTAGCTAAGCACAGGTGGAGTAGAATAAAGTGAAATAAAAGACTCCCAATCATTTAAAATGCCACTAGACTAGACTAAGGTAGACAGTCCCCACCCCCCACCACCTCTTTACTTGAATTCTGTACTTCTCGAAGCAATGCAAAGACATCTTTTAGGAAGGGACTGAGTACACATGGATTCTCAACAGCCAAGTGACTCTCTAAAGAAGAAACAGTTAACATTTTTCGATAAGGTAATATTATCTGACAATCCGAGAAGCAGACAAGTGACATATACACCTACAGATTAATTAAATCATTGCATGAAAAAATGAGCCCAAATTTTTCAAAAGCTTCATTAATGCTTATGCAGCAGTAACGTCATTATAACTTCCTACTTACAAACCTTTAAAGAAAGGTCATAAGAAAACTTCCACAAGATAATTACATATTACAAGAGCCCATTCAAGGTTTACTTTGAGGATGAAAATAACGATCAGCAAGAATTTGAGCCAAGATAGCCCAGAGATCAACATGCACACATTGTGCAAGAAAAAACAATGATGCAGTGGCATTTAACACATAAGCAGTAGCAGGTATGGTTACTTCTATTAATTTCTTCGTATATATAGATTTATGAGAACAAACTTCACATGACTTGTAAGAAAACAGATGGTATGAGAATATGGAACAAATACAAGTGCCTCAAATGTGATAGAGTAAATAATCTAATTTTCATTTGCTTGTCAAAGAATAGATATCTAAATTCTGAAACCGATCATGCAGTCTATCCAACACAACACATGGGGAAAAAGGTCGCAGCAGCCAGCTTACAATGCTTATTACTCTTATTTAGTTAACTGCTATAAAAAGTTTTATGGAAATGTCCATAACAGGCCAGCTTGAGAGGGGGAAATATAAATCAGGGAGAATTTAAGCCAATTTTATCAACCTAGATCAGCAAAGTTGCGTGAGAGGAATATTAGCAAAACAGAACTTAAAACATAAGCACCAAACATGTATGATCAAACCTCGCAGTATCTTGAAACATAGTTTTGATAGGACAAACTTAATATGATCTCAAGCACATAAGGAATGATAATAAAGAAAAGATTCATGCTTTGGTTATTACATTTCATAGCTGACACAGATAACGTGATTTTAAGCATAAAGCGATTTGTGTATAAGCACAAATTAAATCTAACTGCCCAAATACGCAAAAGAGTCTTGTAAATGTAGGGCTCTATTTTAATTTATATGAAAAGTACACATTAGTAGAAGGGAAGTATTGTGTGTGTGTGTGTGTGTGTGTGTGTGTGTGTAAACTGCCTAAAAGTAAAAACATCAAGAGGAAATTGCAAGTCATATAATAAGCTGGTAAAAATTACAAGGAGGAATAACTCACAGATCAGGATTGCCATCAATCTTCCTTGTAAAATCATTCATGGGATACACTGAACTAGTAAGTCTACCCACCACAATATCAGTATCAACATTGAAATATGGGGAGTATGATGAAATACTACATACTCCTCTCCAACTGCTTGCAGCTTGATCATCTCCACCTGCATCAATAGAAAAATGTTGTACACGAACAAGAATAGCTAGCAAAGAAAGTAGCAGCAACCATATATGAGCAGGTACAAAAAAATATGGCCTTCTTTCAAATTACAACTAATACTGCAATATATTTGGACTTCAGCATAAAATACATCTTTACCACACCTAAATATATTACAAGACTGAAAATGAACAAATGACAAAATGGCATGCAAATATAGCTGCAGAAATTACCTGCTTTTATATGTCCTTAGTTGGTGTAGAAGTATATTTCACAAAAGACATTATAGTTCATGTCAACAATACTTTCCAAAAATGAAAAAAAATCTCGGGGCAAAGCAGAAACGAAGAATGTAACCCCAATTTTGGCAACAAGCTTCATTTATTGCTTTGACAAGTGCAGCAACTTAAGTTCTGATGATCAAAAACTTGATTGTTGACGTCAACCAAGTTTTGTTCTCACCTATCTGCCCTCTCTCATGGTAGGTGCATTATTTGGACACCCTCTTGTGGTAGAAGCCTCATCCAGGTACCCTTCAGCCCCGCTTTTTCCAATTTTTATCAGTATAGGACTAAATGCATAACCTCGAGTTCCAGGCACAAAGACTCACCTCTTGAGACATCATATATACCAGATTATGTATTTTCAACGATATAATTTTTAAACTTAGGATTAGGCATCATTTTGAAGAAAAGGTTATTTCAAAAAGTTCTATCAGTAAGTATGACATGTCAAGGGAGATAGAGAAGATAGGTTTCAAGAGCATACACAACTCCAGGATTGAATCGGTCATGATGCAAATTTTAAACCGACATGAGGCACCGTATTAGTCTGGCCTTAGGCAGTTATAGAAAATAATCCATGTGATTATTATCCATCAAACTGATCATTAATACCAGTACTAACAGGAAATGAGATCATTAATTAATGATCTGCACATTTCATTACAACAGTTCCAAGATTCCAGACCCAATCCGGTCACTAAACACGATATTCGAACAAGAATTGCCTCAAAAGCATACATACCATATGGACTCCCTGGGGCTTGATAGCCTCCATTAGCAGGTGGAAAGATTTGCAAATTGGCAGATGAGGCTGCATACACGACCACAGTCAATTCTTAAAAAATAAAAATAAAAAAAAAGGCATCACAGATATTGTTGTTTAGATTTTCCTAGCTAAAATTAAACAGCAAAAAAACTTTATTCTTACATTCACCGGCAGCGCCTTTTGTGTTTTCTTCAGCAACCGCAGCCTGCACACAAGTTACAGCAGTTTATAATTTTTTTTAAAAAAAAAAACAAGAAATCCAAATTCAAGCAATAGTGATGCAGGCACACCAGTTCATGTCACTGAAACTACTTTATTAACAAAAAATAGGGATAAGCAAGAATGATTTCTGATTCCAATTTCAGAGAAAATATCACTAGGCGATCAAATCCCTACGAAAAGAACATTTGAAGGTAAGGGAAAAGATCAAATCGGCAAAAAGATAAAGACGAAGTTTTCTTGGAACAGGAAAGCGAAGCAACGATCGGACCATCATGTGATTAGAACAATTCGCGTCTTCTTGAAAAGAAAAAAGGAAATAGCCAAGGGACATCGAGAACAAACGAGGGAAAAGAAGGGGGAAATAGAGGAAGATGCATACTGGAACGGAACCGAGCAGGTGGCTGGTAGGGAGGCTGGTGTAACCTTCTTCCATGGCGGATAAATCTCAGCAGAAGAAAGCCGGAATCACCGCCGTCAATAAATCACCATTTGCGAGCCAAATCGGAGGTCATTCCATACTCTCTTTTGATTTTTATTTTTTTATGTTGCTCTTCTTTCCCCCGTTCGCAAAAGAAAGCCCTAGCCTCGAGATCCCCACACCGACCAATGCTTCCAGACTGGGATCCCTCTCAACTGTACCGGGTACAACGAGGTCGAGCCGGACCTAAGATGTGGTCACCGTGCCATGAGATTCGTGAAACGTTCCGCATGTTGGATTTTTTTTTTTTAACCAAAAAAATAAAAGGAAAAGAGCGAGCGGGGGTGACAAAGTGAGATGGAATGCTAAAAGGAAAAATAAAATAATAATATCACCACGTCAGTACCAAAACGTCTGCGATTTTGCTTTAATGACTGAACTTGGGACTTAATCATGGTCGTCCCTGTTTCGGTGGGCATTCGTGATGCATCAAGGCCCCTAGCGTATATGGGACAACGGTCCTTGCGGTACATGGGATTCATGCATCACAAACCGTTCAGCAATTCACGGCCGGCTACGACCACAAAACTGATCCTCCGGTTTGAGCGCCAAACTTAAAAGAGGATCCGAACATGATCCTCGTGAAAGCCTCCAGGCGCATGAATACATTAATACGATCGTCCAAAAGAATCCTTGGCGGTTAGAAAAAGAATGGCTCTTATTCTATAAATCCTAAAATCCCACAAATGATCTACTTTATTGGAAAGCTACCATTTCTAATTTTCTCAGATTAATTTTAGTATTGAAATTTTAAATAAAGATAATTTTGGTGGAGCAAGTTTTATCATTAGAAATGTGATTAATGTATTATCCAAAGCCTAAGGTGTTAGATTATTTAATACTACATGTTGGAATAGATCCTTATCGTTTGGCCGATCATTCTTCTTCCTTATTTTCCGACCAAGTCTATAATGATTGGTTTTTTCTTATCTATATATCAAATAAGTCATTATGATCCAATCCAACTTGAGATAATAAGTTCTAATCTAATCGGTGTTTAATCGATTAAAACTAAGAAGACTCCATCGACTAAATTGACGAAATTCTACCAATTATATATTACAAGTTTAATCAAGTCGATGTCTAACGGACTTAATCCGACACATTACCTACATTTTTCTATAGATACTCGGCATCTAGCAAATCATTTTTCAATAATATTCGGTGTTTAATCAACTACTTTCTTGAAGTTTGCCGATTATCAAAATTAACGATGGTTATTCGATAGAAGTATTAACTACCTACAAATATGATGCGCAATAGTCGTTCATGAGCAGCCCAATACTTAGCCCTTAATGGTAGTTAATAAGATAATTATCTATTAAATACCATAACTCTCATGTCCCAAATATTTAAGGATGAGAATTATACAGTAACGACTTTATCTATCTTATAAATACCCATAAGCTAAGGAAGACCAGATAAGCTTTCTCAGATCATAAGCTCTCGCTCTCATTTTTGACTTTTTTGAACCGTTTGTTCTCTTTCTCCAGCTGACTTAATCAGTAGAAGATTTCGTGCTAGACAACTCCCATAAGAGGACTTTTTTTTTAGGTTTTCTACCATCAATTACATAGATGCAACAACTCGGCTCCTGGCCAACTAATCCATCAAAGGAAGGCAAGCCGCAACGGTTTCTATGACAAAATTATAAGCTGTATGGAAAGGTTTATCATATATAGCAAAAAATTTTGAACGCTTTCCATATATCACCTTATAGGGATTAAATGGTCATCTAGCTCATCACCTTTAGAGGTTTGTATTGGTCCATGATTGCTGAAAATTATAAAATGATATGTATCTATAGTCCACTATATAATACTATGTAATATTTTTTTTATTATTTTATCATATCAAACACAAAAATTTTATAATATTTTAAAAATATAATTATCAAATAGTAAATAGCTTTTAGAAAATCTCTACTTCTTAAAAACTTTATTTGCAAAGGCTCTAAAAACTCTACTACCAGTACTAATTTTAAATATGATTAGCCAAATATAGCAGAGGCCATTGGTAGATGGATGTGCACTATAATAAGCGGGCCATTATATCCTTGATAGATAAAAAATCATATATTTTACTCCTAAATTTTATATAAATAATAATATTATATTTATATTAATATATTAAATATAATATTAGAGCATAATAATTTATTATATTTATTGGTGTAGAATCTAATTGACGTTGGAATGAGTTGGAGCGGAGAAAAACGAGGTCACCATCGATGACCTGCAAAATAAAGTTTCGTCCGGAGTCGGTGGCGGTGGCTTCGGCAAGACTATTCGACAATCAAATCAGCTTTTTTAACCAACAGAAATTGAGTGCTCAGACAAGAATTCGGCAAAATTTTAAGAAAGAGAAGAGAGCTTAAAGAAAATATATATGAAGGATCCCTTTTTATAGGTGGAGCTTGTAGCGGATTGATGGTGACAGCTGCAGCTGTCTGATAGCGGGCCGCTCGAGGTCTGATAGAGTCAGTCATGGAGGGAGGTGCCATCTATAGCGCCGTCTGCAGTAGATTAATGGTGACAACCATCGCCGTCCGATAGCGGATCGCTGTTGCCTGCAGTGGACTGATAGTGATGGCCGCAGTCATTCGATACTGAGCTACTCGAAACCGCATGGAGGGGTGAAGAGCTTTGACGTATATCAATTCTAGAGGAGTTTGGACTTTCAAAAAAAATACGGCTAGAGAAAATCATCCGGAAGGAATGCTAACTGAAGGAGAAGTCCGGAAGGAGTTTGGCTCCTGTAGAGATTCGACTGAAGAAGAGATACGAAGGAGTTTGGCTCCTATAGAAGTTTGATTGAAGGAGAAGCTCGAAAGAAGTTTGACTCCCGTAGAAATCCGACTGAAGGAGGGATACAGAAGGAGTTTGGCTCCTATAAGCGTCCGACTGAAGGAGGAATCCAGAAGGAGTTCGACTTCTGTAGAAGTCCGATCAAAGGAGATGTCTGGAAGGAGTCTGGCTCCTAAAAAAGTTCGACCGAAGGAGATGTCTGGAAGAAGTTTGGCTCCTGAAGAAGTTCGATCAAAGGAGAAGTCTGAGAGGAGTCCGGCTCCTGTAGGAGTTCGATAGGAACTCGACCATTTGGAGAGTTCGAGAGGGGTTCGGTCGATGGAGGAGTTCGACTGAAGCTCGATCGCTGAGAAGTTCGGTCAGCTGAAGGAGTTCGACTGAGGTTCGACCGTTGAGGAGTTCGACTAAGATTTAGCTGCTGAAGCTTTTCTGTGATTATCGGTTGCATTAGGCTAAGCATCAGGCTAGACTTCGACGGAAGTAGAGTTTATTTTTAATAATATTAATATAACATCAATATATATTATATTATGTTAATACAATATTAATATTTTAATATAATAAATTTATTAATATCTTAATAAATATAATATAATATTAATATAAATATTAATATATTTATATAAATACTATATCAATATTAATAAAAATATTAAAATATAATAATTATTATAATATTAATATTAATATTAATATTATATTTATATAAATATTAGAATAATATTAATATTATATTATATTATCATTATTCAGTATTTCATTCTAATCATCCATGATATTTTACAAAATCTTAGCCATAGATCTTAAAAGAATATTTTGGAAAAAAAAGTATCACGACTTTTCATCCCATTGAAAATGCCAAAATCCACTTCCTTTATAGATTTTCATTTTTTATGAAATATGGAGAGTGACTTTCTATGAAAAGAGCTTTTTTTTCTCTCTCTTCTTAAAACTTCAATCAAACAAGAAACTTTCTCTCCATTTTTCAGGAACTACCTTTTTTCTCCTCCACTTCATACGAATCAAACGAGTCCTTTGAATTCTACATTGGAAGTAAGGCACGAAATACATAACAATAATTAAAATAAGAGTCAAAATCTCACTAACTTGTCAGATTAGTCAAGAGTTGAGGTCTTGTTGACTTGTCATGTAATTGAATCTTCAAATAGTTGATGATTAAGATAAAGATGTATTTAAATAATAGTTATGATAGTGTAAAATTATTGGTGCAGAATCTGATTGATGCCGGATCGAGTTGGAGTTGAGAAAGATGAGTACATCATCGGTGACCTGCAAAATAAAGTTTTGCCTAGAGTCGGTGGTGGTGGCTCCGACAGGATTCTCCGACGATCAAGTCAGCTCTTCTGGCCAACAGAAATGGAGTGCTCAAACTAGAGTTTAGCAGAGTTTTAGGAAGAAGAAGAAGGCTTAGAGAAAACATATCTAGAGGATCCCTTTTTATAGATGGAGACAATAGCGGATTGATGGTGACAGCCATACCGTCCAATAGTGGACCGCATGAGATTTGCTATGGAGAGAGAAGTATCATCAGACTGATAATGGCAGCAATACCATCTGATCGTGGGCTACATGAAATTTGTTATGGAGAGAGAGGTGTTGCTAGATCGATAATGACAGCCATACCGTCTGGTCGTGGGCCACATGAAATTTATTATGAAGAGACAGGTATTGTCAGATCGATAATGACAGTCATGTCATCTGATGGAAGCATGTGTTCGAAATTCGACTGGATTGGAGGAGTCCGACTGCAAGAGTAATTCGAAAGAAGGTCAGCTCCTGGAGGAATCTGACTGAAGGAGAATTCAGAAAGAAGTTCGACTCTTAAAGGAGCTTGACTGAAGAAAAAATTTCAAAGAAGTTCGGCTTCTGAAGGAACTCGACTGAAGGAGATGTATGGATGGAGTTCGACTCCTAGAGGAATCCAACTGAAGGAGATGTCCGAAAGGAGTTTGGCTCTTGGAGAAACTTGATCGAAGGAAGAATCTGAAAGGAGTTTGGCTCCTAAAAAAATCTGACCGAGGAAGATATCCGAAAGGAGTTTGACTGTTGGAGAAACTCGACTGAATAAGAAATTCGGAAGGAGTTCGACTCTTGGAGGAATTCGGAAGGAGTTCGACTTCTGTAGAAATTCGACTGAAGGAGGAGTCCGAAAGAAGTTCGACTCTTGGAGGAGTTCGGTAGGAATTCGACTTCTAGAGGAGTTCGGCTAAAATTCAGCTGCTGAAAAGGTTCGATCGACTGAAGAAGTTTGGCTAAGATTTGGTTGCTGAAAGAGTTCGACTATGGTCCAACCACTGATCAAAGCTCTTCCATGATTATCGATTGCTTTAGGCTAAGCATTAGGTTGGACTTCAGTGAAAGTGGAGTTTATCTCCAACAATAGTCCTCCCACTCTCGAGTTCAAAATTTGAAGAAAGAAAGTACAAAAAGGCGATTGTCGAAGTTCTTTTTTGGGCTCTGCATCCATTAAGATTAAAGCTTGGGAGAGATCTTATTTTCAGCCAAGGTTGAAGTTGAGGATCGGAGGAGATCTTGCTTTCAGTCGAGGTCCAAGAAGATCTTATCTTCTGTTGACGTTGCGGTCGAAGCTCATGGGAGATCTTATTTCTAATCGAGATTGAAGTTAAAATTAAGGCTCGGGGGAGATCTTATCTCCAGCTGAGGTTGAAGGGGATCTTATTTTCTGTTGATGTTGAAGTTGAAGTCGAAGCTCGGAAGAGGTCTTATCTCCTGCTGAGCTTGAAGGTGAAGCTCAGGGGGATCTTATCTTCAGCCAAGATTGAAGAAAATCTTATCTTCTGTTGAAGTTGACATTGGAGCTCGGAGGAGATCTTATCTTCAGTCGAGATTGAAGAAGATCTCATCTTCTATTGAAGTTGACGTTGGAGCTCAGAGGATATTCAGTCAAGGTTGAAGAAGATCTCATCTCCTGTTGAAGTTGATGTTGGAGCTCGGAGGATATCTTATCTCCAACCAAGGTTGAAGAAGATCTTATCTTCTATTGAAGTTGATGTTGGAGCTCGGAGGAGATCTTATCTCCAGCCGAGGTTGAAGGAGATCTTGTCTTCTATTGAAGTTGATGTTGGAGCTCGAAGGAGATCTTATCTTCAACCGAGGTTGATGTTGATGCTTGGGAGAGATCTTCTCTCCAATCGAGGTTGTCGTTGAAGTGAAAGCTTGGGAGAGATCCAGCTGAGGTTGGAGGAAATCTTATTTTCTATTGAAGTTGACGTTGGAGCTCGGAGGAGATTTTATCTCCAGCTGAGGTTGAAGGAGATCTTATCTTCTATTGACGTTGAAGTTGGAGCTCGAAAAAGATCTTATCTCCAATCGAGGTTGAAAGAGATCTCATCTTCTGTTGAAGTTGGGCACAATAGAATCATTGTCGGGGCCTCTCCTCTTACCTCATCTAAAATGAATGAGGCCTTCGATTTTGCTCACGTTAGGACGAGATTCTCCTTCTGTTTCTAACGGACTATGGGGGCACATAAGGATTGTTGTCAAGGCCTCTCCCTCCATCTCGTCTAAAATGAACGAGGCTTTTGACTTTGCTCACGTTAGGATGAGGTTCTCCTCCTATTTCTAACGGACTGTGGGGGCACATAAGGGACCGTTGTAAGGGCCTTCCCCTCCATCTCATCTAAAATGAATGAGGCCTTTGACTTTGCTCACGTTAGGACGAGATTCTCCTCCTATTCTAACGAGCTATGGGGGCACATAAGGATCATTGTCAGGACCTCTTCCTCCATCTCGTCTAAAATGAAAGAGACCTTCGACTTTACTCACATTAGGACGAGGTTCTTCTTCTGTTTCTAACGAGCTATGGGGGCACATAAGGGTCGTTGTAAGGGTCTCTTCTTCCATCTCGTCTAAAATGAACGAAGCCTTCGACTTTGCTCACATTAGGATGAGGTTCTCCTTCTATTTCTAATGAGCAGTGGGGGCACATAGGGACCATTGTCAGGGCCTCTCCCTCCATCTCGTCTAAAATGAATGAGACCTTTCACTTTGCTCACGTTAAGACGATGTTCTCCTTCTGTTCCTAACATGATCACTTTTAATTACTTTTTTTCTGTCATTACATAATTTTTATACCAAGAAACAATAATGTTGAAATGAAGGAGTTTTATTATAGAAAAATTATTGATAGTACACCCTCAGATTTTTTGAGTTCTAAGATCGTGGGAGCGTTGTTCCTCCAAGCTCCTTCAGACGATAAGTTCCGAGCTAGATAACCTCCACCACTTCATACGGGCCTTTCCAATTTGAGATAAGCTTTCCCTAATTTTGAGGTTGAAAGATGGCGGCTCGTCGAAGTACTAAGTCCTTCACTTTGAATATTTTACTTCTAACTCTGGAGTTATAATATCGGGCCATCCTTCATCTGTAGGCCACCATCCAAATCTGAGCTTTCTTTCTTTTTTCTTCCAATAGATCGAGATTGGCTCTGAGGTCTTACGGGTTATGCTGCTCATTGAAGGCCACAACTCATGCTGATGGAAGTTTAAGCTTGATTGGTATGACTGCCTCCATTCCAAAGGCTAAGACAAATGGTATTTTTTCAGTCAGCAGCCTTTGAGTAGTTCGATATGTCCAAAGGATGTGGTAGAGTTCATCCATTCAGACCTTCTTTGCTTTATCGAGTCTCATCTTGATGCCTTGCAGTAGAGTCCGATTGGTCACTTCAGCTTCTCCATTTGCTTGTGGGTGAGCTACCGATGTGAAGTGATGAGAGATATTTAGATCTTCGTAGAACTCAGTGAACCTCATCCCAGTGAATTATCGCCCGTTATCTGTTATGAGAGCTCGGGACAAACCAAATCAATAAACTATTGACTTTCAGACGAAGTTCTGTACCTTGGCTTCGATAATTTTTGCTAGTGGTTCAACTTCGATCCGTTTGGTAAAGTAGTTGATCGCGATCAAGAGAAACTTTCGCTATTCGGATGTCATCGAAAAAGGGCCAAGTATTTTCATTTTCCACTGCGCAAATGGCCAAGGTGCGCTTAGCAGAGTAAGCTCGGAGGTCGGTTGTCTTTGTATATTTGCATTCTTCTGACAGCGGTCATATTTCTTGATATACTCCATAGAATCATGGTATAAGGTCGGCTAATAGTATCCTTATCAAAGTAGTTTTTGTGATAGGGATCTGACTCCTACGTGACTTTCATAGATTCTCTCGTGCACTTTTCATAATACGAAATCAACCTTTGAAGGTCGGAGACATCTCAGCAGCGATAGCAAATATGACTTTTTATACAACTTGCCCTCGTACAAAATATACCAAAAGGCTTGATTTCTGAGTTTCTAAGCTTCTTTCGGATCAAAAGGAAGAACTCCTTCCTTGAGGTAGGCAACCAACGGGTCAATCTAACTTGGCTCAAGCTCCGATTGCATAACGACCTATGATTCCTTTAAGCTTGGGTATTTTAGAATCTCAAAAAATACTTCTTTGGATAGTTCGGCTGGAGCTGATGTGGCCAATTTAGAGAGGAGGTCGGCTCTTATATTTTCTGCCCTCGAAATTTATCAAATGCCAAAGTATTTCATCATACTCTCCTCCCATGCTTTATAATTACCACTAACTTGACCGACCACTAATTGAAAATCACTGTAGACTTAGAGTCGATTTACTTTTAATTCTCTTGCTATTTTTAATTCGGCGATCAGCGCTTTATACTTGACCCCATTATTAATCGCGGAGAATTCGAAGCGTAGTGCATACTCGACGACGACTTCCTCGGAGCTGACTAAGACTAACCCCACACCTGCTCCAGCGGAGTTGAACGAACCATTTAGGTACAGATCCCAAAAGCCTTCGAAAAGATCGACACTCTCCTCGAAGAGGCTCGATTGCGACAGTAGAGTGCCGGTCTCGTTCTGTCCAAGTTCAGCTTCAATTGGAATGGTACATTCTACTACAAAATCTGCCAATATCTGAGTTTTGATCGATGGCCGGGGTTGATAGTTGATGTCAAATTTTGTGAGCTTGATTGTCCATTTTGCGATTCTTTCGAAAGCGTCCGTTCGATGAAGGACTACTTTTATTGATTGGTCCGTGAGGACCATTATGGTGTGCCCCTGAAAGTAAGATCGAAGTCTCCTGACAGCAATTAGAAGAGAGTAAGTCAATTTTTCTAGTCTAGAGTATCTGATCTCTGTTCCCTCAGGATCTGACTTTCGTAGTAGATCGATCGTTGTATCTTAGCTTCTTCCTTGATCAGGATAGCTGCCGAGGCCGCCGGAGAGACTGTTACGTATAGGAACAATTCTTCTTTGGGTTTGAGCTTTGCCAGTAATAGGGGTGAGTCGAGGTAGTTTTTAAGCTTCTTAAAGGCCCGTTGGCACTTTACCGTCTAGCAGAAGTTTTTTGATTGTCTGAGAACTCGGAAGAAGGGCATGCATCACTCGGTCGATCTCGAGACGAAGCGATTTAGGGATGCCACTTTTTCAGTAAGGTATTGAACTTCTTTGATTTTTTTTAGAGCAATCATCTTCAGAATAGCTCAGATTTTCTTTAAATTTACTTCAATCCTGCACCTTGACACCATAAACTCCAAAAACTTTCCCAAGGTTACACCAAAGGCGCACTTGATCGGGTTCAGCTTCATCTTGTACTTCTTGAGTGCGCTGAAGGTGTCTTCGAGTTCGACAAGGTGGTTTATAGAAGCTCAATTTTTTACGAACATGTCATCTACGTATACCTCCATATTGCAGCCAATTTGCTCCTTGAAGATCTTATTAACCAAACGCTGGTACATTGCCCTTGCATTTTTGAGTCCAAAGGGCATAATCCTATAATAATACAGACCACGGTCAGTAATAAAAGTAGTTTTCTCCTCGTTCTTTGGTGCCATCCATATCTGATTATAATCGGAGAAGGCATCCATGAAGGTGAGGAGCTCGTGGTCCGAGATTGCATCTATCAGTTGATCAATTCTGAGTAGAGGGTAGCTGTCTTTTGGACAGGTCTTGTTCAGCTTTTTGAAGTCTATACACATCCTCCACTTGTTGCTTGCCTTTTTTACGAGGACCACGTTTGAGACCCAGGTCAGATAGTTAATTTTTTGGATGAATCCAGTTTTGAGGAGCTTGCCTACTTTGATGATTGCTTTCTACCTCTCCGGAGCATGGTTGCGCATCTTCTCTTTTATCGATTGATGCTTCGGATCAACGACCGGTCAATGTTCCATGACCTTGGCATCAATTCCTGACATATCCACTGGGACTCAGGTGAAGACATCCACGTTCTTCCTGAGAAAGATGATGAGTTGCTTTCGAACCTCGTCCCCCAAGTTGGAGCCGATCTGCACTGCATGCTCCGCGTTTCCATCGTTTAAGAACATAGATATAAGGTCCTCCATAGGCTCGCTCCGCTTCTCGGTGAGGTCGTCGCGGACATCCAGCCCGTCAATAGGATAAGGGTTGAACTGTTCTTTCTTATGTAGGGCGATTGAGTAGCAGTGCCTTACCAGAGCTTGATCTCCCCGACCTTGACCGTCAATAGGATAAAGATCGAACTGTTCTTTCTTATGCTCAACTTGACCGTGTCGCTATAAGTAGGATGACTGATGTAATAAATTTTCATCATGCCATGAAATGATCAGATAGCCAAAATGCAGTATGCAAGCCCTTTATGCACTCTCTATAAATAAACCAAAATGTCTATTTAAATCTAAGCATCATTTGGACCAAAGAAAATAATATAAGCATCATTTTTGGCCTTTGACATTTAGACTCATGATCATATGGATAGTCTTGCATGGTGGTGATCCAAATATTATCAGTAAAACCTCTTTTACGAGAGCTGTCTATAGTTTTTGTCCTAACCTTTATTCAACACCGAATGATAATGCTATACTTGATTGCATCTATTGTGTCAGCCAAGTGGTTCCAGTGGTTAAAGATAGTATTTGGTTTGAGAACGAAGGATGAATGTAAAAAGCTTAATTTATAAGGTATGGAATTAGTTTCATGCCTCTCAAAGAGAAAACTAACATACTAGAAATATGCAATGCATATTAAAAATTTTAATAAATAAAAAGATAAAGTTATGGATGATAAGAATATGACCTAATTTGATGATTGAGTTTTTGTTATTTTAATTCATAAATAGATCAACGATTTAGCCTAAGAATTTATGTTTTCAAACAAATATTTCCTTTTCATTAAATTTTAGAACCAATTATTTTTTAAAAAATCTTTTCTAATTATTTTAGCATTTTTTTAGTTTTATGACAAAAGAAATGACTTATATGTTAAGTATCTAAATACGAAGAACTAAGACCAAATTTGGGAAAAATTTTGGTGTATTCCAAAATTGGAATTAAAATTTGTAAATATAAATCTTAAAAATAGCTTAAGGCTCCAAGTTTTTTTTTTAAGAAAAAAAACTCTTAATTAAAATTCATAATGTTGTGGAATTTTAGGAATGGTTATTTTAAAAAATCATAAATACATTGGTTGTTTTTTCTTGTTAATTCCTAAAATCTTCTTCATAAGAAATTCATTATTTGATCCTAATTCTAAATTTTCTTATATTACTGATTCTTGTGATTTTATAATTAGCATATATCCTATATTCATTGCAATTTTACTTTCTACATATTAAAGATTTGGCAACTAAGTTTTTCAAAAATCTTCTAATATGTCAATTTTTAGTTGGAAAAAAAAATATTTTATATACCGTGTAAATAGCAAGATAGTATTTCCAACATCAAGACAAAGCAGAAAGAATTCAAGTAAAATACTTCTAGATTCCGAAGCTTGAATTTATAATAAAATAAAATTAAGAAAAAATATAGTTGCTCCGATCAAAATTACTTAAAAGAACTATTTCAAAAGAAGTTTTTCAAATCAATAAAAAGAATTATATTTTAAAAATATAGTTACTCCAGTAAAATAAAATTAAGAAAATAACTATTTTAAAGGAAGGCTTTCATTTGTCATAAAGTTATTCTCAGCATATTTATCATGGACAAAAAATCCTTATCATAGAATTAGTCCAAAAATTCTAGCCAGGAAAAAAAATAAATAAATAACCGATGAAATAATTATTTGGAAAGAAATAACCACTCCCAACCCTCTCTTTCTTGCCGACAAACCAAACGCACCGTAGATGAAGAAGAAGAATAAGATGCTTTGACGGAAACACTTACGAAAGAAGCATTAAAATAATCTTTATTTTCCAGAGATAATTTACCATCCCTCGTCCATCACGTTATAGTTGCTTTAAAAAAATATGGATGAAAAAATTTAAAGGATTATGTTTAAGAGTGATATTAGATTGTTCATCTGGGTTCATCTCTCTGAATCATTGGTTAGCAGTCGACCACATCATCAGAGATCCATTTTTTTTAAAAAACAAATATTGCACAAGCCTGCTAATTATGCCATGGGACAACCTGAGCGACCTTGCACGCGCCTTTGCCTTCCTAAGCGGCCCCAACCATGAGGGGGTTTGTTAGCACATCGTCAACCGTAGCTAAAAAGTGGCTCCATTACCTTATTATTATCCGTTACGCCTCCTGCTTCGGTTGCAGGACTTCGATACCTGCCTCCACTACTCTCCGGATAGATTCGCAACCCCACTTGCCGCGCCCACCGCCGGCCAATCCACTCGTCTCCCTAGTCTTTTTCTCCTTCCGCTCGCCCGAATCGCCGAAACCTTTATTCATGGCCTCCACCACTCGGACTCCGCTACCGCGCCCTCCCGATACGCCACCGGATTTTTCGCCGTTACATTCCCGCCGATACGCTCGAAGCCCCGCCCTCCTCTCCCTTCCCTCGCTTATAAAACCCGCCTCCGCTCTCTTTCTAAAGCCCTAGCTCTTCCGAAGATAACGTCTCCTTTGTAAAACCCTCTCTCTCTAAAACCCTGGTATCCTCTTCTTCCCTCTTTGTCTTGTCCTCGAAATCCTAGATCTCGATCGGGAGGCGTCGCTCGAGCTGCTTGGTCGCGGGATCCGGCACGGCGATGGGGGAGAATGCCGTCTCGGATGAGAGGATGCTGGTAGGTGTCGCGCTTCTGCTGCCGTTTGGTTGGTTCTTTTTGTTGGAGATTTCTTCTTTTTTGTTGCTTTTCTTTATGTTTTCTGATCGAATTGGGATGTAGGTGATGGTTCCAGCACATCCATTGATCAAGCACTGGATCTCTGTTCTCAGAAACGAGCAGACCCCGTGTGCCATCTTCAGTGAGTAGTTTTCCGCCGTGTGGTCTCGTTGTTTTATTCCTCTGGAGCCGATAATGAAAGCGAAATTGCTAGATTATTGGACAAAATCTGTCTGGATTAACCATATAGAATCCTGGCTCCAATGAAGGGTTAAAAGTTGTTTCTTTCATGTAGAATATACATATATTTGGATTTAAAGTTTCTCATTTGGAAACCTACAAGTGGGTTATTTGGTCGCGTTGGATACATGCAAAACATTCGTTAGAGTTCCTTGATAGATGTGGTTCTCTGTTTCCACACAGTAATAGATATGTTGCAAGTTGTGGGTGTCTAACTGTATTTATATGAATTACTTCCAGTGAGACACTACAAATGCCAACGCATATTAGCATATGGAATATCAAAACCATTATTTATGGGATATCATATTTACGGAAAGAATAGACTGCAATCATTCTCGACTCTGTCATTAATCCTTTTAACATATTTTGTCTATCTTTTATCAGTTATCCCTGCTGCTAATTTTGCTTTCGGTAATGCATTACTGATTTCTGCATGGAAGCTGATGCATAAAGAGTTTTTCTTGAATTTTGCTGCATGGTGATGTAAACTGCATGATATATAGCACGAACTAATTAGAACCAAAGGCACTGCAGTGTTCATCTGTGTAATTTCATGTGGTAGGCATCCTAAATAATAAATATAATATTTATATATCTTATATATTTTTTAATTGTGTCAACTTGTCATAGAGAGTGCCATGGCAGAACTTGGGAGATTACTCATATATGAAGCTTCAAGGGATTGGTTGGTGAGTATGCTTCTCAAAGACCTTCTGGTTGCACTCATTTCATACTTTGCATGAAGACTATACTTCAAGCATATGGCATGTGCTTATCATTTGAAGTATCAAGTATGGGACAGTTTTAAATGCTGAACCAGGATTACCAATTCCAGTCATTTGCATCAATATATTAGCTTTTGCATGCCGTCATAACCTATCATGGAAAAATCATGTTTCTTATAAAAAAAAAAGGAGCAACGTCTTCACCACTTTGCAAGACGAGATTGGCCATCACATCTACAGCCCTCATGGCTAGACTTTCTTGCTAAGGATCCATACTGATTTGATGTTTTGTAAAAAAAAGATCTTGCATCGCACCTCCTGAACCCAAACTTATTTCGGGTCAAAGGGGTCTTACCGTTTGCAAGCATCTATTGTAGGAAGTAGCATATTATAGGTCCTTGGCCTTCCATCTATCCTTTCTAACAATGCCTTTATGTTCAGACTTTGACAATTGACTTTTTCTCCTTGCAGCCTACAATCACACGAGAGATCCAGTCACCAGTTGGTCCTGCTGTTGTTGAATTTATCGATCCACGTGAGCCTGTGGTGGTCTGTTTTTTTTCTTCAATTTTATTTTGAAATTGTATCTCAGGTTTTAGATAATTTATTAGAAATAAGAATATGGTTGGCTTGTTCCTTACTTTGGCGTTATTCCTTGCCATTCATAGTTCATTTATTTCGCATTTGCTTATACATGTTTTGTTTAAATTAACAGATCATTCCTATCTTGAGAGCTGGTCTTGCACTAGCTGAGCATGCTCCATCAGTTTTGCCAGCCACAATAACTTACCACCTGGGTAAGGAGAAGTCCTTCATTTGGATTTGTTCCGGCTTCTAATATTATGATGGCGTCATGTATTTGGTGTTAAAAGACACTTACTGTTCTCTAGATTAATGTTCTGTAATACAATATTGGCATATCAATATTGATCATGATAAACATCTATACTTGCTATCTAGGAATCCTTTTTGAATGATGAAATCAGGTTTTAGGATTTAAGTAAACTGGATTTGGACTTGGACTCATTCAAAATGCCAGTCATGATGTTGTTTTTGTTCAATTAGTCTGAAAGAAAGATGTTACATGCGATATTGGTTGAAATGAAAAAGCTACCGAGCATTGGCTGATAGTCAGCTTGATGGTTATGGATGAAAATAGCATACAATCTAAAATTTGAAACCTCCTCTATTTCATGATCATGTAATGATTTCTTCTTTTTGCAAATGAAGGCATGTGTAGGGATGAGGAAACGCTACAGCCATCCATATATCTGAACAAGTAAGAGCATATTTTCCTTGGCTTTTCTTTATGTTGCAAAGTATCAAAATGTTATGTGTTGTCTTGTTCTAGTGGTGACACTTGGAAAGTTCAAGGCTTGAACACCTAGTAACTTGACTGTACATATTCCATCAGAAGTTTGTGTTTATCCTCCATTGTTGTTGTTTATTGGGAGGGAGATATAAAGTAACCTATCCCATCTATATTAATGGAGGATAAATACAAACTTCCGATGGAATAAACACAAACCTTTTTAGAATAAACATAAACCATTTTAGAATAAACATAAATGTGTCCGGAATAATCAAAAATAGAATAAATAGAAATGCTCCAGAATAAACATAAAATTTTGCAAGATAAACAGAAACACTCCAGAATAAACACAAACTTGAACCCTAACCCTTGGCACACATGGACTTCCGTGCAATCTGCATTAATGATGCATGGGCTTTTGTCCCATCTACATTAATGGCATGCTTTTTTTTATATATATATAATTTTTTTCAAATTCAAATGGATGGAAAAGTGACCATTAACCTTTTGGTTTATTGCATGGAGATCTATGTGGATTGGATAGTGGGGAATTTGACCAGATTTGGCTCCAACCGGTCGGTCTGAGATGAGTCTATATCTATGTATGTATGTATTATCCTTTGGTTACTTGATGACCAGATGATGGGAATAACAAAGCAGAAATTTGGAAATGAGCACGAAATGTGTGTGTGTGTGTGTATGTACGTTTGTATGCATGTTATTCTTTTTCAGTTTTTGCAAATAATTTCAGTTTTTGTAAATAATATTGTATATATGATTACTAGCTTGTGAACTGGATTCAGGTAGGTCTACTTATACTCCTTCATTCTTTACTCCAGGTTACCTGATAAGTTTCCAGAGGGATCTCGGGTACTTGTTGTGGACCCTATGCTTGCGACTGGTAATTTTTTCTTACTGATTGTACATGCTTTCTACATATTCTGGTTGAAATATTTTGATCATGGCAATTTCCATTAGAACCATTACATTTTGATTCTAGTTCAGGGGTATCTTTTCTTGTTTCTGATACCGAGATCCACTTAGAAACATGCATTTAGATTGTCTTACTTCTATCTTAACTAATATGCTTTAGTTAGTGGCATCACACTCTATATGTATAATTTGCTCCCTTTGCTCTCAATGTAGGATGCATTCTGAGCCTTTTTTTTGGTAATCTTCTGGAACCTTTTCAAAGTTATGTTTTGCTTATCAACTAAAACCAATTTACTATAATTTTCTTGTTAGTTTCAATAGTTAAAAATTATGTTTGCCTCTGAGGTTCTGTGTTGTAAGGGCATGTAATCAGGAACTTGAATCCTTAACATTATTTTTATTTAGTTAAACTACGGCTATCTATAGACCGATTGATTAGCATCTATAGGCTAATAGCTGAACATGTAAATTCAGGCAGATCTGTGGAAAAATAATGATAACCATGAATAACAAGACCTGTACTAGCCATTTGGGATCAGCTGGTCAAGCCTCCATGACCTTTCGCTCTAATTTAAAATCCAATCCCCATTCTTGGCAAGCTTCATCAAATTAGAAAACAGCTGTTTGTTTATTTCCCTTTTTCTTTGGAAAAATTTTCACTAATAGACCAGTGAAGTATACAAAATATGCCTGGCTCAATTTAAGTAATATATATTATATTAAAAAGCAATTTTCTGGATAGAATTTTATTGCAGAATCATGGTATTTTTTACCAGAAGCAATCATCACTCATAATTAGAAAATTACATGCCATGAATATTTTGTCCAGATACTTCATTTCATTGTTTTGTGATTTTTAGATAGGCTGGCAATGCATCAAACCTCAAAATCAAATATAGCTTGCTTTTGGGTTTTAAACAAGTCAATGTTGTAAATTTATAAGTTTGAACTTTTCAAGGAAATAAATATAAAAGGACAAAGATTTAAGACTACAACAGTCTTTTTGGTTGAGTAATAAAAACTTTTGATGGTATCTTATTTATGCAATCTTGAACATATTCATTTTTTTGATCCGTATGGTTGATCATCAAGATGATCATGGTCATTATCATAAGCGAGTCCTTTCGATCAAACGAGCCTGGATTTGGAGCCTATATTTTCTTTTAATAATAATATATTTAGCCTTTGAACAAGGGTATGGAACATAAAATGAGAATTTTTGCTTGCACCACTTTAAAAATCGAGCACTGCTAGGTGGGCCCAGATATTGAATAGCTTATGTTGTAAGTTATTTTTCTGTCAACATGGCAATTAGAGAAGGATAATATTTTACTTACATGGGGCAGTGATAACATTATGCAATGCAGAGTCTAAATTAGTTTATTCCGCATTTGGATCCAAGTAGCATATCCATACATTGGTTCACTAAGGACGAATTCCTAGGATTGGGTGCATGGAGCTTGCTTCGTGACCTAATGCTAACTTCCATGTTTTCCCGAATTGCAGGTGGCACCATAGTTGCAGCTATTGACTTGCTGAAGGATCGTGGAGTCGACAGCAAGCAAATGAAAGTTGTAAGTGCGCTAAAACATCCTTTCGGATTTTATCCTCTGAATCTTATTGCTTTATGCAAGTCACCATTTGCCACTGTAGATATCTGCTGTTGCTGCCCCTCCAGCATTGCAGAAGCTCAGCAAAAAGTTCCCAGGGTAAGGCATGTATATAAATTTATCTGCTTGACACACTATTCTGGAATAGTTTATCAAACTGGATGCTGGTTTTGTTTTCAGGCTTCGTGTATATGCTGGAATGATAGATCCAGTGGTGAATGAGAAAGGGTATTATCTCCGATCAGTTTATACGCATGACAGAGCGCATGGACATGTGCTTGCACGTGCAGCACGAGAAATATGCTTCCCATGTAGAGAAGCATGTTTAATGCTCAGCATCTACGCGCACACAATGCATAAAATTTGTCTTGCATTAGCTTCTTACCGTCTATGCATTTTCAGGTTCATCGTCCCGGGGTTGGGAGATGCTGGAGACCGCAGCTTTGGTACCTGAAACTCGGCATGCCTTCGTTTCAGGGTGTTTTCTTTCCCCCCAAAAATTAAAAAAAAAAAAAAAATCAAGGAAACCTTGACATTCAGTTGCATCTGTCTGGTTTCTGCCAGATTTTTATGCTGCGCATTTTGCATGGTTTTTGCTGGTTAAGGTGGCATGTAAAAGGTTGCTTCTCTCACATTGGAATGCAATCCCTCAATTGCCATTCATGAGATGATCGGATGTTTTAGGTACTTGGGAGGTTCATAAATTTTCTGCATGGTGTTGTGATTATTATTATTATTATTATTATTATTATTATTATTTGAACAATATCATTTTAGGTTTCAAGAATGGAAGGATGCATGTATGATAGAGGAAAATGTCCTCACTATAACCAAGAAAAGTTATAATAATTATTTCATTATTCGTGAACGGCCAATGTCGTCGACATGAAAAATCTCGTAGATTTAGAGGGAAGAGAGTACGATGGGTTAGCGGGATGAGGTGTAAGAATTGGGTGCGTGACATCATAATTTTTTTTTTTTTTATAGACTTGTGAAGTCGTGACGGAAATCCTACACCGATCACATTTTACGAATTCTTCGCTGGTTGAGTTATCTATTTATGTGCTCCGATAGGTTGTCGTTGGGAGACCGCTGCTTTTCTTTGGGGGATCCACTTCCCCAGATTGAGTTGGCTTTACTCGTCACCGTTGAAGCACTCTCAATGCTTCATGCGTCTGCTGCTTTCTCTTTGTTCTTCAGGCTTTCCCGTTCGTGTTCCTCTCCCAATGATTCTGGGAATTCTATCAGATGGATCAGTCAGTTTTAGTTAAATGGGTTTGAAAATTTCTATTGGGTCACTAAATTCTTAGTGGAGCCAAGTGGCACGGGCTTATTACTTACTTACGAAGAAAGTTGGGAATGAGATCAAGGAGGAGCTTGTCAGGCTTGTCATAAAGATGTTTGTTCAAAAATTTTCACCTTCAGGAGGATATTTGAGTCGATATGATTCCCTTTTATTCTTATTTCAAAAAGTTTTATGATTGTGTATGAAAACTAAATAGGCTGATTTCATCATACTAGAGCTGGGGGAATTTTTCTCAAAGTTTAAAGGCATTGACTGTACTTCAAGAGGCTCGGTTGTCTACCTTGCTATCCATCTTTATCCCTCTTAAATTATCTTGTATTGTACTTATTTGGAAGTTTATATAGAATTTTATATAGAATGGCTTATTCACTATTGTCTTCTTTTACAAGTTCTTTAATAGTGCTGATATTACATTTTTTTTAAAAAAATCTTTGGAAAGTGTCAACATCTAAAAATATGAAGATTTTTTTATGATTGGCAACAAGGAATAAGCTACATAACAAGAAAATATTGGAATATTAACTTCAAGTGTGAACTATGTGTGGAGAATTTTATCAAAATAATATTTATTTAAAAAAAATTATAAAAATAATATTTCTTTTAAATTATTTATCAAAATATTATTCATCTGAAAAAATGAATTTACGTGCTGAGTCAGCCAAAAATATACTACCCAGGCTTGCCATGTAAATAGTTGTCCTATTATAAAGCGTCTCTATAAGTTGTCTTATGCCGACTTAAGATTAACATCATTAAAAAAAAAAAAATCCTAACCGACTAAACCTCTCTCCCTATCACTTTAAAAAAAAAAAAAACCCATGGGCAGGGGCGTCTGTCTTATGCGACTTAAGATTAACATCATTAAAAAAAAAAAAAAATCCTAACCGACTAAACCTCTCTCCCTATCACTTAAAAAAAAAAAAAAAAACCCATGGGCAGGGTTGAGGCAGGGGGTTGGTGAGGTGGGGTGGGGAGGCGGGGATATAGGGAGTGGTGGTGGGGACTGAGAGGGAGAGGGGGTGGGGGACGCGAGGAGTGACGATTGGAAGGGAGGGAGGTGGGGAGCGACGACGGGGATCGAGAGGGGCAGGGTGGGACGGCGTAGGGACCAAGAGAGGCCGAGAGGGGAGTGGGTGGGGGGGGCGGTAGCGCGAGGGCGGGGGTGGGATGCGGGGAGTTGTGGCGAGGATCAAGAGCCCGGCGGGTGGGTGTCTCTTTTTTTTTAAGTGATGGAGGGGGGGTTGGGATGTGCGGAGGTGGATGGATTTTTTTGATAAATTATAAAAATATCTCTGAGATTAGGTCGAAATTACACTTAAGCTCAGTAATTTGAAAAACTTACACTTACGCCTTTGACATTTACTTTAATACTACAGTTTAGTCCAGAACGTTAGGCAGTTCGTTAATACAAAATGCGCTGGAGTGCCAGGTGCTTAAAATTTTCAGAAATGATTGAAATACCCTTCACTAAAGGATGAGTAAAATAAAATCCTTCTCCTCCCTTCTTCCTTCTCCACTCCCTTTCTCGCTTCTAGTCTTCCCTACCTCCATCATTCTCTTGCTTCGATGCCAAAGGTGCTCTACTGTCATCTTGCTCTAATGGTATTGGACGACGACGGCCTTCTACTCCAATACGCATCCACTCTAAAGCCCTTGCGTGCCTCCCGAGCTATCTTGCAAGTTCTCCTCTTTCATAGAAAATCTGAAAATGTTCTTCGGCCTCCCATGCGGCAAATCCTTCTCCCCTACAAATGTGTCTATGAAAGCACCAAACTGGTGTCCTTCACCGAAATACTAGGATTGCTTTCTTTACCGAAACCCTAACCATTTGGTTTTTTGATTGTCCTAATCTTTTTTTTTAATTTGACATACAATATATTAGAGCTCTACTGTGAATTTCTTAGAGATTTGTTATGTTGTACTATTTAATGAAGTTTATTTATTCTAATTCAATGTATTATATATAGCTGAATGTAATAGACCATATTGTATTGATCTAAATTTAATAGTACTTAATCTATGAAGTTATTTATCTAATTAATGCAATTTATTTTATTTTGTGTAGGAGTTTTAATGTCTCAACTGAGTTCAAGTTGTCAGAGTAGCACATGTTGGCTTGATTATTCGAACAAGAGATGTCATTACGGTCGATTAACATCAATAAAAAATTTAAATTCACAAAAAAATTCAAACAAATTATATTATAGTTGTGAAGAACATTGCTTTGTGGACTAGTGTTTTTCTACAAATGATCCAACAAGAGTTTAATCATCGATTTCATTGGATGATTCGCTTCGAGATATAAGAAGAAAAATTAGTGATTTAAGGATGGAGTCTAAAAAGTTATATCGTAAAGTTAAAGATTTAAGTGAGAGTAGTGCTATGACAAATAGACTTCTATTTGGAATGATAGCACTACTTGTTGTTGGAGTCCTGTTTATGTTAAAATGAATGTTGTTAAAAAACTTGTTATTGCAATGAATATTGGACTTAATTTTGTTTGGTATGATTTTAGCTATACTGTAATAAAGTGTGAATGCAAAGAATGACTTGTATGTTAATTAGTTGGATTTATATGGTAATGAAGTATGAATGCAAAGAATGAATTATATGATAATTAGTTGGACTTGTATGGTAATGAAGTCTTAATGAATGTATTTTAGGTCTTATGATCCTAACTGTCTGAAACCGACATGATATAAAATAATTTAAGAGCAAACCAAAAAATCAATGCTGCAAATCAATGCTAGCAATTCAGAATTGACATGATATAGAAGGATCTAGTTTGGCTCTCAAAATTTTCAGCCGCTCTAACTTTTGAACCTAATTTTTCTTAATTAGATAACATTTTCAATTTTACATGAGGATCCAAAATCTGAACTCATAGCTAATTTAGAGCTTGCTATAGCTCATAAGATGGACCAGGTTTTCAAATAGATCATCCTAAAATAATTTCCAGCATTTCCTAGTTGAAAATGTAAATATAACAAGCCTGTTCTTCATATTTTCTTTGGCTTTCCTATACAACAGATATTTGAAATATCTGATACAACAAGCTAGCTTTGTTCAGCATTATCAAATACTTTCACTATTTCATAAAGCTCAGCAAAATAAGGAATATATCATAACATCCTTTACTGTTTCAGACCATAACAAGAAGCATAACAACTTGAAGCTCAGCAACTTATTCAATATAGTTATAATAACTTGAAGAATAATAACCTGAACTAGCAACCTGTGTAATATAATTATAATAAACTAAAGTTGTTTAACATATGGACCTATGCAATATACTTATAATAACCAACATGAACCAGCAACCTGTGCAATATACTTATAATAACTTGTGCATGATGATTGAAAATCTGAAATATTATACTATATTGAAGATAAAATATTGTTTAACATTAACAAAAGTAGTAGTAATTACAGTCAAATCACAACCATCATAGACAAACATAAAGCAGACACATTCTCCAACCCGATGGTGATTAACAAATACAAGAAATAATTATCACAGACAATCCACATGGCATCAACAGTATTGTTTATCCTTTATAAGTAAAAAGACAAAATTAAAGTCAGATTCCCAGCAGTGCACTTTAACATCCTCCAATGTTACTTTGCTGGCTATGCAATAAATCTGCACTCCTTCCTCTTGAAGCAGATCCGATACTTCTATCACCCTCTCAAGGCCTTCCTCTTTTGCCAACTCTACCTTTTTGAAGTAGAAGAACCAGCTAAAGCAAATCCTCCCCTTGAAACAGATGTACCTCTTCCTCTTTCTCTTAAGGCAGATCCAGCTTGGGAGTGTTGTTGTGCTCTTATCTACAAAAATCATAAGAAAATAAGGTTACTTACTTGTTACATATAGATCAAGAAAATAAGATAGGTACCTTTTTTACTACAGGAGCACGCTGATAAGTCCTCATATTATGGCCAAGTCCTTTGCAATTATTGCATCTGACAATGGTCAACCTCTTCCTCGCAGTAGCTTCATGTTCAACCTGTCTCCTATTTTTTTTTGACCTTCCGGGCAATCTTTTGAGAGGAGGAGGCTGCAAATTCTGATCATCATTTTTTGGATTAAGGTTACTATTAGGTAATGGATGAATAACTGAGCTATAGGATTTTAAGTATTTTGCTACTGTAAAACAATTATTACATAATTCTTCTAAATTTTCTCTTGTATAACCAACACATAGCACAACATGCTTATAGGACATTTCGGATATGTCCCATTCACCACAAGTACAACTTTTTTTACTCAAATCCACAATAAATTTACTAGCCCCTTCCAATACTTGGAACTTTTGTTTAGTTGTAGGTATTAACTTACAGATCCGGGAGGCATGTATAGTTTTATCCAACTTAAACCTAGCATATAGAGTTAATTTATCCTCCCAAGTACATCCCTTAGTATACCTCTTCTATAATCTACTTATCAACTTCAGCCGCATTTCTCAAGCAACCCAAGAATAGGCTTGCTTCTAAACTTTCCCATCCATTGATTGAAAGATTCATACATATTGTTGGGGATAAATCCTGCTCCTGCCGAAGCCCGGCCCGATGCTCAGCCTAATGTGATCAGTAGCCGCAGAAGAGCTTCGGTAGACGGGCTTCAGCCAAACTCCCAACGGCCGAGCTTCTTCCAGCGGGCCGAACTAGTCAGCTTCCGAACTCCTTCGGACTCCCACGGTCGAACCCCTTCGGGCCCCATGGCCGAACTCCTTCGGACTCCCCACGATCGAACCCCTTCGGGCCCCACGACCAAACTCCTTCGGACCGACTCCAAGCGGCTAAGCTTCAACGAAGTCCTCTCAGCGGCCGAACTCTTCAGCGGACGAGCCTTAGCCGAACCAACCAGCAACTGAAGTCCTTCAATCGGGCCTCAGTTGAGCTTCCTTGGGCCTCTCAGCGGTCAAACTCCTCGGCAATCGTCCCTCGACCGAACTCTACAGATGACCGACCCTTCGGCCAGCCGAACTCTCCCTGCCTTCCCTTCTGCCGGACTCTCCCATGAGATGAATTATCGCCGTCAGTCCGCAACGGACGACGAAACTAGACGACATGGCTACCACCTCTGGCAATGCCACTCCCTGACGATGCCTTCTTCTCCGTACCGAACCCCATGCGGCCCGCGGCTTGCCAGTATGGCCGTCACCGATCGTTTGACGACGCCTTCCTCTCCGTACCGAATCCCATGCGGCCCACAGCTCGCCAGTATGGCCATCACCGATAGCCTGACGATGCCTTCCTCTTCGTACCGAACTCCATGCAGCCCATGGCTTGCCAGTATGGCCGTCACCGACCACCTGACGACGCCTTCCTCTCCGTATCAAACTTCATACGACGGTATGGCTGTCGCCATCAACTAAGCTCCGACTATAAAGGACCCTCCAGATACGCCAAGGCTAAGCTCTCTGACCTCTGATCTCTCTGAGCTCTCCTCTTCTTCTTCTCTAAGCTCCGAATTTCGAGCACTCCATTCCTGTTGGCCGAAAACTGACTTGACCGTCGGAGGATCCTGTCGGAGCCACCCCCCACCGATTCCGATCGGAACTTTATCTTGCAGATCCCCGATGGCGACCTCAGTGGCCTCGACTCCGGCGGCCTCCGGCGACGACGAGTTTCTGCACCAACAGATTGGCGCTAGAAGGAGGGCCCCAACCTTCGAGGTTCCCTTATTCTTGAAGGAGTGCTCGGCTACGATTTCCTTCTTCCCGTTCCAGATCCTTCCTCTTCCCCTTTAGGATTCCTTACCCAAAAAAAAATGCCCCCCAGGAGAGCCTCGACCCAACGATCGACGGCCTCCGCGACCCGATCCCGTTTGGGTCCGTCTACTCCCGCTCCAGCCCCGACGACCCAGGCTCGCTCTATAGCCACAGTGGACGCGCAGCAGTTCAGCCTGCTTGCCCAGCAGGTCCGTGATCTTACGGAGACGGTGCAGACGGTGCAGGCCATGCAGTCGCGGGCCCCGGCACCAGCTCGATCGACGCAAAATTCCCCGGAGTCCCGGGGTCCGGCCCAGGGGCAACCGGCGTGGACTACCCGACCTCCAGTCCCCGGAAGGGGAAGGCAACCGGGGGAGAGCCCCTGCTCGAACCGCGGCTCGACCCAGGGAGAAGCTTCGCACCCATTCTGCGAGAAGACCTTGGAGATCAAAGATCGCGAAAATCTCCTGGATCAAAGGCTCTTGAAAATGAGCCGACGCATAGAAGAACTTCGTCATACTCTCTCCTCCCGTGGTAATGATATTTGCGCTGACCCTCCTTTCTCGCAGAGAATTATGCAGGAATAGGTCCCGTCGAACTTCAAGCTCCCGTACTTCGAGAGCTATGATGGGACCATCGATCCGGTCAACCACTTGAAAGCCTTCAGGACGACAATGTTGCTCCATGGCGCGCCAGACGCCATCTTGTGCCGGGCTTTCCCCTCTACCCTCAAGGGAGCTGTCAGAAACTGGTACTCGATGCTTAAGCCGAGCACCATCCAATCGTTTGACCAAATGAGTCAGCAGTTCGCGGTCCATTTCGTCAGTAGCAGGCGGCCGCACCGAGGCTCGGATTCCTTGATGGCCATCAGGCAGAAGGAGGGAGAATCTATCCGGGCTTATGTCACCCAATTTAACACGGCCGCACTGAAGGTCCGGAACTTGGACCAATCAATCGCCATGGCCGCCCTCAAAGGCGGCCTTCAGAAGAACGACCTGCTGTTCTCCCTGAAAAAAAAATACCCCAGGGATTTCGCTGATATGCTAGCTCGGGCCGAAAGCTACGTCCGGGCAGAGGAGGCTTTCGAAGCCAAGGACAATGAAGCTCGCATCAAGTGACAAATCAGCGGGCCAGGAAGGCCCGCCGAAGAAAGGAAGCGGACCGAGATACGGCCGTGCTCCCGGACTCCCCCTAGTCGCGGGCTAGCCCGAACTCCCCCTCGGGCTCAGAGGCAGGGAACCCCCGGCGGAAGGGCATGCCGAGGTTTCCCTCCGGGCCAAAGTTCCCCTCCGCGTCGAAGTCCTCTCCGACGATGATTTCACAGCTACGCCCCCCTCAACGCCCCGAAGGCCCAAGTGCTGATGGAGATCAAGGAACGACTTCCAAGGCCGGAGAGAATGCATTTCCATCCCAGCAAATGCAACCCCAACAAGTTCTGCCTCTACCACCGCGACCACGGTCATGACACTGAGGAGTGCATCCAGCTCCAGGATGAGATCGAGGAGCTCGTCAGGCGAGGCAGACTTGGCCGATTCCTGCGAGGACGACCTGAAGAGCGAGAAGATCGGCTGAGGGCGTTGCCGCCAAGTGGGAGAGACCAACAAGAGGATCGGCCGCCTCTCGACGTCATCAACACTATCTCGGGAGGGCTTCAGCAGGAAGAGGCCGGCGGATCCGAGGGACCAGCAAAGAGGCGGAGGACTGTGGAGCCCGTGACCTTCATCGAGGCGAACGGCCAGGGGATCCAGTTTTCGCATAACGACGCGGTTGTAATATCTTTGAACATCGCTGACTATGATGTGCGCCGTATTTTGGTGGATAATGGAAGCTCGACAGACATATTGTTCTACGATGCCTTCTCAAAAATGTCTCTGCGTGATGACCGCTTAGGGCCTGTGAATTCCCCCTGGTAGGATTTGCTGGCAGCGCCGTTCCGGTCGAAGGCGTAATGACTTTGGCTGTGACGGTGGGCCGACACCCAAAATTGGCCAAGGCGTAGGTCGACTTCTTAGTCGTGAGAACCCCGTCCGCCTATAATGCGATCCTCGGGCGATCCGACCTAAATGCACTCCGGGCGGTAGTGTCAACCTACTACTTGAAGATGAAATTTTCGATGAGTCACGGAGTCGGCGAGGTCAGAGGAGACCAAGCTCTGACGAAGTATTGCTACTCGATCACCCTGCGCAGGGGGAACCAGCCCGACCCTTACCTTGTTGATGGGCTGGACGTCCGCGACGACCTCACCGAGGAGCGGGGCGAGCCTGCGGAAGACCTTATCGCCGTATCCTTGCATGACGGAAACTCGGGGCACATGGTGCAGATCGGCTCCAACTTGGCGGCCGAGGTTAGGGAGCAGCTCGTCGCTTTCCTCAGAAGAAATGTAGACGTCTTCGCATGGACCCCAGCGGATGTACCAGAGATCGACGCCGAGGTCATGGAACATCGGCTGGCCGTCGATCCGAGGCACCGACCTATCAGAGAAAAGCTGCGCCACCACGCCCCAGAGAGATAGAAGGTGATCGTCGAAGAAGTAGACAAGCTCCTTAAAGTCGGACTCATCCGGGAGGTCACCTATCCGACGTGGGTCTCGAACGTAGTTCTCGTCAAGAAGGCGAACAACAAGTGGAGGATGTGCATCGACTTCAAGAAGCTGAACAAGGCCTGTCCGAAGGACAGCTACCCCCTGCCCAGGATCGACCAGCTGGTGGACGCAACCTCGGGCCACGAGCTCCTCACCTTCATGGATGCCTTTTTCGGTTACAACCAGATACGCATGGCGCCCAAGGACGAAGAAAAGACCACCTTCATTACTGACCAAGGTCTCTACTGTTACAGGGTCATGCCTTTCGAACTCAAGAATGCAGGGGCGACATACCAGCGCTTGGTCAACAAGATCTTCAAGGGATAGATCGACCGCAACATGGAGGTATACGTGGACGACATGCTCATCAAAAGTCAAGCTTCAACAGACCACCTGGCCGACCTTGAAGAGACCTTCGGTACGCTCAGGAGGTACAAGATGAAGCTGAATCCGACCAAATGCGCCTTTGGCGTGACCTCCGAAAAATTCCTCGGGTTCATGGTGTCAAGACGCGAAATCGAGGCAAACCCCGAGAAAATCCAAGCTATTCGGAAAATGACTGCTCCGAAGATGATCAAAAAAGTTCAGCGCCTGATCGAAAAGGTGGCGTTCCTAAGTCGCTTCATCTCAAGGTCAGCTGAGCGGTGCATGCCCTTCTTCCAAGTTCTCAGGCGACCTAAGAACTTCTGCTGGACGGCGGAGTGCAAACAAGCATTCGAGGAGCTTAAAAACTACCTCGGCACGCCTCCGCTGCTGGCAAAGCCCGAACCTGGAGAGGAATTGCTCCTATATCTAGCCGTCTCCCCGGTGGCCCTGGCGGCGGTCCTGGTCAGGGAAGACGCAAAGGCGCAACGACTGGTCTACTACGTGAGCCGAGCCCTGAGGGACGCAGAGATCAGGTACTCTAGGTTAGAAAAATTAACTTACTATCTTCTAATTGCTGCCAGAAGGCTCCGACCTTACTTTCAGGAGTACACCATAACGGTCCTCACAGACCAACCAATAAGAGTGGTCCTCCACCGAGCAGACGCTTCTGGGAGAATCGCAAAATGGACGATCGAGCTCACAGAGTTCGACATCAACTACCGGCCTAGGCCATCGATCAAAACCCAGATACTGGCAGATTTTGTGCTAGAATGCACCATTCCAGTCGAAGCTGGGCTTGGATCAAGCGACACCAACATCGGAGCGAGACCGAGCTACGACGAAGCCAAGCTCTGGCAGCCGAGCCTCTCCAAAGAAAGGGCCGACCTTCCTGAAAGCTTCTGGGTTCTGCACGTGGATGGCTCATCCAACTCCATCGGAGCTAGTGCGGGGCTGGTCTTGGTCAGACCCGAGGGGATCATCGCCGAGTACGCGCTGCGCTTCGAGTTTCCCGCGACCAATAATGAGGCCGAATATGAAGCACTGATCGTCGGACTGCGGATAGCAAGGAAATTGAAAGTAGATGGCTTTAGGTCTATAGCAATTTCCAGCTGATGGTCGATTAGGTTGGTAGCGGCTACGAGGCACGGGAGGAAAGCATGGTGAGGTACCTCGAGAAAGTGAGGAATTTGATTCCGACCTTCGACAGCTTCGGCATTCGACACATCCCGAGGATGGAAAATGCAAGAGCTGACCTTCTCTCCAAGTTGGCCACTTTCGCCCCGGCTGAACTGTCCAAAGAAGTATTTTTGGAAACTTTGAAGTGCCCGACCATGGAAGAATCTCAGGCCATCCTACAGACGAACTTCGAGCCCAGCTGGATCGACCCGTTGGTCGCCTACCTTAAAGAAGGGGTCCTTCCTCATGATCGAAAAAAAGCTCGAAAGCTCAGGAATCAGGCCTTTTGCTACGTCTTATACGAGGGCAAGTTATATAAAAGGTCGTACTCCCTTCCATTGCTGAGATGTCTCCGACCTTTAGAGGCCGACTTCGCACTACGGGACGTGCACGAAGGACTCTGCGGAAGTCACGCAGGAGCCAGGTCCCTGTCGCAAAAACTACTTCGACAGGGGTACTACTGGCCGACCCTGTTTCATGACTCCATGGAATATGTGAAGAGGTGCGATCGCTGCCAGAAGAACGCCAGCGTGCAAAGGCAGCCAGCATCCGAACATACTCTGCTCAGTGCACCCTGGCCCTTCGCGCAATGGAGAATGGACATACTCGGCCCCTTCCCAACGATGTCCGGACAGCGGAAGTTTCTCCTGATCGCGATTGACTAATTCACCAAGTGGGTCGAAGCGGAACCACTAGCGAAGATCACCGAGGCCAAGGTGCAGGACTTCGTCTGAAAGTCGCTAGTCTGTTGGTTCGGCCTGCCCCGAACCCTCATAACCGACAACGGGCAGCAGTTCGCTGGGGCACGGTTTGCCGAGTTCTGCGAAGGGCTAAACGTCGCCCACCACTTCACATCGGTGGCTCACCCGCAGGCCAATGGGGAAGCGGAGGTGACCAACCGGACCCTGCTGTAAGGTATCAAAGCGAGGCTCAATAAGACAAAGGGGGCCTGGATGGACGAACTCTACCACATCCTCTGGGCATACCGAACTACGCAAAGGGTGTCGACCGATGAGACACCCTTCGCCTTAGCCTTTGGTACCGAGGCAGTTATCCCGATCGAGCTTAAACTTCCGTCTGCATGAGTCGTGGGCTTCAATAAGCGGCACAACCCCCAGGACCTTAGAGTCAACCTCAACCTTTTAGAAGAAAAAAGGGAGGAAGCCCACATCCGGATGGCTGCCTACCGACGGAAGGTGTATCAATATTACAACTCCAAAGTCAGAAGCAAGGCATTCAGAGTGGGGGACTTAGTGCTTCGGCGAGCAGCCGTCTCTCAGTCTCGGAGCCAAGGGAAGCTCGTTCCAAATTGGGAAGGTCCGTATGAAGTGATAGAGATCATCCGATCCGGAACCTATCGCCTGAAGGAGCTCGGAGGAACAGTGCTTCTCCGACCTTAGAACTCAGAAAATCTGAGAATGTATCACCAGTAGACTCCCCTTAATAAAACTCCTTCGCTCGACATTATTGTTTCAGGATTGCACGACGACAGGGAAGAAGCAAGCGAAAATAGCCCGTTAGGAACAGGAGGAGAACCTCGTCCTAACGCGAGCAAGGTCGAAGGCCTCGTTCACCTAAAATGAGATGGGGGGAGAGGCGAGGACGATGGTCCCCATGTGCCCCCACAGCCCATTGGGAACAGGAGGGGAACCCCATCCTGACGTGAGCAAGATTCGAGACTGAGCCTCAAAGTCTACGGCAAGCTCCGCTGCAGGAGATGAGATCACCCCCGAGCGACCACGACAACCTCGACCGCGGAAGAGGAGGTCTCCTTCGAGTCAACTTCAGCTGATGGAGACAATGTCACCCCCGAGGAGCTCAACTCCGACCTCGACCACAGGAAGCGAGATTTACTTCAACTTCAACATCAGCTTCATCGACTTTAGTTGGGAACGAGTTCCATTCCAACTCCAAACATCAATTGGAGATGAGGTCTCCCCCAAGCCTCAGCTTCAACTTCAGCGTCAACCTTGGCTGGAGAAGAGACCTCCCTCGAGCTTCAGCCGCGACAAACGCGGAGCCTGGAAGAAGACTTCGACAGTCGCCCGTTTTGATCCTTCCTTCCTTCGAATTTTGAACTCGGAAGTGGGGGGACTACTGTTGGGGATAAATCCTACTCCTGCCGAAGCCCGGCCCGACGCTCAGCCTAATGTGACCAGTAGCCACAGAAGAGCTTCGGCAGATGGGCTTCAGCTGAACTTCCAGCGGCCGAGCTTCTTCCAGCAGGCCGAACTAGTCAGCTTCCGAACTCCTTCGGACTCCCCATGGCCGAACCCCTTCGGGCCCCATGGTCGAACTCCTTCGGACTCTCCACGGCCGAACCCCTTCGGGCCCCACGGCCGAACTCCTTCGGACCGACTCCAAGCGGCCGAGCTTCAACGAAGTCCTCTCAGTGGCCGAACTCTTCAGCAAACGAGCCTTAGCCGAACCAACCAGCAACTAAAGTCCTTCAACCGGGCCTTAGCCGAGCTTCCTCGGGCCTCTCAACGGTCAAACTCCTCGGCAATCATCCCTCGATCGAACTCTACAGATGGCCGACCCTTCGGCCAGCCGAACTCCCCCTGCCTTCCCTTCTGTCGGACTCTCCCATGAGATGAATTGTCACCGTCAGTCCGCGACGGGCGACGAAACTAGACGACATGGCTACCACCTCTGGCAATGCCACTCCCTGACGATGCCTTCTTCTCCGTACCGAACCCCATGCGGCCCGCGGCTTGCCAGTATGGCCATCACCGATCGCCTGACGATGCCTTCCTCTCCATATCGAATCTCATGCGGCCCACAGCTCGCCAGTATGGCTATCATCGATCGCCTGACGATGCCTTTCTCTTTGTACCGAACTTCATGCGGCCCACGGCTTGCTAGTATAGCCGTCATCGATCGCCTGACGATGCCTTCCTCTCCATACCGAACTCCATGCGATGGTATGGCTGTCGCCATCAACTAAGCTCCGACTATAAAGGACCCTCCAGATACGCCAAGGCTAAGCTCTCTGACCTCTAATCTCTCTGAGCTCTCCTCTTCTTCTTCTCTAAGCTCCAGAACTCATTCCGAGCACTCCATTCCTGTTGGCCGAAAACTGACTTGACCGTCGGAGGATCAAGTCGGAGCCACCCCCCACCGATTTCGGATGGAACTTTGTCTTGCAGGTCCCCGGCGGCGACCTCAGCGGCCTCGACTCCGACGGCCTCCGGCGACGACGAGTTTTTGCACCAACACCTAGCATAAAATCGATGATTAGCATTTGGGATTATTTCAGAAACTGCCTCAACCAAACCCTACACAAACATAAAGCAAATTGGCTGTGTAGATTAATATGAAAGTTCTAAAACATAAACCAAATGATTAAACCAAATAAATAAAGCATATCTTTTGCTTATCGGACATTATAGTTAGTGGGATGTTTGTCATGCCACCACTAATGCAAATATATAGATGCTCCAGAAAGAATTTTCAGCTGTCCTTGCACTCAGTCTCCACCACTGTTGGAAATAGTATCCCAAAGCCAATTATCAGCCTATTGATGATTGAGCTAATTAATATAATTATATATAAATTATTAATTAAATAAAAATTATTTTAATTTTTTCATCATAAATCTTTCATCTTCTAATAAACTCCTATCTAATGTGATGAAGTTCTTAGGATAATTTAGAATCGATAAAGAAGAATTTATCATTTAGTCCTTAAAATAGTTCGCGATCAATGATACGTTGTTATCAAGGAGGACAATGTTTATCGAGTATAGGTCGTTGTATGCTATATAGGTTGGTTTCCTCTTAACCAAAGAGTGTGGAGACACTGGTATGGCATATAGATGAGATATAGGGGCACATTTGCACTGAACGTGACTGACTCCAGAGCTTTTCTACTGTCAAAAATTACTCTGATGGAATATGAGTATAAGTGTTCCTCCGATCTGAGATCACTATAGTGACTTTCAAGCAATTCACCATGCTTTGGTGTCGGACTATCTGAATTTCTAATTCAGTGATGAAAGATTTTTGGATACAGTCAAGTACTTGAGGAGTCAATGCATGAGTTAAGATGAGATTGACCATTTCTTATTGGGAATATATCCCAAAGCTAACTATCATCCTATTGATAGTTGGGCTATATATTTGTAATTGTATATGAATCATAAATTAATAAAAGTTATTTTAGCATTTTTCATTATAAAATCTATTATCTTCTAATAAACTCCTATGTTGTGATGAAGTCCTTAGGACTATCTAGATTCGATAAAGGATGATTTGTCATTTAGTCCTTAAATTATTCACGACCAAAAGATACGTTGCTACTTAGGACGATAATGTTTATCAAGTATAGGTCATTGTATGCCACATAGATTGGTTGTCCTCGTAACCAAGGAATGTTGAGATACTGATATGGCATACAAGTGAGATATATGGATACATCTGCACTAAACGTGATCAACTCTGGAGCTTTTCTTCTATCAAGATTAGCTCCGAAGGATATGGGTATAAGTATCTCTTAGATCTGAGACCACCACGGTGACTTGCAAGCAACTCACTATACTTAGGTATCGGACAATCTGAATTTTTAATTTAGCGATGGAAGGCTATTGGGTGCAGTCAAGTACTTAGCTTGTCGATGTGTGAGTCAAGATGGGATTAATCCCTCTAAGTATTGGAGCAAGTGCATCGCTGTATTTCAATTTAGCAAATCCTCGATCGGGATAGTCCATATGATGGATCCTAAATTTTGAAATACACCATAGATAAATTTTAGGATTGATAGTGTTGGGGATAAATTTTGCTTCCATCGAAGTTCAGCCTGATGCTTAGCCTAACGCAACTGGTAATTACGAAAGAGCTTTGATTAGAAATTCTCCTCCAGTGGCCGGATCCCAACCAAACTTCTCCAACGGTTGAACCTTAGCCAAACTCCTTCAACCGACTGAACTCCTCAGCGATCGAATCCCAATCGAACTCCTTCCAGACTTCTCCTTCAGATGGATTTCTTTAGGAGCCAAACTTCTTCCAGACTTTTTCTTCAGTCAAGTTTCTCTAGGAGCCGAACTCCTTCAGACTTCTTCTTCAGTCGGATTCCTCTAGGAGTCAAACTCCTTTCGAACCTCTCCTTCAGTCAAATTTCTTTAGGAGCTGAACTTATTCCAAACTTTTTCTACAGTCGAATTTCTTCAGAAGTCGAACTCCCTTTGGATTTCTTCTACAGTCGAATTCTTTCAGGAGCCAAACTCCTGAATTTTTTCTTCAGTCAAATTTTTTCGAAAGCCAAACTCCTTTCAGACTTCTTCTTCAGATGGATTTCTTCAGAAGTCAAATTTTTTTCAGACTTCTCCTTCAGATGGATTCCTCCAGGAGTCGATATGATCAAAAATTAATATTCTGATATGATCCTTAGTGTAGGGATAATATTTATTTTCAGATCTATATGAATGCATGCATATTGTGTTTAGATCCTTAGTATAAAAATTAATATTCTGATATGATCAAAAATTAATTAATTAAATTAATTAATTTTTTATTATATTTTAATTATTTTTAAAAAAAATCTGAAAGTAGCACTGCAAATCCTGCACTGCATCCTTCAAATGGTATCAGAGCGTAGGTTCGCTAAATATGATATGCTTGCATGATTAGATTAATAATTTAGATTTGATCTAAATATTAATCTAATATTCTGATTAATTAGATCTAAAAATTAAAATCAAGATCGCATGGACTATAGGTTATCTTGTTGTAGGATTTATCCTTTATAGTGCAAAGGTTGTCCTTGTACGTGCTTGATCTTCTAGTTAATCATAAAATTTTTAGATTAGATCTAAGTTTTTATGATATATTAAATTAGGCTTTAATCTAATTTTTAATCATAAATGCATGTTTAGATATGATCTAAAGTTTGATTCATGATTTAGTATTATGTAGTGTACATAGTTTCAGATTAAACCCTACAACTAGTATTATTTGTGAATTGATCTGATTCAATTTTAAAGTGAATCGACTCAATTGGTGAATAATACTAAGTTATAAAGAATCTTTTAAAATTAAAAAATTATTTTTGAAATACCAAATCTCAATCCATCAGTCTAAAATTTAATTAAAAAAATTAAGTATTATTTATAGGATTTAGAATTGTGAATTAAGATTCTAAGATAAAGACATAAGACTGTCGGTTAAAGGATTAGATGAATTAGATCTATTAATTGGGTTAGATCTAAGATTAGTTAAAGAATGTATTAATCTAGAGTAATTGATCAAATCTAACCAATTGTTGAATTAGATTAGATCAAGGACACTCTAGAATCAACTTCAATAGTTGTAGTTGGATGAGTCCATATCTTTAATAAGATCAAAATGGACTTAATTTATGGCTATGCGGTTAAGTCCAAAATTGCTATGTTGATCAGATTAAACATAATTAATCGGTTAGTGTCTAAGGTAAGTTTGGTAGTCTAGATCAATGAATTTTAATTGGGAGCTATTCGTATTGATTCGATCTTTGACGAGTTAATGGCATATCCCTTTCACTGATCTTAGTTACCTGACCGACATGGTCGATTAAAATTTGATTAGATCATTTGGTCAATCGGACTGACTCATGTCATTAGGAATCAGTTTGACTTATTTCAATCAGTAAGACTGAATAAGGTGCTTATGGACCTAAATTGATTCTAGTCCTAATCTATTGACTTGATGAAGTCAGTGGGAGGACTTGACTTGGTGAAGTCAGTGGAAAAAATTTGATCCATGTCCTTTCTATCCTTAAATCATAAGTAACCTAAATTCTCTAAATTATTAGGTTCTTAAAATGACTAAGTTATGGAGATAACCGAGTCATAGCCTCCCATTAAGATGAATAGTAATGAGTCCAATTTTTTAGGTGGACATTGGAGGTGTCTTACACCTAGTGTTTATTTGGATATTGGAATTACTATCCATTATATGATGGTTAGATCGCACTCTCTTAATGATGATCAAGTTAGCCAGAGCTTTCCTCGGGCCTGGTTATCATTGGTTTGATGCACTGAAATTAATCATATTAATGGTTGGACCTAACCAGACTTTTCAGTGGAGGCCATAGCTTACTGATTCGGTATCTAAAGCAAAATCTAAATACTAAAAATTATTTTAAAAAATAATTGATTATGAACCTACCTGTAGATGCACACAAATTAGCCAGAGCTTTTCTCGGGTCCGTTTGTAGTCTATGTGGATTTCAATATCCATTAAGGAGTTAGTGTAATTCCTTGAATTGGAGGTAGAGACTACCAATTCATTAAAAATAGTGGAAGGACCTTTAGACTAAAGTTCAAGTTTTTAGAATTTAAATTTATTCAAGTACTTATTAGGTTTTATATTTTTCTTTCAGATAAATAGAATGGCTAGAATAAGTTTGCTCCATTCACTGTTGGATAGTGATAAGCATTTAGGACCTAAGAACAAGGAGTTTAGTGTTGACCCTAATAAGATAGACCCAAAGAGAAATGATCCTCTTAACCCAAATAGATAGAATAGGAGAAATCAGCAAGTAGTTGCTAGTCAAGGCTGTTATATGATAACACATTGTAATTTTTTCATATATGACACATCTACCTAGGTATTAGATACCGAAAGTTCGATTCATATATGCAATTCATTGCATAAACTTTAAATTGATAGAAAATTTGAGAATAATGATAGATTTCTTAATATCGAAAATGAAAGTCAAGTTTCAGTTCTAGCATTGAAAACTCTTAAACTATTTTTCAAAAATAATAGTATCATTTTAAGTGACTATCACTATTGTCCATCTTTTATGATGAACATAATATCTGTTAGACTATTGACCTAGGATGGTTATTATTTATCAATAAAAAAATTATTATAATATTATTATGAATGATGCTGCAGTACTACAAGGATAATTGAGAAATATCATTTACATTATATCACAACATATTAGTGTAATGTACACGTTGAATAAACGACCAAAATTTGATAATGTCATTAATGCTTATCTTTAGTACTGTAGGTTCGGTCATATAAATAAGAATATGATTAATAGGTTAGTCAAGGAGTATATCCTTGATATTGATGATTGTGAATCATTAAATATCTATGAGTCCTACCTTCTTAGAAAGATGACCAAATCATCTTTTACTGTAAAAGATAAATAGGCCACTAAGCTTTTGGATCTAGTACATACTGATGTATGTGGGCCTATGAACATATATGCTAGAGGTGGGTATTACTACTTCATTACATTTACTGATGACCTATTTAGGTCTGGGTACGTCTATCTTATGAAGAATAAATTTGATTCGTTTGAAATGTTCAAACGATATCGAAATGAGGTAGAAAAATAACTTAAAAAGAGTATTAAAATTCTTCGATCTGATCGAGGAGGAGAATACCTTT